>VZTE01005154.1:252379-337627 GCA_013397775.1 Eulacestoma nigropectus
GGTGCCCGAGGCGCGGGGGTGGCCGCCGGTCTGTGCCGCCCGGTGCGGCCGCGGCCCGTCCGCCTGCGAGGAGGAGAAAAGCGGGGCTGGAAGGCCCCGGGGGGAGCTGCCCCTGGGGCCTACTTGTGCCTGCTGCTGGAAATGGGGGTGGGGAGGAGGAGGCCGTGATCGCTGCCCGCGCCCAGCGCTCCGTGTTGGAAGGGGCGCAGCTGGACAGGGACCGGCCTCGCGTGGGATCGGGCACGGGCTGGGGGAAGGGCTCCGCCAGGGCACAGCTCACCCCCGCCGTCGGGAAAGGAGTGCACCCCACACGTGAGCGTGGGGCTCAAGGGACGAAAAGGTGGTGATGGGAAACTTTTCTCTTTTTAAAAACGTGTTTTTTTCAAAAAGAAACCTAAATTGTACTTGATACTAGTCAATAATTTCAATTGTAAAAACTTTCCCTGCTTTCATTTTTTATAGCTAGTGCTGTCTTTGCTTGCTTTCTAGAAAATAGCATTGTCCCTGTGTCCTGCACCCATCAAGATTTTAAGACAACTGGTTTTTAGTCTTTGGTAACATGGCAAAAGATGTAAGTATATTTGTAGCACATAAAATGTGGAAGCATAGAATGTTTTTATTAACAAAAGCAAATGGGGTCATGCTTTATAATAGCTGGCATTAATGAATATGTGGAGCTTTATCTATACTGTGCATCAAGCATAGGCTGTTTTCCTGTAGACAGCATAAACCAGCTTCAGATCTGCCGCCATTTTTTCAGAGTGATTAATCTTGAGAATTCCCTATGCTAATAACAGCACTTGGGCCGTTGTCATTATGTGCATTCATATTGAACACTAAAACAGCTTGGGTTTGGATTGGATTGAAAAAAACCCAGCAAGTGTTGTTCAGATGACGGGGGCTGTCATTGACTACTGTTGTCAACTAACGTTGCTTTTCTTGAGTTCAAGAAGGCATCAGACATTTGAGGGAAGATGGTTCGTTCTCCATATGTGTACATTGTTTGTCTCTGTCTACCAAAAGATGATCATTAGTGTTTGTAAAAACAGGCTTTGGGAACTTTCATCATAGATTTCCATTACTGCTGGCGTTCAGGTTTGCTGCTTTGATTCTGTGACCTACCTCATGGAGCATGTTTGCTCTTTACCCCTTCCAGTACTTAGAAAAAAACTTTCAATTTATTCTACCTTTAAGATGTCAGTCATTCTTAATACCCAATATAATTGGGCTTTCATGTTTTCTTATTGAAAACAAGACAATATACTCATCTGTATTCAAATTAGAATATATCTCCCTTTCAAAAAAAACCAAAAACCCCAAAAAACAACAGCATGCAAGCTAAGGAAAAGTGATACAACTCACTGATTAAACAGCAGGTTGCAATCTAATGTGGACTGTTGCAGCTTTCAAATAGCGAGAATTTCCATGAAAGAGTGATTGGTTTAAAAACTTAATCTTGTAGGGAATTTTAGTAATTCAACTGAAAAACATCTTAATGTGTGGAGAAGCAGCCAGACATACGTAGTCACTCAAAGCTTGCCTGGAAGAGATAAGGGTGGCCAAGTACATTACAGATAGCAGAGTTCAGGGAATGATAGGCCATATAAGCGGGAAGAAAACGAAAGTGGAGTGTTAGAGTAGGAGATGAAATTGAAAGAGTTCAAAGTAATTGAGGTACCAAAGTACATTTGTTTAATATTAGCTTTTGGGAGAGAGATCAACTAAGTGAAGAGTTGCTAGCACCTGAAAATACAGATGAATGTCTTACTAGATCTAAGTGAGAATAAGACATTTAAGAACAAACCTTATTTTTGAAAGATCTAGTTTATTCTAGGAAAGAGAGTAGTTAAGGAAGAAAGGAAGGAATAACGTACCTCATAGTTATGAAACGAAAGAAGGTGCTACAGATAGGAAAAGAAATTGCTTTCAGTATCTTTATTAAAGAAGTAATAAACTGAATTTGGAAAAATGAAAATCTAGGTCAGGTTTTAGGTAAAATTTTAAGTGTGCTTGAGCACTGGAACAGGGTAGCTACAAAGGGTATGAAATCTTAACTGAATATTGTCTAACCTGTTCTTAAAAACTTCTACATATACTTCAAACCTGCCTCAGGGAAGAAATATGAACCGCTTACCTTTTTGCAGACTATACCCACCATTACATGAGATCTAAAATGTGTAGCGAATGCTGGGAAATTTTAAATTTCCAGGTCTGAATATGGGCCATTATGAGTTGTGGTTTAATGCTATAACATAGAGATGCTAATTGGTGTAACACTTCTTCTAATTTACGGAAGAGATTTATTTCCATATTTTTGTTCGAAGTCCAAGTTGTTTTTAAGCAGAATAATGGAATTAAGCATGATACAGACAGTATCACTTAATTTCTGGGCACTGAGTCTCTGAAAACCTTTGTTGCTGTAAATTTAAATATTCTGATGTGAAAATACTACTGTGATAAATGGCTTGTGGTTCTGCTGTGTCACCTATCAAGTGCTGTAACTGTCTGTGAGATGTAGCGGTGAAGAAGATGGCATAGTTGATGATTGCTCCTGCCCCTTCCTTCCCTTTTTCTCAGCAGAGCTGCGATGGCTAAACTGTGGGAAGGGCCACGCTGCTACAATCCTAAGTCTGGGCTTCCTTCAGGTGGCATTTCCATGGCCAGGCATGTTCAGATTGCTGCAGCCTGGGGGTGCAGGCGTGATGTGCATCGCACTGCTGTCCTGTGCTGCTGGGGCCAGCGTGCCGTGGTGACAGTGGAGCAGGGAGCCTTGCAGAAGGGGAAGGTGTGGAGACAATGCACCACAACAGAACATGCTCCTGCTTTATGCTTCTTCCTGCCTGCTGCAGGAGAGCACTTTTCTTTTTATTGCTCCCTTCCAGTCATTCTGATGCCTCTTTATAAAAACTATAATTTGATAAGACCTGCTAGAAAAGTCAAATACTTCAAAGAGTTTGCAGACTGAGACTTTACTGGATAATTCAACAAATGGGGGAGTGTGATGGAGAGTACTGGCAAACTCAGTGAAATGTTTTTATGAAGTATTAAAGAATTACGAAAGTACTGGTCAGGTAAGCTAGCAAAATAATGTTTATGAGCTATTTGACCCAAGTCTAAATTCTATGAAGTGTTACTTTAAAAAGTATCCCTCTAATGCTTTTCAGAGTGTACAAGCAAGAGAAAATAAGCAGTAAAGCATTGATTTTAAAATTTATTTTAATTTATATTTTGGGGTTTTATGCAAAATACTTTTGATTTCCTCGGCAGTAGTCAGGAACTATGAGGTGGGGGAGGAAAAGATACATTCATATGTAGCGCCTTAATTAAGATCCTGCAGGTGGAGTTTAAGTGCATAATCACAATGTTATAGCTGGATAACTTGAAAATAATGTAGAATGAAATACTAGCTCGTGAAGGTTAAAGTATCTGTGGGTATACCAATTTATGTTTTGAGTAGGGGATCTGAAATGCGGTAAAGATAAAAGGTGAAAAAAAGGAGCACTCATTTTCCAGTGTGATCTAGTAATAGCAAAAGCACAGCCATTTTTGAGTTTATGAGCACCATATGAAGTGGAGAAGCAATTCTAACAGAATCAGGCAGATGTGGTATATCACATTCAATTTGGGACATCTTAGTTCCTAGAAAGACCTCACTTTTTGTGCAATTTAAAGAAACAAGGAAAAAACGTGTGTGGACAGAATACCAATTGCCATGTCTCAAGGACTTGTGTACCTTGGGAGTGGGATCATTGAATTGCTTCTCAGAGTCTGGATGACAAGTTGAGGTCAGTAGTTTTTGGTACAGTTTTACACCTACATTTGCACTCTGTGGGAAATTGCTTGGTCATTGCATGTGGGCAGTCTCCAGAAACTTCATCTCAGCCAAAATTCCTCTTTCTGGTTAATCAGTGTCGCTCTGAGTTTGCTTCGTCTACTGTGAACTCTTCCACTGCTTACAAATGTGGCACCTTCCAGGCAGGAGTTGAAGGAGCCAAGTGTACAGCCAAGGTCTTCAGTCTGCTTGTGCTGCTGATTGGATTCATGGGAGTAATAGTGTGGGGGGAAAGCAGTTCCCTATGTGCAGTGGTTACCCACCCACCCTTGGCATGCCTAAAGCTAGGCAGGATGCAGCATTGAATGAAGTAGCGGGAATTACTGTAGCAAGAAAGCAAATTTGATAGATTAATTTTTTTTCCAGCTTCCAGTGTAAGACTGAGCACTGCTTGCTGGCCACTTTTATATTCAGTTGTATGTTAAGAATTATCTGTAAATTAAGACAATAAATACTTTTTTTAGTAGTATTGGTTAATGTACCTTCCACTACTAAATTATTAGCTTCTGTAGCATGGCTGAAGATCCAACATGTGGTGACTGTGTTTCCCCCCTCAGTTACTTCTGTTACTGGTGAACTGTTGAGGCCTCTTGAGCAGCCATAGGGAAAGAGAAGCTTGTGGAACTTTTCTCCAGGACTCAGTCTTGCATAGGAGAGAAGAAGCAGGAGCAATGGGGTTTATTTTCTGCTGAATTTCTGTACTCTTGAAGCAACCACTTGCAGGAACTGGGTCTATTACTGAGGATAGTACCTAATGCATGGTGTTACATGAATATTGAATATTGAAGAGAAAGGGGCTAGTCAAAATCAGATCCTTCTGATCTCCAAAATTACAGTCATCAGAATAGGTGAGTCACGTAAATGAAATACTTTTATCTAGTCCTGTTGTTTATGGTTATTTCTGTTGTTCAGCATTAGTGGATGGACTCCTTCAAGTCATTTAAAAAATAGATTGTGTGTAGAGTACTTGAAGTTGAAAAATAACTTCAAAAACTTTTTAAAATGACGCACCACTGTTAGCCTTCAGAATTTCTCACAGACTAAGATACCTTTTGTGAGAGTTGTTCTTGAGTTACTGTTTTATAGGTAACTGACAGTGGTGTTGGCTTTGGAACTGCTTGTTCTAAAATTAGATTTTTAAATTTATTTTTAAAAATTATGTTCTACTGTCATCTTTTGCTTGAATTATTTTATGAGGGATTTTTCTCTTGATCCCTAGTTTGCATAAAAATTATTGTATCTCTTTAGTTTTTTATGGTACTTTCATGAATCATACTGAGTAGTAGATATGGCACATATATCCGGCTTGGCAAAGGAAGCCCCATGAACATGTGGAAATATGAGGACACACCGTATGAGAAACTACCTGTAAAAAGTTCATCACCTGATCTAACATTGCTGTTGAAGACACATGCAGATGCAGGAATTAATGCTGGTGGTTTATTTTAGTTGAGTATTCAGAATATATTAATGTATGTAGCTTAATCCAGTGGATTTATTTCACAGTATTAGTAAATATTTTGCTCAAAGAATATTTTAAAAAACCCACAACAAACTGGTTTCTTCACACAGCTTTACTGGATAGGTTGATAGGGCTGCTGTTTTTGTGGAAAGTCAAAATCTGTGCTTTTGTATTATTAATTTTTGCCAGAACACCACAAAAGTTGTACTTTTTAGTAACTTTCATGTGCTACTTCTGTATCAATCTTGAGCAAGTCTGAAAGAATTAATTTTGGGATGGATTAAAAACAAGAATCCAATGGAAGCAGGAAAAATAGTTGTTTTGGGCCTTTTTTACATGATGCACTTTCAGTCCCTACAAAGTATTGAAAAGTCTTCAAAACGTTTTTCACACTTTTCTTAAAATATCAGCATGCATTTCTCCTTTCATGTTTATTTTTGGTTATGTACTGGGAATTTCAGTGAGGCGAACTGGAGAAGTTAAGTCTTTGAGGAATCTCAAGTGGTCATGCACCTTTTTTGATACCATTTTAGTTCAGTGGCTTCTCAGTAGCTTGATCTGCTTCTCTTTGCCTTCAGTGAATTCTAACATGTCCAGAAGTTTGCAAGCTAGTGATCAAATAATTGAAATTAGGTCATCTAAAAAGGCATCTCTGTTTGGGATTTTGAATGTTGCTAATTTTTCTAATATACTTTTTCAAAGAAGGCAGAAGTAAAGTGGTCTTTAAGCTCTCTTTTATACGTTCCAAGTACACAGTCAGAGTTCTGTATTTTTCCTATGTTGGTTTGTGTTATAAAGTCAGGAAATAGCAACTCAGAAGTTGCCTGTCACCTTGCCAGTTTATTTGTATAAATAAAACATTTTCTTGTAGCCTTTAAATGTTAAACTTTATTAATTGTATGTGCCAGTTAATGGTAGTGGCTTTATATAGGTATATTGTCGTATTTTACTGAATAACTGCCCTGTGATGACAACAGACTCCACAAAAATGCAGGTTTTAGAAGTTAAGTTACGCTAGGGATCGATTGTTTTAATGTTTGTATTTGATTGCCTGGGTATCTATTAATGGAGATTTATTATGGCTAATTAGGAGTGGGAAGAAGAATGAATCAATCTTGGCTAAATGTTGTCTGTATTGAAATGGTTCTCAGGTAGCAGACAACTTGATTTTAAAGATGGACAGTGGTCCATATTCCCCAAAAATGCTTCTGGCTACTTGTCTTGTGTTACATTACATTTGCTAAGCGTTTCAGTATTGCATTATTGGTTACACAGACTTGCTTGAAAATAATGCTATGGGCCACTCTAGCCTTGTAATTCACTGATAAGGAGATTGGTGAGGCAAATAGTTTTAGAAGGGTTCCTGTTTAACATTACTTGTTGTTGATTTCGGCTGTGGTTCAGATGCTGGTGAACAAGCTGCTCTAAAGTCTTGGTTTGGCTAGAAAAACAACAGTCTGTTACGGTCAAACCTAGAACAGTTGCAGGAGGTAGTCGTGGAAGTGGCTGCTGCTGGTACCTCTGTATGTGAGTATTTAGTCCAGAAGGACACAAATGATTTTATTTTCTGATTAATTTATGTGGTAAAAGTGGAAAACCAGTGCTTTGATGTCATACTTGCCCCTAGGAGTCTCATATTCAATTCTGCTTCATTCTTACACCTTCACAGTTAGTTTTGGGGATGTCAGCTTTAAATTTTGCAAGGATTGTATCACTTGAGCAATTGAATTACTGCAAGAAGCAACACTGTGGAATGAGTTCTAACTCGAGGTGTTTTTGATCTGTTGACTGCTTAGACAGGACCACCATTTGACTTGTCTTCAAAGTGAGTTCTTAATTTAATTTTTGCTGAATTCTGGATGTGTTGCTCTTGTTAGAAAGAACAGCCAAGAAGCTAATGGTCTTGACATATTCTGCAATAAAGGAGATCTCGGGTGTCATTTTTTGTATTACTCAGTGTCCAACTTACCTGCAGTATCAGCAGAGCCTGTATTCAGACAGAGATCGAAAATGCTTAACTGAGCTTCTCACCTGTATTTAGCTTTTTGCTTTCACAATTCTGTGGTATCCAGACCTTTATTATAGTGCTTTGATTATGCCTTGTTAGTTAAGCTGCTAAAAATTCAAATATACTCTTTGGAAAGCTCATTTTTATGGTGTAGCTCATTGCTGAGTGGTTGACAGGCGTATTAATCTTGAAGATACTGCCATGAACTGAGGATGTGATGTATCTCTGTTTCAGAAAAAGGCTACTGAAACACAGTAAAATAAGACATCTGAGAATTTTGAACGATCAGACTCTTGTAGCCCAACTTGAAAAGTGTTTGTTATTTATGCAGTAAAGAATAGCTCCCACTGGCTTCAATTTCAAAATTAAATCCAAATGTTTTAAATTTAAAAACTTTTTGCCCTTTTCTGTAACATTCCTCTACTTTATATCTTGATTGCCTTTTAATTTTTGGAAAAAAGGAAATGGATGTCCCGTAAAAATAATCTTTTGCAGTTGCATAATAATTCATTCCCAGAGCATGTTTGCTCTGGTCCCTGCATGAGATGAGAAACCAATGGGAAAAGTAGTTCATTATCATGTTTTAAATGACATTTGCATATGGATAGAGGTGAAAGAAGAATAAAGGTTAAGAAGTCTTAAAATAAGGTTGTTTATTTCTGATTATAAGCTTTATTCCAGTTCCACTTTGTAACTATGCTAATTTTCTGTTGCTTCCTGATACTGAAATAAGGCAAACAAAAAAAAGAACCCTGCATTGTCAGTAAAGTGGTCCATAGTAAAATTGCGTGGCATGGGGCCTTTAGTCGTGTTGCCTTTAAAATGACTGGGGATCATCATGGATCAAGTTAGGTGCAGTTTTGCACAGGATGGGTGGTTGTTTACTGGTACGCTTTGCAAATGCCTGTAGACAGCAGAGGCATCATCCTGGTCATAGAATTGTGGAATTGTTATGGTTGGAAAAGACCTCTAAGATCATGAAGTCCAGCCGTCAACCCAACACCACCAAATGCCTCTGACAAGCTCTGGGTGGAAATGCTTTTCCTTCTCAATTTCTCCATTTTCTGATTCTGTCGTCGCTACTTCTTTCCTAATTTATTTTGAACTTCTCTGTCCGAGTCCCAGCTTATTTCCCCTTTCAGTTGTAGTTAGAGATTGTATTCATTTTCCCACTTCCTGTGCTCTTCCCTTCTTCTCACAGGATTTGATCTCCTTGTTTCATTAAAAGGTTCTCATCGGTTGTATTGCCTGTACTTTTTCAGTGACTCACAGTTTCTCTACCTCAACTCCTAATTCTGCCGTCTTCCATCTGATTTTCTAGCTCATTTTTTGTGTCCTTCCCAGACAGTCCCAAAATTGTCTCTTTTTCAGACTGCCCAATTCTGACTCCCATTCTTTAACCATTTTTGTATCTTTGGCACCTGTATCTCTTGTCAAACCCAGGCTTGTGCCTCCATGCTCTATGGGCTTAATCTCCTGTTAACAACTGAAAATTTCTGTCCTGAGAAACAGCCTTGTAGCAGGTACCTCTGTTTCCATGTATCTCTACTCTTTTTGCTCTTCTTTCAGCTCTTTTTCAGTTACTGTTCTTAAAATGGGTTCATTCCTTAGAAGCAAAGTAGAAGAGGTGTTTCTGTGGCACAAAAGCACCCTTTTCTTTCCCATACGTACCTTAAGGAGTGTGGGGCAACGTGCCTCTCGGGTTGAATCTGATATACATAGCACATGTACTCGTTCAGTCTTGTTTGTGTCAGATAAACTTCTTGCTTTTATAGGTTCCTTGTCCTTTAGTTCAAATTCACCTTGCATATTTTCCTCTTTCGTTTAAAGGTTTAGTGAATAATTTGATTCCAATTTTTTTAACAAATTGCAAGGCTGGAAAGCTGTGGAGGAAATTATATTTTTCTTGTAGGGATGTTGATTTTCTAGTGCATGACTTCAGGGACTGCAAATAGTAGCTTATCAGTAAGATACTAAGTTATTCTCTCATAGTCTCTAGAGATTTTTTTAATAACTGAAATTCTCTGCATCGTTAGAAAATTTTGTTTCCGATTAACTTCAGTCCCAAAAAAAAGGTACTTCTGAATTTACTGATTTTCAGGCTGAGGGCACTTGTAGTGCTTTTCAGTTTTCACTTGTAAACAAAACAAAAATAGACTTCCCAGTCCTTAGAACTGCCGATGATCTCATAGCAGGCCGAAGCTAACTTTAGTTGATTTTTTTATGTGTTTCGCCCTTCAGTTAATTTCTTTTCCTTAGGAGCTCTAAACAATGAGCTGAGACCAAACCTTGGTGATGGTTGGGATCTCCACTCCACCACAGCTTCTGCAGTTCAAATTACCTGATCTACTAATTTGTCCAGTGGGCTTTACCCTCCTTCCTGGTGATCTGTGGGAACATATTAAGTTATTATAGTTTAGATGCTGTGTTGGATATCAAAAGCTATTTTTTAAAATCATTGTTGGCTTTGTTGTAGTGTGTCAAGGATAAAGGCTGTATCTGTATCTGTTGCCTGTTTAGGATTTCAGGGGTTTCTTTATGTAGCCACAGAGAAGTAGACATAGCCAACATGGGTCTTCGAAGAGGAAAGCTTTGCTGAATTGTGAAGTTGCACACCCTTAATAGGCTTTCCGAATCAGATATTAAGGGCATTATTATTTCAAGCAGCCCCAAGATCACCATCAAAGGAAGTAATGCATCTTGAGATTGAGAATCATGAGAAGATAAGAAGTAAATGTGGAATACAGAAAGAATACAAAGGAAAATAGTAAAAATCCAAATACGTTGTTACAAGTAGCTTGATAAGGCCTAAAACCTAAGTGTGTTTTCTCATCAGAAAATAGAATTTCGTTGTTGTCTAAACCTCTCCTGACAGAAGGTTACCTTTCCATTGGGCTTTCCACCTTTTCCTGGGTGGAGGTTTTTTTTGTGGGAGTTTTGGTTTTGGTGGTGTTTTAGGGTGCTTTTTCTTTTCTTTTTTTGTGCATTGTGAATCTGCGACTGTAATATACCGAATGGGAGCTATAGTTGCATTTTCCTCTATTTTCTTTCTTTCTTTCGGGCGCTTTGCTCCGTAGGTCCCAGAGGAGTAATCCTGGTGCTTCCTCCAAAATAACCTGGCTTGAAAAAGAGCGAGAATGTCCTCGAAGTGCACACTGAGAGATATTTTGTCTGTTGTTTCCATTTCAGAACAAAGACACCGGAATTCTGTATGGGATAGAAGTTTTGCTTTCCAGTTTTCTTTCACCAAAACTTGTTTCTTCAACCAGTGATGAGTTTTGCTAACCTTAGAATTAAAAGTGTATCTGGAAGTGTGAAAAACATACTGGGGCTGGAATAACAGAATTTTCACTAGAAATCAGTTTTCACTATGAATAATAGTAGCTGGGGCTGCTGTTTTGCTGTGGGATTCACAGTATTCTTTCCAAATACCTTTCTTGGAGTCTTTCTGGGCATATGCTTACAAATGAGTTTAATGTGCTGTTTTAACTGCTAGAGGTGAACCTTTGGTAAGACACTGGTAGTAGAAGGGTGGTGGAACTGTAACTTCCATGCTGTTCATTAGTATTGTGGTATCTGAGGGGATTTTTCTTGTTATTCGGTGGTTGCTATTCTCTGATTTTTTGCAAATTGTTTTCTTTTATTGATTAAATGTGGTGTTTTCCCCAAATGTTCTCTAGTTTTTCAGTGACTTGTGTAATTTCAGTCACATAAAAGCATGGTATAAGGCATGTAGCATTAACCTGAGCCTTTGTAATGCTAGATTAAGTTATGGTTTTTGGAGTTGCATGTTGTTTTGGGTAATATTTTTTCACTGTATGCTTTAATTAGGCAGAAGAAAACTCGAAGTTTATGAGATTATTTGATACTATGATGTTGGTTGGCTGAGTACTTAAAATGAATAGAAAAGATTATACTGGAGGCATTCTAATTGAAAAAAAAATAGAAAATGGAAGGGACCAATAAGTAATTGATTACTGAATTGCTTAATTATCCAATTACTGTAATAGTGATTTGCATTAATACTTGAATTTGCTGAATATCACAGCATAAATATTTGGTTTTGGAATATCGCTGTAACTGACGTGCGCTCGGTGCAAGTTTGCTTTTGCATATTAAACCAATGGATGTATTTAATAATTCAAAATTACTAAATTCATGTGCTTAAAAGAAAGACATTACAGATTAAAATATTTTCTCGCCATTTTCTTGGTGGTTTTCTGATCAAAACCACAATATATTAAATGCTTTTCCAGTCTCATTTATAATCTTTTTATTCTCATGTAAAAGAGAATTTGCAGGTGTCCTGAGTACAAGCCTCTGTCTGCTATGGGATACAAACTTGAGTACTGCATTTAAAGAAATGATGACAATGAGACTGCACTTCCTGCCTGGTTTAACACTTCTGTTGTGAAATTTAGGTAGAAAGGAAGTATAAGGTAACACTTACCCAAAAATTCTTTAAAGTTTTCCATGGGATTCCAGTGTTCTGGAATGTCATGTTGCTGTAGTGTAGCTCTAATAACATCTTTGTACACAATACTGGTGTCATATTGATGAGTATACCTTTTTCTTTGCAAGTGTCTTTTGTAGTCTGTTGCCTTTCTGAATTATGTAGTTAAGTGTGGTAAAGAGTTGGGCTTATAAATAATTCTGGTGCCTGGGAATAGGGTGGTAAAAGTGTTATTTAATCGAGTGGATCTTGGAAATCCCTACTGTGGGCAAGAAGGATGACAGGCAGTGTTTTGAAACAACTGAGAAGTTGTTGCAGCCTCCCTAAAACTATGCTATTGTGTTACTTTTTAGGAGGGGGGGAATGGTGGCCAGAACTGCCACAGGCTCTTTATTCTATCCAGCACTTTTACTGTCTGCTCACTTACGTTTTCTTTGTGCAAACAGGTTCTCGTTGCTGCCATGGCATTACAGGCCACTGCTCTTTATGCCTCCCTTAGCAAAATTTGTCTTCTGCAGAATTCCAGCCTGTCCCCAGTGCTCTATCATCTTCTCTTCCCCCTCTCTCCCCCCGTTCAGTGAGGAGAGAAAGTTTCCCGTTTCTTAAAGTTCCCTTTCCTAAGAAATCCTTGGTCTGCTACACCTGGATAATAATGGCTCCACAGCATCATCTAGTGGCTTCCTTGTTTTCCCAAACTACTGGCAGATGGCAAGTAGGGCTCTTCAGGTAGACTTCTAAGGGAGAAGCTTTGCTGCTGACTGACAGCAAAGCACCTGATTGTTGCTCAGGGTTGTCAGTAACCTGCACGTACCTGCTATGTGCAAAATGCAGCCTAAGGACTGTTCAGCCTCTGGAACACCACAGGCTGCACTGTGGTTAGGTACAGGTGTTGGCTTTCTTGCTGTTGTTTCTAAATGGAAACAGTGTGTCCTGTGTTTATTATTTTTTTTTTTTTCAGAACTGTTTTGTCTGCAGATACAAAAAAATCACTGCATCCTGTTCTCTATTCAAAAATTATTAGTATTTTGAAAAGTAACCATTACTGTGAGTTTTCTTGAAGGATAGTGATGACTTTATAAACCCGTATGTCACCCTATAGCTTTTTTCACTTAAGAGGTTTGTATTCTGATCATAGCAAAAATAATAATTGAAAAGCTCAAGATATTACTTATTAATGATATTTTTCCTGATTAAAATGACCCAAGGCACTGTCCACCCTCTGTACTGTTTTTGCTGTAATGTTTTTACCTTACGTATTAGGTGAGTAGTATCTACAGAGAGAAAGGTGTAGTTGCAGGTGGCAGTGGTTCAGGTTAGAAAGGTGTTCAGCTGTCTGTTAAAACAGTGCATACACACTGTAAGAGCTTAGGACACAAATAGCAGAGTAGGTCTAAACTGGTTTTCTGTTTGCTTTTTAAGAATATGGTGTTTATAAAATCAAGACCTTAAAATTTGACAAGTACTGTACCTCAAACAGTACATAGTGGCAGATTTGTAACAAAATGAGAGTAGTAGAAGTAGAGGCTTCTGGTAAGATACCTTTCATCTTTAACAATAGAAGGCTATCTGTGTTTGTAAATTTAATAAAAGTTGCTTTCTTTAACAGGCTGGACTAATTGAAGCCAACGGAGAGCTAAAGGTGTTTATAGACCAAAACCTAAGTCCTGGAAAAGGTAAGAACACAATTCATAGTAAGACTCTCCATTTCTTGATTTTTAGTTGTTATGCATATTACTGGCTTTAAACTGCTTTCTTAGCATAGTTTTTGTTAAGTTTTTCTTAAGTTATATGATCAGTAAGCAAACTGTAGGTTTGCTGTGGTTTATAATTGTCTTAAAACTGCAGGTGCAGTTCAGTGGTGGTTTGTCATCCCATATGTGATCTCCTTAGTGTAGCTTGTGTTTAAGTATAAAGACCAGGATGTTCTGAAACATCTTTGGGGCACTATGTTTTAGCAAATGGAACAAAAAAGCAGGAGGGAAGAAGTTTAAAATGGGTTATGACAGTTTTTATGATAGTGCATCTACTCTGCTGCAAGCTTATCTCAAAATAAATTGTGAACAGAACTGGTTTGGACTTGCAGATAATGCCTGTGCATGTATGATAATGTAATGTCATTAAGCAATTTAATAAAACACAAGATATACATTTGAACTTGAATTTGATAACGTGAGCTCAAAAACTGAGAGTACCTAAACATTTGGGGAGTTAGGAGCTGCACTTTCACAATTAGCATAGTTGGGGGAAAAAACAGAAGCAACACTTGAGTTCCAGCCGCCTGCAGTTCTGGACAGCTATGCCATGTAACCTCTTCTGTAAACTGATTATGTTACATTTGAAGACTACATTTTGTATATTGTTATGGGAGGGCTGTTTCCATAGTGAGACGGTAGAACTCCTCTCTAATTCCAGTAAAGTATATTCTTGTCAGATTATGCATTCTGCTGGTGACAATTGTTTATCAGGTTAATAATTTCCTCCAGTATGTTTCCATACTCTTTATAAATAACAATTGAGTATCTTAACAGTCTTTACCAGTTTCACAGGCCAACTAGCCACTGTTTCCTAGATTGCTTGTCAGATGAACCCTTTGTCCTCTGTGTTTTCCTTATTTCATTCTTTGAGCCTGTTTGATTGCTTTCATCCACTTTCTCGAATACAAGAGACTAGAACAGTATGTGTGACTTCCAGGTGAAGTGTCAGTCATTTTTGTGTAGAGAGATCAGTAATTTTTCTATGCAACATCATGTTTGGTTCATAGGCATCCCACAATATATTTTGGTGAAATGGCCATTTTCCTTTGTTGTTGCTTCCAAATAATGACAGTCTGCTTTATTCTTGTGTGTGACAGATGGTGTCCTTTGATAGGCTGTATAAAATAGGGCGAAATTTATATTAGGACAGTCATCTACTTGCTGTCTGTAAACCTTACTTTTGACTAATCTGGCTTTAAGCATTGTTGGAATACTCTAGTACTCCCAGATGAACCTGTAGTCCAGTTCAGGTGAACTCCTTTAGTATTACTGCTCTAGTATTTTATATACCATTTCAGGAAACCTATTAATTTCTGTCAGCACCACTAGGTACAGCAAGTATTTTATTGGCATCTCACTAGACTCTGTCTTGGACACTTCCTTGTCTAAAATATACATTGCTTTACAAACAGGGGAGTATGCAACTAATCTGTCCTGTTCTGCATTTTGTGGAGAGGGCACTAAGGGTTAAGTAAAGAGACGTATTAACTGGCACAGGTATATATCTGTAAGCACAGTCACACACCTCTGAGCTAAAGAAGTGTGCAAGTAGGCACCTGATCCTTAACAGCTGTACCATATGTGCTAACCCTGTGGGCAGTAACACCGATGTTTTTCCCAGGGAGATACTTTAGGAGGGTACATTTTGCACCCACATAGGCGTCTGTGTCTAGACCCTGTTACAGTCAGTGGAGAGCTAGTCAAAACAGTGCAGTCTAGACAGCAAGAATTGGAAATATGACTCTTATTACCTAGCTCTTTAAGTAGAAGTGGTCAAATTGGAGGGCATTTTATTGCTTATAGAATTTTGTAAATAAATTCAAGTTACTAAATAGTTTATTATAGGCCTGCAGCTTGTCCAGTTTGAGAGTCGAGCTCTACTGTCAATGTATAACACAGCAAACTGAACTATCCTCAGTCAATTTCTGCATCTCATTGCTTTTAGGAGAGTTCTCTGAAGTTAATAGACAGCAACTAATTCTTAATATTGAGAAGAAACAACTATTTCTCTTGGCTTGATCAGTTTGTTTTGTCTCTAGCTTGTCTGTGTTTTTATGTGCAGGCTCTGTAGTCTTAATCAGAGCTTAAAGGTGCAAATATTTTGTCACTAAAGTACTCAGATATATATCAGAATTTATCCACTAAAGTAGTACTTTTTTTCCTTTGCCACTTTTTTATAATTTTTAGGGGGTTTTGTGCAGTCTTTAAATGTTGACATTGACAACTATACACAAAAGTACTGCCATCTCTAAAAGTAGCTGTGTGCATTGCATGCCATTATATCAGCAAAGTGCTGTCCTCTGCTATTTTTTTAAATGTGTGCAAACTTTCTCTTAATTTCACCATGGAGAGGATTCAGTCCCGAGCAATCATGGAGTAAGTTTTCCATAGGATAGCAGAAGTGTATCTGGTATACTTTTTAGGATCAATTGAAGGCAGTTAGGGAAAAAATCTTCATGTTCTTTTCTGGTGGTCATCATTAAAGGGTTTCTTTGGTGGTTTTGTTTGTTTGTTTGGGGTTTTTGTTTTGTTTTGTTTTTTCTCCACCTTCACCTTTGAATTTGTATTTCTTAAAAGGAAGGAGTCTTTTCTGGAAGTTGCAAGTCAATTTCAAGAAGAGATTGAGATTACATTGCATGATTGATACTGGTTATGGGATCAAATCTCTCTACTGTGTCAGATGAGTGGTTTGTTTAGCCCAGTCTGCTGCCCTTGACAACAGTAATTGGGCAGGTTCTTGAGGGAGAAGGCAGGAGCCTGGCTACTTTTTGAAGCTCATTCTTCTTATGCTCCTACAGTGCTCAAGGTCATTGGACTAGTAATACCAGAGAGTGCATAGTTTTGGAAATAGTAGTTTTTAGTACTTTTCCATCATAGTTTTGGAAAAGTCCAACTTTGAGACTCAGTGAATTAAGAATGAAAATTCGACAAGAAATCTATTACTTGCTTCAGTTTCTACTTGTTGCTAGCCATATGTGAAAGGAGAAGGAATTCAGCTGTCAGAGGAATAAAGGTTTTAGGGGGATGGTACAGGGCAAAAGAATTCCTTGTGTGCTGGGTCATAAGGACGTGCTTGCAAAAACAGGGTTAAAGAGAAAGAGCAGAATATTGTTACTGAAATGGTTCCGTAACATCATTGTCAGCAGTCTGTAAGGTATGTGACTAAGCGGTAGGTAAATGAGTCAACTATGAAAGATAAGCGAGGGTTGAGTTTTGTGGCCAAAACAGGTTATGATGCAAAAATTCTCACAGCCTGAACAGCTTTGTTGCAATGCTTTCAGAATAGGCTGTGAATGAACTTCTCTAAGTTTTTAATCTGCGCAGGCAGAAATATGGTAACTAAATAAGTTCTTTTCAGACTTGAGTTTTGGTGGTGTGGTATGTTGCTGTCGTTTCTTAGGTGAATAATGAAGAAGGGACATCACCATCTTGCTGAACAACCTCTTGCTCAAAAAGTCCTAAAGTTTTGGGATCTGAGAGAGAGAGGGTATGTTAGAGAATAATCTCTGTAGGCAAGTCCTATCCGTACATTCGTTCCCTAACTGTTCATTAATGTCCACTGTCAGAAACAGGTTGCCAATGTAGACGACCTTTTTACTTCAGCAAATGGGGACATGCTTCCAGTAGCTCATTTTGGAGAGACTGGTCTCAGCCATGAACTCCAGATTAGGATTTTTGCTTTAAAGCAGAGACTGACTTTATTTGTTTTAAGAGGAGAAAATAGTATGTAAAAAAACTCGAAACAAAAACAAAGCAAGCCCCAGAAACCCAAACAACAACCCCACAAAGTTTTGTTTATAATGAGTAATGCATGCAATTTTGAATAAATTAGTCATGCACATAAAATACTGTTCTAGAAGATGCTCTAAAAATTTATTTCTTCAAAAAATCTTTAGTACGAAATAAGAGATACCAACCTATATGTGGTAGAAATGAGATGGCAACTTGTGTTTTTTCCAGTTCTTGTGCAACCTGCAAAAAAGGTTGCCTGTAAATTTTCCCATGTTCTCTGATACCCCTATGTATTTCCATTACTGGAGAGTAACACTTCATACAGCCCTGAAAAGACAGTATGACTGTGAAACGTTTGTTTTACTTGGTAGCCAGGAAGGTGATTTCCAACTGGTTAATTCATTTTGAGAGTTAGCAAATACATAAGGTTTGGAAGGATAGAAAGCATTTTTAATAGGGGCTGAACTAGTAAAATTTCCTCATGAGTTTGTGTGTTCTGTTGGTATTTGGCAGTGAATTTTAGAAACCAAGAAATTTTGCTGTTCCCGGAAGGTTACATTTTGGAGAAAACTGCCACATTCTGGTCCTTGCCATATTCAGATTAGTGTTGATATTTAAGTGTTAAATAGAACACTATTCAATTCTAATCCTGCCCCTCACTTGTGGAGAAATTTGGATGAAAGAAATTACTTGCTTCAGATGGGTACAAGGGAAAAGTTAACCAGTGGTATTAATATTATATTGAAATTAAAGCTCTTAGTTTAAAAATTACTCAGAAAGAAAATTTGGATCTTCTCTTACGCCAGTAGGTGGCATTATTAGTACGTAACCAGAAAATGCGTGTAAGGTATGTCTCTAGCTCCTTTCACCACTTACACTTTAAAACAAGGTTTCACATTTTGTGGGCTAATTACGGTTACATTTCAGATTTGAAAAAATGGAAGTCAAATATGTGACATTTTAAGGTGTGTTTAGACTCGTATTTCAGCACTACCTAACTATAAGATTGTTTTGTTCTTTTTATTTGTATGACAAGAAACTTGTAGTGTAATGTTATGTTATTTTTACTTGCAAATTCATACTCCCTGATTTTTAACAGTGACTGGAATTGTTCCTCTGGAATAGAACTATAGATCAATTTCAGAACCAATGAATTATGCTTCAGCAAACAGATACATGATTGAAATTGGTTATAAAATGCATATGTATTACTGCAGCTGAGGTAAATCTAATTATTGTCTAAAGTCAAGCTAAGGAAATAAATTGCTGGAAGTAGAAATGGTATTTTGGAAAGTCTAAAAGTAAACTTCAGTTTATTTCAACACAGACTTGGAAAAACTAGCTTGTGATAGCTGAACTATTACTAGTCATATTTAAGGATGGTAAGAATCACATAGAAGTCTGAGTTGATGTAAGCAATTAACGAATACCACACAGGGAGAGATGGATGTCTGTACAAAAGCTCCAAATTGCTGTATAGGCATGTTTGTTGTCTTAACACGATGGTGTGGCTTGTTCAGTAAGTACAGGTGCTTTTACTTGACTTGGCACACAGCTGGAGACAGTCATCTGTGTGTTGTCACCTCAAAAAGAATTCACTGTTTTCTGAAAGTTAGCATGTAACTAACTAATAAAATAACATAAAATATCTGTGATGTACGCGACAGAGACGTTAACAACTGCAATGCCGCAGGAGTGACGTCTGAGGAATCATCTCCCAGGATATAATTGTCACCTCTGTCATCTGACAAAACTTAAATTTGTTAGAGACTGCATTATTAGGGAACTGAGTTGCTTTTTTGTTGACTGCTCTCTTTTTCACGCATAAAGGTAGATTACTTCAGAAAATGGTACAGCATCTAGAATGAATGAGATTTCTGCTCCTGGGGAAAGGAATACCTCAGCCCATCCTTTCTAACCTGAACACCAAATTCAAAGTCACTACTGTTTGAAGAACTGGAGCAGTCAGCTTTTCAGGAAATTTACCTCATTGTCTGCAGAGGGCACTCGTTTCTTTGATTTTAGATGTACTGTATCTTTTTTCTGTGTCATCTTAAGTTATTTAAAATGTTCTTAATTAACTGTATCACCAGTCCTTTAAGCTGCCAAAATTCTGCAGTGGATTCTTTCTTTTTAGTAAAACACTCTGGTTTGTTTTTGTATGCAAGCAAAGGTCTGGTTAACCAGTAACAAAGAGAGCACTTACTTGTTTGTAGACAGATAAATAACAGGTTTTGTTAAAGAGTGCTGCTTCTTTTGGTATGCAAGGGGGTTTTTTTGCCATTACTCCTTGATTCCACTTGCATCATTATCTTGTATTTGGAGGTATTCTGGAACATCATATTGATGAAGTTCTACTTCCCTTTAGGTTTAATGATTGCTTATAAGTTGCTAAAAGTAGTTTGCCAGGCATTTGGGACACTGAGAATGTAAGTAGTAGTAGTAGTAGTACTGTTCTTCCGTATACATTGTTTTTTCTGCTTTACATGGCATTTTCCTGTGATTATCAAAGTCTTTAGGGAAAAAAAAAAGATGTGTCAGAACAAGCAGTATTAGTAATTTGTTTTGAAAAGGGAGCAGAGTGGATGCCAGCAGAACTGTTTGCAAACTTGTGGTTTTAATTTTTACATGCTCTTATGTACACTGTATGTTGTCTGTAAAGTACAGGATTATTGGGAGTGCAGTGATTGCTGAGTAACAGTAATTAAGAAATTAGTAGTAAGATTTGTTTGAGAAGCTGCGCTGTCAGTCACTTGCAGATCTAAGTTGTTACAATTACTTCTGCTTGTACTTAACAAACAAAAACCCCCCACATATTATGAGCCTTTGAAAATGCAGATGAATATGAGAAAAATGTTTGCATGTGAGGCAAATGAGAAAACAGAATGCACTTAGAGACATTGAAAATATCCTTTTAAAAAGAATTCTTTTTTTCTGTATAACTGAGCAGTTAGGCTCTTTCATATTTTGTATGATATCTTTTATAAGTTGACTTCAACTTTGCTTTGAACTGTGAAGCTCGTGTTACTATTCTTTCACTTATATTTATGTTTCCTTGCCAATCAGTTTGTGCTGTACAGAAAGATGAACCTTGTAGTTTCTGTATAGAGCCAGGTTGGTTCAGTTGCATGAATTAACTCTGGCACAGCACCACAGGAAATGTTAATGTAATTAAAAAATTTAAAGAAACATAGTGTGGGCTCTTCCCTTCACATGGATGTTTTAGTTGCAAGATAGCTATTTCTGTTCCAAAAATTAAATTAATAATAACAGGAGGCTGGAGGCAGTCTAATAAACCTTACCTTCAAACCAGGGTCAGCTTCGATGCACAGAGCCTTCAGTTCTTGAATTTTGCTGTGTATCATGGAGGAACCTCCTCTGCAGCCTGTTGCTGTGCACTGCCTTTGGCATTTTTCCCTGGTTGGAATTCGCTGTGCAACAACTTGTGACCGTTCCCTCTTTTCCTTTTGTTGTGTCCTGTCATCTCTAAAATTTCCATTTAGTAGTTGAAGGCAGTGATTAGATTTCTGCAGTTAACACCCCTTGTTCCACCTCAGCCTTCTCTTCCAGAGGCTGCACACACCAAACTCCCTGAGCTTCTCCTTGTGCAGGATATAATCCAGTACCTGAGGCACACCAGTGTATTTCTGCTGCACTCTCACTTGTTTGCTAATGCCTCTCTTCCACTGTGGGCCCCAAAACTGAAGAGAGTCATTCAGGGACAGTGTAAGGAGTACTGAAAGAAAAGGGAATAATCACTTATTGCTGTACTCTTCCAAATGCAGCTTAGGATGTGGTTAAGTCTTTGTTAGCATAGGGGAGCACCTCTGGGTCACGCACAGCTTAGTGTCTTCCCAGGCCCCCTGGTGCTTTCTGAGCATCTGCTTCCCGACCACTGACCCCGACCTCTGCACTTGTGTCCACTTACATTGTCACAACATTTTTGTCTTTGTTGACTCCATAAAATTTTTAAATAAACAACATGATAGCATAAAGAATTACTTTATTTTTAAACATACCAGAATAATTAAGTCTCCCGAGCGCATCTGTAGAGGGTCTCATGGCAGTATTGTTCTTTATGAAATTGTCCTACTGAAGTAATATTTGGAAGCTGTCCTAGGAAAAAATTCATAATGTGAATGGGTAACACTCATTGTCAGAAAATTGTGTACCTTTGAATTCTTAAAGGAGCTAGCAATGGTACTTCTATCCTTGTAACTCAGTATGTGTATAATTGACACAGTACCAGAAGGAAAGAGAGACACATAGCCTGCACCAATTTCTGAAGGGTTCAGGTAACTGCAGGTGAGTAAGTTACCCTTCTGTTAGGCAGCTTGGTTGAGCGCGTAACAGAGAAGCAGTACAGTGCGGACAGATGTGATAATGGCCTTCAACAGGGCTTTTCTAGAGGGAGGGGAAAAGGGAGGGTCTGCAGTTACGTCTTTTCAAAGTCATGCTTTGAAAGAGTCAACAACCATATGGATAAGGATTATCTAATCAGAGTGATGTCTTTGGATTTCTTAAAAATAATTTTTAAAAATTGATTATCAAGGACCTTAATTAGCCTGTTAAACTAAAGTGTAATAGAATGGGATGGTCCTCCCATGGGTTAATAATTGGTGAAAACTGAGCTTGGTACAGTGAGTATCCCACGTGAGCTATTAGTACCCAAGGAAGATCTTGAAGTCATCATAGGTTATATTAATGGAAATGTGGTATCAGTGTTTGGTGGGGAACACGCACACTGAATTTTGAGAATTACTAGGAAAGGAACAGGGAATAAAATAGAAAATGAGCTATAGAGATATAAATAACATACGGCATTCCTTAGTCATGAATACTGTATGGATGCCTGTCACCTGCAAAAGAAAAGGCAGGAGAGCTAGAAAGCATGGGCAGCGAGGACTGTCAAAGGTAAGGGAAGGCTGGTTAAAGCATGGTGCTCATAATGCCAAGGCTGGGGGTTTGGTCCCTGTATGGGCCATTCACTCGAGTTGGAATTGATGATTCCTGTGGGTTCCAACTCAGAATATTCTGTGATTCTGAAAAGATGATCAAACAGATGAGGTGTCTTACCCTTGGAAAGCAGTTACAACTCCTGTTTTATACTGGAAATACAGTCTTCAGATTGCACTGGTTTTTTTAAAGCAATGAGGAGAAGTTTAAAAACAAGACTTCCAGGAAGCTGAGAAGAAGCTACATAACCACTGCTAGCCAGGATAGTTACTCGGCAGAGAGGAAGAACAAACACAATTCAGGTCATGATAGCGATGAGTGTACTTGATGGGACAGGAAGGCATAACAGACTTATGTTACTAACTGGATTGCTGCTGACTTTCTGAAAGAGCACTGGGAAGCTGGTTAATAATGCAAGAAGGACATGCTGCTGCATCCTCTTTGGGTATAGATCACTGAGAGTAGATTCTTATGTGAAGCTGTCCCTTTGACATGGTGTAGTAAGAGTGGCTGGGAAGTACAAGCCTTCTGGAAGGCAAGGGCTTAAACAATATTCGAATTGTCCTCAACTTCCTGTAGACTTCCTGAATGTGTAAAGAGGGATGATAGCCATCAAGGACCAGTCAGGGCCCTCCTGATACAACCCTTGTAAAAATGCTTATTTATCGCATCTGTATTGGACAGTGGGAAGAAGAGAGAGGAATGAGAGTTGTACCAAGTTCTTCTGACCCCACTGGCCACTTTAAAAGTGATCTAAGAGAAACAACTGCTAAACCTGACAAACCACTTGAAAGTTGATATGGCATAAAAAACTGTCTCCAGTATTTTAAGACTAATTTGTCCATTGTTTTCTTACTGTAGTCAGTGTTTGTTGTTTTCTTTGCTCTGTTTCGTTGTTGGTTGGGGGGTTTTTTGTTTGTTTTGAATTGGTGGGTTTGGGGTTCTTTCCTCTAAACTATATCATGGAGCATCAAACTGCTAGTGGATACCTGGGTCATTATTTTTGGTTTATCTTTTGCATGGTTTAAGACTTGCTTTACCTACCAGTGCTGATTGTGTATGGGTTATGAACAGGGAGAGCACAACCTTTCCTGCAGGGTCGATCTGCTGAGTTGTGTGTATTTTTCTGAAATAAAGGATTATTGAAGATGTTTGTTCTTTAATTCCCTGCCTTCAGCTGGTAGGGGACACTTAGAGGAAAGTTGGAAATATTCTCTTGGAAAGACCTGTTCCAGCCAGATTTTATCTCCTGTAGATCAACATGTCTCAGAAGGCTATGCCATTTGCTATGGCATTGGGCATGTTTGTTGGGTGGTACTGAAAAGGATTTCAATCACAAAGGGTAAGGGTAGAAGAGAGGTTTATGCTCTTTGTCAAATGCTGGTTGCCTTTATTACTGTGCTTTTAGACAAAAATTGAAATACAAGGAATTAAAATGTACTCATATTATATCACTGACCTGTAAGGTTGCATAGAAGAAAGTTTGAGAGAATATGCTGTGAATCTTGATTTATTTTTTTTGCTTCAAATGTGTAAATGCTACATTTCTGTTGAGACGACATGTTTCAGGGCTAGTTTGCATTAATATGCATTAGTAGTATAGATGAGACTGTTTGCTAAAGAAATACAGTGTGCTGACCTGAAGATCTCTATTTGTATTTGTTTTAGGGGTTGTTTCTCTATTGGCTGTTCATCCTTCTACAGTAAATACGATTGGAAAACAGCTCCTGCCAAAAACATTCGGACAGTCTAATGTCAACATTGCACAACAAGTGGTAAGGAGGCTTTGTGGGGGTTTTTTTTAATGGTTTCTTTGTTTGTGAGGTGTGGGCTTTTTTGGGTTGTTGGGGGTTTTTTTGTTTGTTTGGGGGTTTTTTTGTTTGTTATGTTTGGTGTGTGTTTGTTTGTTTTTTTTTTTTTAATTTTTTTTTTTATTGCTTGTACTTTTGTTTACAAATACTGCAAATCTGACATAGCCTGATAGTCTGTATCACTTGTCATGGGCAGATAATCTAAGTTTGTTTCTAATTTTAATAGACTTATACTTAAAAAAAAGTGTATTGCATAAAGAAATTCAAAGGTGACTCTCAAATCAACATTGTTACCTCGTTATTCAGGTGGCTTTATCTTTTGTTAGTCTTACCATTTAAAGTCAGTGTCTCTTTCAGATTCTGCTTTGAAATCTGGCATAGGGAAATGTAAATGAACACATTTTTATGGAGATTTGAGTTAGGTGGAACAAAATTGAAAACAGAGCCATATTTTAGTGCTTAATGTAAATATTCTTTTGCTGAAATAATTATTTTGAGCTTTGTGTGAGATATATGAAATTAGATGTTTCAAAGAATCTTATAATGCAATAGATAATACATAGGTTATACTAATTCTTGCAGAAATCAGAATTAAAATTTGGTGATCTGAGTAGAATTGGTCTCAATCTTCTGGAAAGCAACTGTAACGTGTAAACATCTGAACTAGAATGTCTTATATTTGGGTTTCTTCTTGATAGGAAAGCAGTTTCCTGTCTGCCTTTCCCATCTCTTAAGCTAGGTCTAAGGAGAGTTTTATAATTGAGGCTGCCTAAATCTATAAACTGTACCCCTTCACCTGTACAGATGTAGTGCAGATCATTCACTGTGCTGTATTTCCAGCAGTGGTGGTGACTTAACTACTTCTTGTAGCCACTTGGAAGTGAGTTTAAATGAATGAAACTGCTCTTTCAGTAGGAGTTGTTTTATCAATAAATTCCATAAAAAATGAACTCAGAGTAGTTAGGCATTCTTTTCATTTAAAATCAGTAATCAGCAGTAGAAGAGTGTTTTATTTATAGATCGTAGGCTGTACTGGCACAATGGTGGTCCTTTCTGGGCGTTATTGTGAGACTGTGTACATACTTGGGTTAAATGTGGAAATTGAGTTCTTCTTTCAGGTGCCATGCAAGAAAATCTTTTCTTAGAAGTATCAAAACCAGGGGACAACAATGCACGCTTCATTTTTTCTTTAGTAGTATTGAGTATTTCAGGACACTCCTGAGTGCAGTAGAGGTCCAGGGTTTTTTGCTGTCAGTTTGTTTTTTCTCCAGCTATAATTCCTCTGTTCCTCACCCCCCTGCCCCCATACTGGTTTGGCTTTCATCGTACTGCAGAGTGATACGAATGTGGTACCATCGTGGTGCTGCTCATGGAATTCGTAAGCTAGGGAATTAGAGAGCGGGATTCTCTGCAAGCAAGGTGTTAAATCATCTCTTGCAGTCTTCTGTCACTGCGTCCTAGGGAATAGAAACTAGCTAACAGCTTTCTTCAGCTCTCCATATAGTCTACTTACCTGAATAGCTCATAGGTGGTTTTCACACTCTTTGGAGACATTTGGTGAGCCAGACCTGTTGGTATCAGTACTGATAGTATTTTTTTTATGGGACGAAAGTGAGTGGGTTCACATGTGTCCTGTGCTTGCATTCCCTGCCCTCAATTCCATTTCCTACGATCAGAAGTTGTGTTTATGAAAAGCAATAGAGGAGATTATTTGGCTTTTCATAAGAGACAGAAGTTTTTCAAGTATGGTCCAAAGCTGCTGGAAAGGAGTACCTGAGATATTCTGTCTGTCGGAAGTGGATGTAACAAATTGATATGTTAACTGCTCAGAGAGGTGGCATAATATAAAGAGAATATATGGGAAAAAATACAGCTGTTTGTCTTTCCAGGCAGCTGAAATCACGGACATCTAACAGTCACTAGAGTCCCTTTGGCAGCGTATATGTAACTTTCACACATGAAATATTTCATTTTCAGTTTTTGTATTTTACTCTTGTTGAGGCTAAACTGTTGAAGCTGGCCCAAGGAAGAAAAGTTAAGTTTTGCTGCTCAGACAGAATGTAGCTGCAGGAAAATATCACAAACTTGTGGGTGGTTATGGGTTTACATTTGTTTGATGTTTTTTTCATTTACATGATGTTAGGGATGCAGCCAACTGTTTCCACTGGGAGAGAAACGTACCCCAAAAAAGTAGGCGTATCTTTCTACAAAAGAGTAATCTGTCTGGTATCATTTTTTCCCCCTAAATCCATATTTTCTAGAAAGTTACCTTTAAAACAATTCAGAGATAAAAAACATCACCTGCAGAACTGGGTGTTTTGTTTAGCTAGCTTCAGAGGTTAGGAGGGCACAGTTTTATGTGCTAGTGTATGTATTATTACTTATGATCAAATTAACACATCTTCAGGACCATTCACCTGGAGGCTGGAAGACTGTGATTAGCCAAGTGTGTGCTCTTAACATGTATGCAATGGAATGGTTTTGCCTAATTTGAAGTCACTCACTGCAGTGATGAGGAAAGTTCACCCTTTTTCTTTCTCACCTCTAACGTAGTGGTTTTGACTCCAGTGATAGAGACTGACACCAAGAGAGAGGCTTCTTGCAACAGCTCTGCATTTTCTCTCTGGTTTTACCGATTTTCAGGTTTTCTTACATTCATATTTTAGCTGTAATTTATTGCAGCATCCTTATACATAATTTGGTAGGGTTGGGGCGTTTTTTTCCCTCGTTATTTCCCCCCATTTTCCTTGGAGGGAGAGTTGTGTGTGTTTTGATCTTGTCTAAGTTAGTGTTGAAAAGTGTTAAGAAATCCAGCAAGCATGAAAACCCCATTTAAGGAGGTTAAAATAGAAATGCTCATAACTTAGGGAGCGCTCTAACTATATTAACCATAGTCTGAAGTTTTTTATGCTAGTGTGTATAAATCAGATGCATCTAAGAGAAGTATGTAGAGAAAAGTACTAGTGTTTGGATAATGCATCATTTCAATTGTGTTGCTTGAATATCTTGGAATTCTTACCATTTTCCAAATTATTTTATCTTTACTGTAGGTTATCGGTACACCTCAGAGACCTTCAACGCAAAATACTATCCTGGTAGGAAGCCCACATACACCTAACACACATTTTGCATCACAGAACCAGGCTGGAGATTCTTCGCCGTGGTCTGCTGGGTGAGCAAAATGAAAGCTAGAAAGGATTAATAAATTGTTGGAACTTCTGTTTTAAATATTGTGATAGTGTGTGTACTCCTCAGGGTAGCAGTGTGGGAAAGTCTGTTTACCTTTTCATCAAGAGCACTTCACCACTGAAGTCTATTGTACTAAAATAGGGAGTAGTCACACGATAATGAGTATCTCTTCATTTCTTGTAAAAGAATGCAGAATATTTTCTGTACACTCTGGTAGATATTCTGACATGACTAACATTTAGAGAATTTAGCTCCTAAAAGGACACAGGAATTTGTTGACTTCATTCTATAATTTCTCTTATGCTGGTGTATTTTCAGAAAAATACAGTATATTTCTGATTGAACAAGGATATCCCACAGTATCATTTGAAATAAGAATGTAGTCCTTTTTGGGAAAAAGTATTAAATACAAGGAATGCATTCTTTTGGTGTGGTTTTTTCATGCAAGCTTGTTTTAAGGGGATCTTGTTAAATGTCGTTGCTTTAAGACTAAATTTATTAACAGTGGCCTGTTCCACATAAATAGATTTCTGCTTTGGAATTATACAGTGACATGAGATGTAAGAATTGAGACTTCCCCTTGCTGAAACTAATTTTGTAGATACTTGTATTTTTCCTCTAGTTACAAGGAACTTTTTATTTAAAAAACTTGGCAAAGCAGAAAATTTTGTTATACTGCTTGTATCTTGTAACTTTGAAGTTCTAATAGCAATTTCATATACTGTATAACTTCAAATCTGTATTATAGTAATAGTGTAATGTTTAGTGAGTTCAACCGATACCAGACTTCATCTGTTCAGTCAGTATCAGTATCAAATTGCAGAGACAATGCGCAATCTATGTGCTACTTTAAATTAAAAATAAAAATTTTTTAAAAGGACAAAAAAGTTCTCTCCTCTGATTCAGTTTTCATGTTTTAGTATTTATCTTCTTATCTCTTCTTGTCTTGATGTTTGGAAGGTTTTCTTTATTGGCTTCTTCATGGAATATCCCTGTTGTTAATTTATTGTCTGCTACTGGAAACATTTCAGGCCAGGTCGGATAGAGCTTTGGGCAGCCTCACTGAGTTGAAGATAACCTGGCTCAGTGCAGGGGGGTTGGACTAGATGACCTTTAAAGATCCCTTCCAACCCAAACTATTCTATGATTTTCTGATTCTACTGGAGCTAGCAAAGTTGGCAAAAGAATAAATTTGTATTTTGTTTCAGCATCAAGATAGTAGAATTGTTTATAAATATTGTAAATTGTAGGGGGAAAAATGTAGGAGAGAATGTCGGGAAGGGATAAGAAGCAGAAGAAAAGGGAAGGCTTGGGTTTTTTACAGCAGTGTGCCTGTATTTGAAAAAGAGACATCAAATATTCCAAAGTTCAAATCTTCTTAAAATATATATTATACGTATATTTAGGAAGCGGAACAAAAAAGGCGAGAAGAATGGCAAGGGTTTACGTCATTTCTCTATGAAGGTTTGTGAGAAGGTACAAAGAAAAGGAACCACCTCATACAATGAGGTGGCAGACGAGTTGGTTGCAGAATTCACTACCACTGATAATCACATTTCACCAAATGAATCAGTAAGTATATGGGAAGTCAATTACATGTGAACTGAATGGGGGAAGAGAAATTTCTTTTGAGATTTTTCTGTTTTTCCTACTGCTAAATGAAACAGTTCAGACATTAACTGAGTTTACCCATTTGCTGCAATATGTTTATTTTCAAGTATTTTTGACACAGGTATATTTTTGATTAATGCACTATGTCTACAGCAGGCTTATGACCAGAAGAATATTAGACGACGTGTCTATGATGCCTTAAATGTCCTTATGGCCATGAACATTATCTCTAAGGAGAAGAAGGAAATCAAATGGATTGGTCTGCCTACTAACTCGGCTCAGGAATGTCAGAATTTGGAGGTATATGCATTTGGAAGTTCCCAATGGCTTTGTGTTTGAGTAAATGTTTACAGCTTTAATATGTTCTGATACAATGTGTGCCTATAATCTTCTGAGATAGCAACATAGAATAGTATGGTCCTCTTAGGCTTTTTATTGTATTCGTATGTACAGAACAAAAACTCTTCAACATCCAGATTGTTCAAATGTGTCTTTGTTTAATTCTTCTATGTCAAATACATCTTGTACATGTTAAATGGTTCTGAGTGGAAGGTAGTCAAAGATAATGTGTATTTCCAGCGTTGCAGTAGTGGTGCTCAGGAGTCAGGAAGATTTGTTTTCTCCAGATGCCAAACAGATAATCGATCTCTGATGATAGATTTTGCATGTAGGTCAGTACGTACAGGCATCTCCATTGCTGCAGGTCTTAGCTTTTTGTGACAATTCTCCTATGTGAATAAGTCAGACTTTCTTATTGCATGTCTGGGGGAAGAAGTGAAATGCTTTATACTGAAAGAGATTCATAAGTTCTGGCAGGATTTTTTTACTATCCTGAGATTTGCAGAATAATAAAGTTACTAAGGTTTACTGAAGTAAATTCACTAAATCAGAACAGAATGAGACTTTGTATTTATTCTTAATAAGTCTAAATTTCCTTCAGCAAGACTAAAAAAAATCAGTGTTGAAGCTGCCAGAGTGAGGGGGAAAGTGGAACAAAAGTGTTTTGGAGCCTTATCTACAAAGGGATAATTCTAATTTTTGTTTGATACTGATAATTGATTTTTCATTTAATACTGTAATTGCTATCTAGATAAAGTACATACAGGGTGTCTAATAATGAATTGAGATTTATTTGAATATCATCCCAAGTGAAAATTATTAGTTAAGAGAGTGATAATTTGGGCATAATTAATAGCGTGTATATGGAAGGTGAAGTGGTTCCAAGATGACAATGCTGTGTGTTGAACAGGGAACCAGCTAACTGGAGGGATTTTAAAAGTAGATCTCCTTGGATCTGTCTCACAAAGCATGGCATTGCCAGCAGTGTTGGAGCAAAAAAAAGGAAGTGTGGCTCATCCAGCTGGATTTGATGTCATGACTGATAATGTCCTAGAGAAGAGTAGGGTAATATTAGTACTGAAGTAAAAAAGCAACTTAGAATGTAATAATGCACAGTGAAGGTTCATGTATTTAAGATGGTAACAGTGATATCTTGCAATTAAAAGAAAGTGAGAACTTGTTAATTGCCTGTCACAAGAGGAGGAAAGAATTCTGTTAACCATTGAATAGTTAAGCCATGAGTGTAATACAGTGACTTTCTGAAGGCTAGTGATAAATTTGTAAAATTGTCACGCCTAATAAAGTTTGTTTTGCTATTCTATCTGATACTGTTTAGCTTCACCCTTACACTGTTGAAAATCAAGCCAAATAGTTTATAAGGAACATAGGAGTTTGCGGGCTTCCTCACTGACTATTTATTTTTTAAAATATTCTTAAACTTGTCCTTTGTGTGTAAATTAGAATATTAGATTCGGTAAAATATGTCCTGATAATGCAAAAACAGAGGGTGTGGGGCAATTAATAAGGTTTGTGTTTTTAAGTAGTCTGTAAGGCAGCGTAGTTTACTTGTATGTGATAAAAAAAAATCTTAGTGAGTTTTATGTTTTTTGGAGGGAGGCAGTTATTTGGCTTACTTGCTAATGCTAAATTATAAGACTTGATCCTATCCTTTAAAAAAAAAATATAGCATCATGCCCTTTTGCATCTTTTGTTTTTTCAACTGTGTACACTTGGGGGGTAGGGGAGTGTTAGTTTTTCATCAAAACCAAACAGAAAACTGCATTAATGTGAATTTTTAACTTGAGCAACTTCCTTGCTATTTGCACATCTTAAGGATCTAAGAAAATAAGTTGTTTTCAGGGCCAGCAATCTGTCTATTCAAGATCTTGGCTGACAGTAGCAGTTACCTAGGAAGGAGGAAGAGTAGGACCTGGGGAACTGCAGGCCAGTCAGCCTCACAATCCCTGGGAATCTGATGTAATGGTCCATCCTGAGAGGCTATCTGTAAGTATGTGAAGACAAGGAAGTGGTCAGGAGTAGTCAGCGTTGAGTCACCAAAGGCAAATTGTGCTTAACCAACCTCATTGCCTTCTGTGATGGGATAACAGACTGAGGAGGTAGAGGAGGGGAGAGCAGTGAATGTTGTCTGCCTGGACTTCAGCAAGGCTTTTGGCACTGTCTCCCAGTATATCCTCATAGACAAGCTCAGGGAATGTGGTCTGGACAAGTGGATAGTGAGGGGGATTGAGAACTGGATGAATGGCAGTGTCAGAGGGTTGTGATCAGTGGCACAGATTCTGGTTGGAGACCTGTAACTGGTGTCCCCCATGGGTCAGTGCTGGGTCCAGAATAGTTTAACTTATGCATCAGTGAGTTGGATGAAGGGGCGGATACCTTCTCAGCAAGTTCAGTGACAGCACCAAGCTGGGAGGAGTGGCTACTACCCTGGAATGCTGTGCAGCCCTTCAGAAGGACCGTAACAGGTTCGAGAGAGGGGCAGAGAAGAAATGTATGAAATTCAGCAAAGGCAAATGCAGGGTCCAGCATCTGGGGAAGAGCAACCGCATGCACCTGTACAGGTTGGGGGCAGCCTGTTGGGAAGCAGCTCTGTGGGGAAGGATCAGGGGGTCCTGGTGGAGAACGAGCTGTCCATGAGCCAGGACTGTCCTTGTGGCCAAGAAGGCCAATGGTGTCCTGGTGTGCATCAGAAAGAGCATTGCCAGAAGGTCGGGGGGGTGATCCTGCCCTTCTGTTCAGCCCTGGTAAGGCACATCTGGAGTGCTGAGACGGGGCCTCATCACTCTCTATCAGTATGTGAAGGGAGGTGTCAGAGGATGGAACCAAGCGCTTCTCAATGGTGTTGAGCAATATTACGAGAGGCAACAGGCAGAAGCTGATGCGCAGGAAGTTCCACCTGAACATGAGGAAGAACTTTTTTACTCCGTGGGTGACTGAGCACTGGAATATACTGCCCAGAGAGATTCCGGAGACTCCTTCCCTGGAGATACTCAAAAGCCATCTGGACACAATCCTGAGTTACGTTCTTGGGGGACACTCCATGAGCAGGGAGGTTGGAATAGATAACCTCCAGTAGTCCCTTCCAACCCTATCTGTTCTGTGAATGATTAGAGAAGGTATTTAGTGATGCTTTTTTCTGTAACTTTTGGTCCAGGTATAACTGAGGCAGATACATTATCTTTCTATTTAATAGCCTTCAGTATTTCTTCCACAAATCTTTACTCTTTTTTTCAAAGTTTGCTTTTAATATTGGGTTGTTTGTGGCAGTGAGTTTCAGGTATGAGAAGCTTCTTATGAAATACCTTGTGTTTGGTTTTGAACATGCTATATTTAGTTGATATCCGCTGAGTATTTTTTTAATTGAAAGTGGTGGTGAGCTAGTCATTCCTTATTTGCTTTCTCCAACCTCTTCATTGTTTTATAGGGATCTCTCATGTTCTCCCCCATTATTTCATTTTCCTTTCAGTAGAGTCCTAATTTATTCATTATTCTCTTGCATGGAGTCTGTTCTGTGTCATTGATGATCCTGATTGCTCTTTTGTATGCTTGTCTTCAAAAAGGACCATCAGACCTACAGAATTCAAGATGTAAACATTCTGCTTCATAGAGTAATGTAGTGATAATTTCTGTTTGGTTCTCTGTTTCTTGCCTAATACTTCAAATTTTTGGCTGTCATGGTATACTGAGCTGATGGATTTTGCAGGTACTGTAGTTTAAAAATCTCTACTGAATGTCATTTTATTTCTAAAGTATGCGTGGGTTAGATTGTTTTCTCACACATACCACACTATATTTACAGAAATAATTTAGATAATGTAATCACAAGACACTTTGAGTTTGCTTTATGACAAACTCTCTTTTTACTATGCTAGGTAACCCAGCACTGCCAGCAGATTCTGTCACCTTGTCACCTTAATCTGATTGTCTGTAGTTTGAGTAACAGTCTGTCAGTTAAGTCATTGTGGGAATCTGCTGGGGAGCTTCTTCCCCTGAGAAAGCTGTGTATTTCTTAGCTTTTTGTCTCTTACCTTTTTTGTTATTATTTAGTACATATTAGTTACTGTGAGGCCTTAACCTTGGGCTCCATAACAGCTTCATGTATTTAAGCATCTTTGATGGCTCTTCTCCAATACCTCCAATATCAATAGGCTCTACATCAAGTAGATCTTTCTTGTCTCGCTTTGCCTCTTTTAGAGAATTCCAGTAACCCCTTGAGGCATAACTTCTGTTTGCAAAGATGTTTTTATCTTCTTCACAGGCTGTTGTATTTTATTCCCCAGGGTTCTAACACTGCTTTTTGCTAGTTTCCTTAAGTCGTGCTGATGTGTCTTGATAGTTAAGTCTCTAAATTATGTGTAGAACATTAATGATTGATTGATATGATACCTCCTACTTCCAATTCTCTGGTATTGAAATGATTTTAAAGGGAAAAAATGTTGGCATAAAATGCTAATTAAAACCAACAAGCTGACCAGTCCTTTTTTTCTGTCTTAAGGTGGAGAAACAGAGAAGAATTGAAAGAATAAAGCAAAAACAGTCTCAACTACAAGAACTCATTCTACAGGTACAGTCAAGGTACTCTTGTCTAAAGGGCAAGGTAACTTATATCTGTATTCCTCTTTTTTTATTCCAGTCTGAGGGATGGGAAACTTCGAGGAAGACGAGAGGTGAATTTCAGGATAAGGTGTATGCAGTTTTTATTTACTGCTGTAGTTTAGCTGGGACCATGCTGTTGGCCATTGCCACTGGGGAAGGAATCAACTTCCCATCGGTGATGATGTATTTGTTTGGAGTTTCAAGTATGTTTAAACACGGTTTATGCTGATAGGAGCAGTGTTTCATACTGTACCCTCTGAATTTTCCAAGTGGGTTCCTGTATGTAAAATTTTCTTCCGTGTTAGCATCTGTAGATAAAATTATCTGACTGTAGAGGTTGTCTGTCATAATGCTCTGCATTGTGCCTCTCTGGTGACTCGCTGCCACTGGTGTGTAAGTGGCTTGACTGCTGTGAAAAAGTGGCTGAACTCCTTCCTGGATTTCCCCTACTACACTGGGGGGACACAGTAGTATATTTCCCAAGTCACTGTGCTGCTGGTCCACTGAAATGTATCCCTTGGTAGCTGCATTACCTACATGGTAGAAATGAGAATCTCAGGGATGCAGAAAGAAAGTACAGACAGCTGTGGGACAGCTGCCTGCTTTTCATCTGTCTCTGTGTTGGCTTTGGATTTTGGTCTTAATTCTTGTTTATTTCATTTGATTTCATGACCAGATAAATACTTTTTCGAGGTTCAATAGCTTACTGTAAGATTTATAACTTGAGTTTCAATGTTTTTTAATTACTCAAATTGCTAATTTTTAAAATGGGAACATTCCGTTGTGAAAAACAATTTTGCTAAGATGTTAAAGTCACTAATCTTAAACAGGTAATTCAGAAACCTAATCCCAGATACTCAAATCCCAAACATTAACTTTTTTAGCGTATAATTCATTCCAGTATTAACATTCAGGTGTGTTTGTGTATTTTTTGAAGTGCAGTAGCTAGTAGGGAAGAGTAAATGGAGAGGAAATAGGTTGCTATATGAAAATTTATTTCTCCAATCATTGTTATCTCTCCATTCTGTCAAGGATCTGTCCAAGGAACTGTCTTGATGTAGTTAGTAGAATGTGCATTTTTTTTTTTCACAGTAAAGTTTTACTGTATTATCTTTTTTAATACTATGATCAGTGACTCTTCTTGCATCTTAACATGCAGGAATATGGTAAACACTCTGTCCTTTTCTGCATTTACTTGCTGCAAGCATTGCTAGAATTCTTCATCTGAGGGATTTTGTTAACATGATTCTAAAAGCTTCAGTTCATACTTTGATATTGCTGTTGCTTTTTCTAGCAAATTGCCTTCAAGAACCTCGTCCAGCGAAATCGTCAAGCAGAACAGCAGGCAAACCGACCTCCACCTTCCAATTCTGTCATCCATTTGCCATTTATTATTGTGAATACCAGCAAGAAGACAGTGATCGACTGCAGTATTTCAAATGACAAGTAAGCTAACAAAGTTTTCCATCTGGCTTTTGGTGGAGCTCTGAGTTCATATAAATAAATGTTCATGTAGGTTTGTTAAAAGTTAAATACAAACTTAATTTACTTGTGCCTTTTGTAAATTGAGAACATGCTTTTCAGACAGCTGTTTTTTAATAAATAGACTAACTGATTCACATTCGATAACTTATTTAAGACTTGCTATCTAGAGATATTAGGCATCTCTCTTGACATTTAATGTCATACTTAACCAAGTAGTGTTTTCCTTTGGCTTTCACACCATGCAATGCAGCCAGTAGAACTGAAAATTGATTTCACTTTCAGGACTACTGTTCTCCACTTTTGGTTCGAAAAGCTGTATTTTTCATCAGCTAAGTAAAAACTGAATGTAAGCAGTCATGAGCAAATACATAATTCTTGAAAAATTTGATTGCTTAATGTGATGTGTCACTAACACACTTAACACTGTGTGTAAAGCTTTTGAAATGCTGCAATTCCTGAAAATGGAAAGGTAGATAAAGTTACTGAAGCTAATTGAGACATTTTTTCCTCTCCAGGTTTGAATATCTATTTAATTTTGACAATACTTTTGAAATTCATGATGATATAGAAGTACTAAAACGAATGGGAATGGCTTGTGGGCTAGAATCTGGAAGCTGTTCAGCAGAGGACCTAAAAATTGCAAGGAGTTTGGTTCCTAAAGCTTTGGAACCATATGTGACAGGTTAGTTACTCCAAAAAGAGTTGTTTTGTTTTCCTCCTTAATATAGGACTCTAAGAAAAAACATGAAAATACCTTAGATCAGTTAATTTCCAGTGGTTTGTGGTAAAGATTTCTGTCAAGTTCTCAAATCTATCTTTTTAATGTACCTTAGGGAGCAAATGACATAGTGACTGATAAAGAATGGACCATTGCTCTTTGCAAAATGTTTTGTATTGTGCCACACAAGTAGATCTTTGCAGTGTGTAATTCCTTTAAGAGGACAGTATTTATGCTTGATTCACTTGCAAAGGCAAAAGGGTAGTAAGTGCAAGCATATGATGAATACTGAAGTAATTTGTCTTGCTCACTTCAAAATAAACACGTTTTTTAAATGTATTTTGAAATTTTGTTGTTGCGCTAGCTTTTTTAAAAATTATGCTATTTTGGATATAGTACCTCAATATGTTTTATTGTTTGGGCTGCAGGACTCCTTTTCTGAACTTTAAAAGGGTTAAGCTCTTTCACTGAATTAGATGGTTGTGTTTGGAAGTACTCCTGAAGTGCATGTTGTTTGTTTTACAGAAATGGCTCAGGGATCAATCAGCAGTGTATATGTCACATCTTCATCAGGTTCTGCATCAAACGGCACAAGATTTTCAGCCAGGTGAGATGACATTTTCAATTAGTTTTTAAAATCTGTGGTCATCAAAGAAACTTGGATATTAAATGCTTCATGAAACAAGTTCTGTTTTTATTAAGTGTGCTATGGGTATGTGTTTTAAGTTTATTCTCAGACATCACTTCTGTGGTGGTTCTTAGCAGTGTCATTAAAGAAATCCTTTCCTGTGTAGTGGAAAGGTGTTAGACTGGTGTTAATCTTGAATGTGTTGTTTGTTTGTTTGGGTTTTTTTTCTAGTTCAGAGTTTGTGACAAGAAAACAGATACTTCTCTAAAGAGCAATATTAGAAAGATTACTCCTTGGTCTTGAATGTCTAACTTAAAAAAAAGGTTGTGGTCTTTGGGTTTTAAACAGCAATCAGAAGCTGGTAGCGTGATAAACCGTAACTAGTATTTAACTTTGTTACTCACTAGTTTCTTTCTGCTGTATTAATCAAACAGATGTCCTTCTGTGAGCTCCATAAGATTGTAAAATGAGTCAAATACTCAGCAGTTGGATTCTGTGATCTCTGAGGTCTTTTCTAACCTGATTGATTCTATGATCTTGAAATCATCTTCTATGATCTTTGAAATGTTTGACATTCTTAACAAATGCTTGAATTAAGTTCTGCATGTTTTGTGCAAGGGAACTGAAGCTTGAGTGAGAATTCTGCCAAAATATCTTTAGAGATGCTGAACAGTACCTAAAATCTACTGTTTTCACTAAGTTTCCTTCTGTGGTAATGAGCATGGTATAGTGAAAGAGCCCCATGTGTATTTAAGACTTTGAAATTTGAATAGGCCGCTGTTAGCCAGAGACCAATAGAAAACCAGAAGCTGAGTGGGGTTCATTATCTTGGTGAGAGCACAAGAACTTCTACCATTTCCATTTCTTAGGAGTTTGGAAAAGGGGACTGACAAATTGTGTTTAATTGTAGGACATACATGAATATTCATGGCAATAGCTATGAACATTCGTGGCAATACAAGTTGTGCTGCCAAGGCAAATAAAGGCTGTACGTTTATTTAACAAGGTCTCTAAACGTCTGCAGAAGACTGAAGATGCTGCTGCCAATGCCTTCATCCCAGTTTCTTTGTCTTAGTAGGATACTCAGGTTATGAAATCCAGTTCTATTTTTATCAAAAAGAGAGGAGAACGGATTTTGGGTTTGTATTTTCAAAGTTTACAGAAACACAAGAATAATCTTTTTTTGTTGTTTTTTCTTTGCTTTTGAAACTGCTTTTGCTGATAATTATGGCAGAGCTGTTATAAGTCATCTGACTACAGCTAGACAGATATCTCTGTATCTTGGTGCTGAATAAGTGTGCAGAACAGCAGAAATTCTTGAAAGTATCTTACTCAGTATGTTTTTCCTGTAAGCTTCTAAGGCATACCCCTGCAATTTCATTGTGCGTGATGACAGACCACTGAATTGGCTCCATACAACAGCAAGTGTGCATGATTGAATATGTGCATTAGTTGGATTAGCATTTAAAAAATTACTAGCAAACATATTTTTGAAAGCAATTTTTTAATGATGAATGTCTTTCAAGGGAGATACTATTTTTGTGATTTTTTTTAAAAAAATGTTTGGTCAAGAATTTGTGGCCAAATTTAACAGTTTATCAAACTATTTGGAAAGTCAACAATTAAATAGATTGACAAAATAGCAAATAATAATGGAGGCAGGAATTTTCTTGCTCTATTAAAATAAAATACTGCACAATGAGAAGAAAACAGTTTCAAATTAAACATACGGCACATGACAGTTTGCTATGTCATATCAAGGAGTTAAGGAAAAGCTATTAATTAATTCCTCAATTTTCCAGGTCTTTGAATCAAGATTAGTGATTCTGAAAGACATGATTCACTTGCAAGTGTCCAGGGCTACATAAAAATACTAAAGAGCTTAGCTGTGTAGCCTTTAACACTAAATGTACTTTAGAAGAAACCTGAAAAACTTATTTATAAAGTGCCTGTGAAAAGGTTTAATCTTTATATTAAACCTAAAGGAAGAAACCTAATAAGAACCACTTCAAAATGACTTGAGAGTGTTTCAGCTTTCTGGAGACAACTTGGACATACATTAAAGACAGTTTATAAAGTGGCAGTGGGAGATTCATTAAAGGAGTGGATTAGGTACAGGAGAGATCATTAAGCAATGCCAACTGCCTTTTTTTTATTTTTCAGTGACTTTTCCAATGGTGGAGATGGGATGTTGGCTACAAGTTCCAATGGATCTCAGTACAGTGGCTCCAGAGTTGAAACACCAGTTTCTTATGTTGGGGATGACGATGATGATGACGATGATTTTAATGAAAATGATGATGACGACTGATGCCCTTTGCTTGTAGACTATTTTTTGTTAAAATTCAGCAGGTTTCAGGAATAAATTGTTCTAGGGAGAAGTGTCTCAAATTACTTTGCCCCATCCCCCAAGGAGAATATTGGTAAGCAGTTCTGAGTTTAGAAATTGCACCTCTGATAAGCAAACAAGGATTGTTTTATGTAGGATATTTTTAAATGTGGTGTGGATGTGTGTTTTTGATACCAGTGTGTTAATGCAGAGCTTTTATTTACTCTTGTTTTAGGGGTTTTTGGTTTGTTGGTTGTTTTTTGTTTGGGATTTCTTTTTTACTTGAAGGAAAAAGAATTTTGCCCCAAATGTTCTTTCAAAGTTTGCTAAAGAAAATGTAGACACATCATTGAGAAATAAAATACTATCCTTCTGTGGAAAATGAATACACTGAATGGCAATTTATTTGGAGTGTATTTTGATTATGCCACTTTTTGAGGGATAGTGAGCTAATGTAGTAGTGTTTTTTGTTAATCATGCAGTGTCCAAAGAACCAAACAAGAAAGATACGTCCTACTTTTTTACATGTTAAATTCCAGGAATGTTGTTATGAACTTATTTTCCCTTAAATTATATCTAACATTATGATTCCATCAAGTTTATATACTTTTCACTGTATGTTGGGACATACGAATTACAAAGTTTTTGGCAAATGTTTACTGCCAGTTGGTGCAGCTATATAAAATGTCTTGAAGGTTTGGAATGATTTATTGCTTATGGTAAAATTTGCCTGATTTCTTACAGGCAGTCTTTGGAAACTTTTTATTATATAGTTGTTTACATACTTATAAGTCTATCATATAAAGACATGTACTGAAACAAATGTTTGTATTTGTTTCATAAGCATCTTCCTGTAATCTATTATAAAGTTGAAATTAAATATAGAGAATGTTTTAAGTTTTTTAACTCAAAATTTGTCAATCATTTTTAATAGTTCATTTTTATAAAAGGAATTTCAGGGCAGGTGGTAGTCTTTTTAAATTTATTCACAAACAATTAACTGCACAAGTACTGTCAGCTGCCTATTCTAAGACAGTAGTCTTTTTATTGAAACACAAATAAACTTTTCTGTAATATTTTATGGAATATAAAGAGACTATAATTGTTTGACTTGTTTAACCTTGGCACTGTTAGTTTTTATTAATAAAACGCGCATGGGCATTTTTAACAAGCTCTGTGGTTTTTCTAATTCTAGGGTTATCTTAGAACATTTCACTTCTCGTCACAAGACCTAGAATTAGCTGTCTTGGGATACTGCATCTGTGCTACAGAGGGCCCAGATTTTTTGTTTTGATTTAGTAATTTGTCCTTAGAGCTCTTGATAACTTATGATGCAAAAGGCAATAACTTACCCAGTATATTCTCTTCTTTCACGCCTCCTTATTTCATTCATGTTGCTCCTCAGCATGACAGGTCAATCTTAGTACTCCAATCCAGCTTCTGTTTAAAATCCCATGCCTAATGTCCTAACTTTTCGTCCCATATTCCTCAGTCCTAGCTTTCTGTCGTATATTCCTATGTCCTCAAAACAGGTTTTAATCTACTTTCCATATGCTTCTTCCTTGAACCTTTTTGTTAGATCACTTCCTCTGCTCCCACCTGCAAGAGCTTACTGAACTAACTGGCTTAGTCACTGCAGGCTCCTGTCGCAGTCAGGATTTGATACTTCCACAAACTCCAGGGAGTCCCTGCAAAGTATTAATAACTGTGCTGACTGTGGTAAGGGCTCCTGGATGCACTTAAACTCTGTGGTAAATGTGAAGTGTGTTATATGGGTTTTTTTCTTTAAGGGATTGTGCATAGACAGATCTTCTGTGGGAAGGTGGGGATATGGGTGATTAACAGAACAGCTGATACACACTGGAGATTTTGGAATTGTATCAGACCTTGTAACATGAGTGAACCAAGCAAATTATTTTTATGGGCCTGGGGAAAAAATCTGGGGGAGAGGAGGCTAATTGAATGTTTTGCTTTTCACTGAAGATGCCGTTCTCTGCAGTGCTAATGCTAAATACAAAGTTCTTGTTGTGGATGAGACAGTTGATTCAAGTTGTCTTTGATGTTGAATGGCAGTTCAGTTTGCAGAGGAACTTCGATTATTCAAGTTTTCCCTTGCGTTCTCCAGTGTATGATCCAAGATTTACCTGCAGAGAGTGAGTAGAGGGATGTTAGGGAAGGAAGGCTGAAAGAATCTGACAGGTTTTTTTGCTTCTTATTCTGGAATAGTCCTCATATAAGAAGGTCGTGGTGGGAGTGAAAGTGTGACAGAATATACATTTTTAAGATGTTACTTTTTTCCCTTCTTTTGGTTGCTGATAAATCTGTGAAATGGAATTCAATAATTTAAACACTGGAGTAGTTTGGGGAAAATAATTTTTTATTATATTTCTGGTTGATGATCTTAAAGATTTTCTTCTAAATGATTCTAGGATTCTGTATTAACTTTGTTTTTGGAGAGCTTTCTAGTAAAGGCAGCAATGAATAATGAGAGAAAGTCTATAGACTTCTTAAATAGTTGCTTGATTTTGGGCAGTCACTTGATTATGGTGTTCAGGTGAAAGAGGAGAAAAAAAAAGACAGAAGAGACCAATGGTGAGGGTCGAGGTTGAGATGAGGAAAAGAGATGTGAAGAAATAAGAAGAGGGAAGCAGTAAAGAAAGAACAGATTTATAGCAGGGTCTTTGCAGAGGGACATAAAAAGAGAAGTAGGTGTAAATTGGAAAGAATGAGGAAACATGAGAAGACTAGTCAAAAGACTACAAAAATAGTAGTAGTAGAAACTTACTTTAAAAAAAGAAAGGTAGAGAAATACATATTTAATAATGTCAGGCATAGCATGAAAGGAACTGGAGAGTGAAAGATAGCTTTAAACTGTATGGTTCCAATCTCTGAAAAAAGTGGTTGTATGTGTAGAGATGGAAAATGAAGATTAAAAGCAGGAACAGAACATAACATGAAATCGTGGACAGGAAATTGTTGAAGAAGTCTGTGGGAGAAGATACTGTAAGGAGATAGAAACTAGAATTCGGTTTAAGAAAGATTAAATTATGGTAAAGGGAGAGAGAATTGGTATAAGGGCTCAGTTTGGAGTAAAAGCTGGCAGGAAATGGATGTACTTTTAATTCCTTTACTTTGCCAGCACTTTTTCACAATGTGAAGAAGAGGAAAAGAGGAAGAGTTGCAAAGTGTGTATTTATGTCCTGCAGATAAGTCCTGGGAGCATTGTGCATCTTTTCCGCTTTCTGGAGTGCTACTGAGCTTTGAAAGACTGTCAATTTTGACGTGTGTAGCAAGTTAAAGGGTTTCTTGAACTGTTTCACAAATAATCTGTTTTGCTTTTCCCATAGGAATTTGTCTTAACCAAAGAGAAGCAGTTATGACTTTGGAAACTTTTTTGGTTTGTTGTTTTGTTTTTTGGGGTTTTTTTTGAACCTTCCTTCAATGAAAGGTGGCAACTATTGCAGAGAAGAAAAAATAAATGTAGCTGGTGGGGTACTGACCCTTGATGGATGCCCATTTATTTAATTGAATGGAAGGATGAGTCTTTCATTAAAGGTTGTACTGTCACCAATCTCCTCATTTCTTAATCAGTGAATACATAGGTTGTAAAATCTTCATGTGAGTGAGAAATCTGGAAATTGGTTGCTGCTTTAATACAGAAAGGGCAAAGTTTAAAAAAAACCAACCAGCATGATGTAACTCTACTGGAATGATCCCCAGTGGAAAGGACAGCATATACAGTTTTTCCCAGATAGATGATTATTTGCTGTAGGGATTTCCTTTGTCTTGTCTGCTTATGAGAAGTGTAGTAGGCTGTTCGTCTTTGCGACTACATTGGGTTAACAACTTCTCACCACTTCTCAGCCCTGTCTGCTTCCAGAAAGATGAGGCTACTATCACACACACTTTATTGTTGAAGTCTTAACTGTCCTTCATTTATCAGGAAAAGCAAAGATGAGCCAGCAGATTGAGAGCAGCCTTTTTGTGTCATTACTTTCTAAATTTAGGATTTAAGATTTTTCCAGGGTTTTTCCTGACCTTTGGTTTGTCCTTGAGCTTCCATGGATTCTGGTGCATTACCAAAATGCTCAGTGGGCTGGGGCAGTTGCAGTATGAGGAGAGGCTGAGAGAGAGCGATTTGTTCAGCCTGGAGAAGAGGCAGTCTCAAGAGACCTGATGGCAGCCTTCCAGTGCTGCAGGAAGGTTATTGCATAGGTGGGGCCAGTCCACAGTGGTGTGTGATTAGAGGATGAGAGACAACACATACAAGCTGAAATGGGAAGGTTTCCAGCTAAATATGAGGAAGAATTTGGGATGGTCAAGCTGTGGAACAGGCTGCCCAGAGAGGTTGTGCTGACTCTATCCTTAGGGTTTTCAAGACCAGACAGGAGAAAAGCCATAAGCAGTGTAGAGTCTGACCTCACAGCTAATCATGCTTTGGACAGGGATTGGACAGGAGACAACATGAGGTGCCTTCCAGCTTGAATTACCATATAGATCCCATAAGAGAGAGGGAAAGAAAAGAAAAAACATGTTAGAAAACGCCAGTGTTGGGGACAGACTAACAAGTGGGTCATGTGGCTTGCCTGACTCATCAGAAAATGAATGGAAGCTCAGCTCATCTTCAGAAGCTGTCAGAAGGTACCAAACTCCTGTGATGGAAAGGGTGGTTAAATGAGAAGGTAGAAGTGAAGACTGTCTTCCGTTAAGATAAAGTTTCTAATAAGCAGAAATACAGCTGATGGTGCGAGCAGAATGCAGAAGGGCAACAACCAGCAATGCATGGGTGTTTCTGACTTCCAGCATTTGATTACACTGGAAATTCCATGATGATGGTTCTCACCTAGCACCATCTGCCTCTCATCAGTTGGGTCCCTGCTGTCCTCACATTCAATGAACGCCAGCACTTTGTGAAACAACAATTGGAGAAAAGCACGATGATTATTGATGCACAGCTTAGCTGTGGTAGAGGCAGAGTGTTCTGATGTGGAAGAGAATAAAGAAGAGAGGCTGGTGTTAATCAAAAAGCACCCATGTAATACCATTTCAACTGCTTTTCTTTGTTCTGCCATGATCTTTTTGTTAAATTTTTGGATATTTTGAACGTAGGTTGAGATCCAGACTTTGGCTGAAAAATTTGATCTTCTTTTATTATGTTGCTGTGTACACATCATGGTATGTTGCTGTAAATAGCGCAGTTTCATCAGCCCTACCTGGTCAGAGCATCTGCATTGTAGCATGTTAAAAAGACAGCAAAGTTGCAGACTTCAGGCAAGATTCCTGTTCTTTATTCATGTAAACTTGAGAGAATTTATTAAAAATAAAGCAGAACATTAAGCACATGCTCTTAAAACAGGAAACCCCAGTAATTAATGTTGGGCAACTTCTGATGCTGGTTTTTAATGAACCTTAAAATAGTTCTTAAAGACTAAAATAATGCTAGACTGCCAGTTTTTGAAGTGTGAAAGAATAAGAAGTGTCAAAGATGTGACGAAGTCCTGTCCAAATATGGTCTAGACAGCTTGAGATCAGCCCTGAAGCTTGTATTAGAAAAACTGTTGAAAGAAACAGCTAAAAGAAAATTAGAACCGTGGAGCCTGGAAGATTAATTGTTAATGACAAAGTACAGGATAGGTCTTCCCAAATGAATGTGGGAGGAGATTGCAAATTTTTAGCTTATTAAGGAAGCAATGGCTATGCTTCAGCATATTTAAACCTTTTTATTTTCATTGCATTCTGATTTTAAGTGTTTTACAATACCAACAGATTATATGTTAAGGGGTTATGAACTATCTACTGCTGAATCATTTTTGTGGCATTATCACTGACTGAACAGCTGCGTCAAGTAAGATTGTACTTCTGTTTAACAATTTCTTCAGTAACCCAGAAGAAAATTTAAAAATACTCTAAAGTAATACTGGTTAGAAAAGAAGTAAACAATGAAGAGGAGAGATTAATGTGAATTGTTCGGCAAGCAGGTCATGTCCAAAAATGTTATGGTTAAACTCCACATCCCGTGAAGAAAGAATTCAAGGTACACTTACAGGAGGAAAGACTATGCTGAAAATGTAGGATCCTAAAAATAATCCAGGGTGTCAAGGTAGATTATAACTGCATACGTCTCCTACACTGTTTTTTGAGGAACTAGCTAATCTGAATTGGGATGTGTAGGTAAAACTAATAATGGATTGGAAAATGGTGTTACATCCAGTACATTCAGTGAGACCAGTAGTGAGCAGCCGCATACTTGTTGTTAGCATTATCATTTCAAAAGGATGTTGGAAAAATCAGGAAAGACTCAGAAAAAAAGCCCTTCCCCCAACTGTTTGATTCCTGAAGTCGATATCTATTACTATGAGACTTAAGGAAGTCTTATTTTGGCTTGTTTAATAAAAAGGCGGGAAGAAGGGAGAAATCAGTGAATTTTTGTCAGGTCACATGAAAAGATAACATTTCAACAGGCTCATCAATGTCTGGGGAAAAAGTGACGAAAGATTTAAGAACTGAAACTTGGAATCAGAGTAATTAAAATGAGTTACCTGTTGATGATAGTAATAAACCCCTGGAACATTTAGTTAGAATTTTTATTGGAATGACGACATTCCCACAGTGGTAATAGTAGGACTACATGTAAATACACACAATAACGAATGAAGGGTATTATCCCAAGTGTCTCTCCAGAACTCAGTTCTTTCTCAGAGGTGTAGCAGGATCCTAAAAAGGGAATTTTTGGTCTCATTTCTGCCCTTAAAATAATGAGAAGTTCAGAGCATCCATTGTTACCACTCTGGAAAAAAAAAAATTGGAAGGAAAGTAAACAGCCTTCGTCGCCAGGGAGAAGAGTCTTTCAAATCAAATTGAAGAAAAGGGCACCTGTTCTTTCACGCACATATTTATTTAAACAAAATAATCTTGTTTGAGCTTGAGCTTTTGTGCCTGAAAGAAATGAAGTGTGTGAAGGGAGCTTAGGTGCACAGCAGAAAATACTTTCTGCAAGCATTATTGATGTAGCTGTTACTTTGCATGCAATTACTGAAAGTAGCACATGGTTAGACAGCTTTATTTGTTGCAGAATCAATCTCTGCTTGACTTCTATTACAGGTAAGAGATTAAAAACAGCTCTGTGAAGTGGTGGGAGGAATTCCCAAGTGCAATAGCAGTGACATCATATGAGACCATTAAGCAAAGACTTAGTTATTAATATCTAGTACTTAGCAATTCTGAAAGGTGAAGGAGGCTTTGAACTCGCTGTAGTCTCGTAGCCATAGCACAAAGTCCTTTAAGCATCAAGGTGCTTGTATTCAGTGTTTTTCTCCACTCTATTGATTTTTATTCATAGTTTTTAATAAAAGACATTAGGGCTTTACACTTCAATAATTTACCACTGCCATGAGTATTCATAAGAAGGAGGTGTGGAGAGGAAAGTGCATCTCAAAAGCAACCGCTGTGTTTCTGTTCTCTTCACACTGATCTCCAAGAGTTTTATTTAGCACCTTTAGCAGATAAGTCTGGAAACTAAAATTTATTTGATACAAAAATTCATAGTGTTAATGTATTCGTTTTATGGCCTATTACGCCTTCCTCATGCCTTTTCTCCTGGCTAACCTCGCTGTTGCACAGCTGGTAGGAAAAAAGGGCAGAGAGTCTGGCACTGAGAGCCACTCTGTGGTCTCTGATACTGCTTGCCTAGCCCCTTCACTGCTCCAGAGGCATGGGCTAACCACCCATCCCCATCCTAGCTGATCTGCACCTAACTAAACTCAGGAATTTGCATTTGCTTGCAATTCATTCTTAAATCTGCTGCTTTGGTTTCCCATGTAGACTGATGGGGTTTTTTCCCCATTTATATTGCTCGGTCTAATTAAATACTGCTCATGTTGCAGCTGAATTTATGTATAATCGTTATATATGTATATATCTAGATATACCTAGGTATACATATGTATATACCTATATATGTTCTTGAATGCATGTGTATCTCTCTCAAGGAATTGGACTCTTGCAGTGAAAGTGGTTAAAAGACTGATAAATGTGTCTGGTTTCAAATTTGAAAACAAAGCTGTTGAATTAATTCCTTGACACACTTTGTGCTACTGTTAGCTCCTGCACAGTAATAATTATTATTTGTATGGGTATACAACTGTTAGTCTATAATGCTTGTTAGTCTATAACACTGAATTAACTGTGACTACACAGTAACTTGCAGCTGCTGCTGCACAGCTGGCACTGGTGGCCGAGGTCGTCTCAGTCCCCAGGGTGAAGGTGATGAGGCTGGAGAGCTCTTAGACAGAGGAAATGTCGCTCTTCATTTCTTCCCTCTCATTGCTGGTGTTTCCTGCTTCTTGCCTTCCTTCCCTTGGATTCAGCTGATTTGTAGCTTGTTTAGCTTTTTCCAGTCATGCTTCTTGTGCCTTGGGCACGATGCCCTGCCTGTTTTCCTTCTCATGTGCTTATTTTGGTCTGTATCTTGTAACTTCTGTCATTTTTATGTCTCCAAAGTGCAGCTGTGCTTACTAGATGACATGCTTGTACATAGTGTTGGGCTGTGCCATGCAGTAGTTGGTGTTACAGAGTACTTGCATGATGGGCATTCTATTTAAGTGTGCTTGCATTTGGGGTTTGGGCAAGCTCATACTAACTACACACAGATGAATACATGTGGCAGGCTAATATTAACTACACTTTTCTCCTCCTGCTACACTAGCCACAAACCTTGCTCTTTGTTGTTATTATTTCTGATTTCAGTAAAGAAAGGAAATAATCTCAGATGACTGAAAGTTCAAGAAACATTTAACTTCAGGATGGCAGTCTTTGTATGTAGAGAACCAGATCTGGCGGATCTTTTTTTTTGATGTCAGAATGAATCATCGTTTGGTCAACACAGGGACGCTTAAGTCTTTCCTTCCTCTATTTATCCCATCACAGGTCTTCCTGTGAAGCTGGTCTGGGCTGTTGTTCTGAAGCTGTAGCTTTGCAGGCACACAATCCATGGAGAATTTGTTCAGCATATTCCTGTGCTGTGGTTGTAGGGCTGACTGGAATGTGAGCTTGTGCCACTGCTTTGCCCGGCTCAGTGCAAGCTGTAGATACTAAATACAGTCAAGCAGAGAGTCTGCCTGTGGTAGAGCACCAAGGGAAGAGTTCTTGGTTTTCTTGGAAATACTTAAATATTCTGTTTATAGACCACATAGAACTAACCTTGAGCATGAGTTACCATTTTGTTATCAAAAGTATTTTATTGTTTCCTGTGTTATTTTGGAAATATGCACAAGGGGAGACCTATGTTCCAAAAAGGATATAAAATTGATTTTCATTGTCTCAGAAGAAAAACGAAGCCCCACTGTAAAAATTGAAACAGGAAAGGCCAGGGGAAAAACAAGTTTGTATATGAGGAAGCATTTTCTTACTGGTTTTGTAATGCAGAGTTTTTCTAAGAAAGGCTCAAATATCATTTATGGTTTTAAAGAGGAAATATACCTCCCCAGCTGGATTCTGTCTACAAGCTGGCTGGCTGAATGTCACTGTAGTACATGAGGTGATCTGTTACATCTTCTTGTTTTCTGAAATGTTCAGGCAGTGAAGGTGTAAAATGATTTCTGCTCTTGAAGATCTTTTTTTTTGTGTGTGCAGTGTTTATTCTCTGGCTGGAGCATCCTGGACTTCAGGTAACATAAACATACTATACAGACACAACAATCCTGTCTCTTTGTATCGAATGTGATAGAGTCAGACTTCTAAAATTTTAGATTCACTTAAAGATTTAGTGTTATTTCAGCATCTTGCAGATTACTCCAAGTTACCCAAAACTCATCATTGCAGTACAGGGTTATTCTATTGGATAAAGCAAATAGAACCATCACAAAAAAACCAAAATCAAAACAACAACAAAATGCCAAACAAACAAAAACCCCAAACAAATTACAACCTCTAGTTAAATTGACAGTTTCTTGGATGTAACTGGGTGTTACAGTCTTACCAGTCATTTTTGTTAGATTATATACATAGAGGTAAGTGGTACAATGAAATCTGTAAGCTAGAGGACAGATTTCAAGTTCGCTTCTTTTGCAGTCATTTCATTTGTCAACTAAAAAAATCTGACTCAGCTGACTAGTGCAAAAAGCCAATGCATTGGGATACAGATAATTTTAATACACTTTTATACGAGATTAAAAACTGAATTACTTGCTAGTATTTCAGAGTATTGATTTCCTTTTCAAGCTATCTAGTTATTTGTCAATAACTAAGCTTTAGAATCATACATTATTTATTACAGTTTGAAAAGTGATTGAAAATGATGGTTTGAGTCTATATTTATGTTCTTTGAAGGCACAGCTACACCCTTTGGGGGAAACTTGTTTTGTACAAACATTTGCATGAAGGCAGCAGCATACTGTAGCCGTGAAATATTAAGCTATGTACATCAAGATAATTTTCATCTTTACACACTGAGAGTAGGATCTTGATTTTTAGCTCTATAGGTCATCTTACAGTAGAAAATGTCTCTTTGCACTGTAGTTCATATGGGAACCATAGTGAGAAAATAAATACAGATGGATGGGATAATAGTTTAGTCTTCATACATTTTTCAGAAGTGTCTCTGTTGCTGCTCAGTCTTCTATTTTCAATTTAAATTCCACTTTTCCTTCATACGGATCATGAACGTTATCAAAGGTAATTCCAGCTCCAATGATTCTGCACACTATTTTAAGTTCTACATTCCTTGTAATGTTCAGAAATTTCACAGCTACCAAAGGATTGCTGTAGCTAGGCTAGGAGGAGAAATAAAAAAAATAGGAAGACAGTACTTTAATTTTATGCTACCAGTTTAAAATTGAAGTCTTAAAAATAGCCTCTCCAGTTCTCATAAGATGCAGAGATGCTCCATGTTTCACCTTACATAAATGCAGAAGCACCCACCTGAGCCTTTTTCCCGTAGTAGGGGAAGTAGTGCAGGTTGAAGGTGCCGTTCACGGGGTAGTAATCCACCTCCAGCGGGCTCGACTCCTCACCCTGTTTGTAAAACGAGAGAGGAAGAAGCTCTGTTGGCGAGGACATCATCGGCCAGCCTGAGGCAAGCGTTTTAGGGCTGCTAAGTGTGTGTTAAAGCTCAAGTTAAGCAGGCTGTTAGCACTAGTCTTATTTTTCAAATAAAAGTGGGACTTTCCCGCTGTTACTCTTGCCAAGAAAAGCAGGCAAGTGTCCTTTGACAGCAGTTGGGAATTCAGTGAGTTGGACCCCCTGAGAGCCTGAGGGAGCTGCACTGAGCCGTGAACGTCACTACAGGGAGCTGAAGGCAAACAGCAAATGTTCTCTGCAGCACGAAAATACACATTTTCAGGTGATCTAAAATAAAGCAAACTTGGAGGTTTTTTCCTTAGCATGTCTGCTGGTGCAAGAACTTGCACAGAACTGAGAATATTCCAAGTATTTGGGATCTGATTTTCAGAGTTGAAAGTGTATTTTTTTCTGGTCACCACTGCATTTTCTTGCTCTCTGAGCTGCAGTGCTTGAAATGTGTGACACTCAGACCTCATACCCTTACCACATATGTGCAGTTCACCCTTGGTGGAGTGCCGTTGCCAGGGAAAAACTTGATAATCTGAAAAAGAGAACACATGCTTGGTCAACTTGGAAATGGTTTTGAGATAAAACTGAGCAAGCAATTATTTGAGAACTGAGCTTCAAAGGATGCTTAATATGTTCTTGTGTAAGACTCTCTCAAGCAAATAATCTCATTTATGTCGGTGAAAAACTGTTGTGGCTAGATAAACGTAGGAAGCAGGACTCAACATTACCTGAGATGGGCACTGCAAATGGGCTCTAGCCTGGCCAGAGCAAGTAGCACTGCACCTCCTCCAAGTCCAGCTCATTTACCCACCCATACCACTTGCCCTTGCTGATGCCCAGGCAGCCAGCGGTCTTGTAAAGCAGTTAATTGTGTGTCAGTAAAGGAAAAGCTGAATCTCCATGCTTTTGATCTTATCCTTCTTAGAAAACCTTGGTTATGGCAGAAAAACCCTTGGGCTGATTTGATCCTACAAAACTAGTGGGTTTGCATCCTGTAACAGCACAGGCGAAAGGAAGCCCCCTGGTCACTATCCACGTGTCTTTTCCCTGCTGGGGCTGGCACCCAGTCTTGCTGAAAAAGGCATTTTTGGAAAAAGCCCGTTTCACCTGCCAGAATCAGCAGCACAGTTCCCCTCTCAGTTAGGGCTTACACAGATTCTTGAAAATGCCTAGAGCGCAAGCCAAACAAAAAATGCAGTGATTTTGTGTATCAGAAACTGGAGGAGAATTTGAGCTCTTCACTTTCTACCGAAACTGAATCAGAAGGCTCAGAATTTTACCCAAAAATAAAGTGCTTATGCCTTTTTATATGTCCTGAAAAAAATTAAAACATTGAAAATTCCCTTTATTCCTCTCCAAAAAACATGCTGGTTGTTTTCCCTGAGAAAAATAATCTGCCAGGTTTGAATTTTGGTTTTATAGGTTCTTCTAAAGACTTTCTTTGCTGCCTGGAGAAATAAGATATCACCTCTCTGAAACCGCATCAGTTGCCGTCACATCCTGATGCCTCAGCTGAAGGCACAGGGCTGTGGTATTGCAGGAGGAAACTCTTCTGGTGCTACTTTGTGGGTTGAGAGCCTTACAGAGACACAAGCTAAACTAAACTAAACTAAACTAAACTAAACTAAACCCAAAGCTGTAGAGAGTCAGTTCAGAGATCACTGCCCTGTGTTACTTTCCTAAGGATGATGAAAAAGTCTCAGGATTTCCCTGGTAACTCCAGAGGTCTGTCAGGGAAAAGCACATGATTTTTGATTCCCAGTATAAAGCAGAGTTTAGAACTCATGGCAGCAGAGAGACAGCAGCTCCCCATTGGAGACTCAAGCTACTCTTAAATTTTTCTGCTCAGCACCTTGAACTTGTACTTACTCTGTTCATTTTTATAATAAAACAGGGTTTTCCTTCTGGAAATCCAAAAGTTGGATCTGTGATGCCAGAGCAGTTTTGAAGCATATCTGAGGTAAATTTGCAGGATAGTTTTGTTGTATTCGGGCCATCAAAGGTGTCCTGGATGAAGTATGTGTTATTGGTGCAGTTGATGTTCAGATGCTGAGCAGCTGGAGTATATGCTAGATGTGCGAAGGAAGAAAGAAAAAAATCCCCTCTGAAGCTTTTCATATGCAAATTATATATCCCAACATCAGGCTGGAGAGTCTTATCTTGGGAGACTGTACTTCAAGTGAAGTTGGGATTAGATGGAACAAGGAAAGTTTAAACCGTTTAGGGGTTTGGTTCAGTTTTGTTGTGGTTTTTTTAGAATATCCAAGGAAAGCAAAAGAAAAGAGATCGAATTAAGACTGGCAGTTTGTGTTGATAGCTCCATATAAAGTCAATTTCAAATATAATTTTTCTCAATATGTGCATGAGAAACATGAAGAATTACAATAATGAGGCTCAATAGTAATATAAATGTGCTAAGACGTGAACAGGCAAATGGAGCACATAACCTACTTTGACTGTATTCCCTGATGACACCATGCAACAGCTTTATGAGATTTATTATGGCACTTTGATGTTTGTAGTCACAGACAAATTAATTAGATTAATTTAGATGAGACTAGTTTTGAACACCTTTTGTCCTCCTTCTTCCTTCAGACTTTCTATTGGTCTGTTTTACTGAGGCTGTTTAGGATTAAACAAAGTAAAAGCCCTGAAGCAGAGCCTGGATTTTAATAGATGTGTACATACATTTGATTTATAGATTTGTGAGGTGATTTGCTCATCCTTTTCAGCAGATGCACTTTCCACTCAAAATCTGTGATTCGAGAAGGACAAATGTAAAATGGAAGCACTGCCTTAAGGTGCGCAGACCTAGTATGGGAGATAAGGCAGCACCTTTTTTCAGTTTTATGCAAAAAACGTCATTTTTACCTGTCAGAAAAGTGTGAAGAGTTGTCACTAAACCTTCCCAGGTTTTGTTGTCAGATACGTTGTAATAAATTTGTAGTCCTCTATCCCCATAAACATCGGGTCGTAAGGTTACACCTTCATGAGGAAGAAAAGGGAAGACAAAGCAGAGTAGAGGTGCCAGGCACAGATTTTTTTATTTAAATTGACAATAGCAGTTATGCTGCATCAAGACTCATTGTGAATGTAGAAGATCCCCCAGCCTTTTTGGGGAGGATTTAACCATGTACAGAAACCACCTCAGCAGTGAGTTGTTCAGTCAAAACCCTAAAGCCTGTGCTGCTGCTGTATTACTTTCTTTTCGCATATATCCATGCTGCTACAAGAACAGCTTGTAAAATCATTCCAGCAATTGCCCTGGATTTCCCCAGAACTTGTTAGCAATAACAGTCACATCGGGTTAAAGAAACAGGTCATACGGCAGCATTAGAAACAGCTTTTGAAAAAGCTACACATAATGTGTCACAGGAATTACTTTCCCAGCAAACACCAAACTTGCCGAATACTGGGAGTGGAAACTTCAAAATACAAAAGCATCTGACAGAATAATTTTTAGGGCTATTTTTTTCTCTCCCATTGTGGAAACAAGCCATTGGGGTGCAGAGTTTTAGCAGTGTGCACTGATGGTCTCTGATATCTCCCCTACCTCTTTTCATGTCCCACAAATCTGTATTCCTAATCCCACATCTTTTTCTTAGTTTTACTTCCTTGACCACTGACACATCCTGCCGGCAAGGTATTCCTGCTCTCCCAGGGCCTTTCCATGTTGCTGGCAAGCGTGGAAATACCCACCCCAGTCTGCTCACCCCATCGACTCTACATCTTACTGGGCATCCCAGAGCCCTCTGTGGTGCTTGGGGGGTTGGAGCAGAACCTAGGACTTCCCCAGGGACTGACCCCTGCCCATGGAGAGAAGGTGACCTGCTACAGGCAGGCACTGATCGTCCAATAGCAAGATTAAATGAATTACTATATATATTAATTTTTCATATTATATATTCATAAACATATGAATATATAAGTATATTCATGTATAAGTATGTAAATAAATGTACCATATTTATTTTAAAGCCTGAAAGTGTTTTTAGCCAGAGGTTAAACTTTGCAGGGATTGTTTGGGCAGAAGTGACCTGATTTATTCCACGTTGGTCTCCCCTCAGCCCTGGGCTGTGCCAATGCCTCTCAGCCCAGCCCAGTCCTATGCAGCTGCTGCAGCACCCTGGCAGTACCTGGGGATTTCAGCTGGTCTTGGTAATCCGGCTCGTATGGATTAATTGTCCTCATTAAAGAATAAATGGAGAGTGCAAACAGCCCTGACATCACCACGTAGAAAGCCAGGTAGTAGAGGCTGATCCACACTGTGGAAAAGAATAAGGGCAGAATTTCATTTTTTGAGCAAGGCCATGCAGTGCTCTCTCTGCAGCCAGGATGATCCCAGCAGCAGCAGCTGTCTCCTTTGCACCCTTGTCCCCAGGGAAGTTTTCCCTGTATAGGTGCTTTGGAATATTTTCTCTACACTCAAAGGAATATTCTTCTAGAAAAAAATTGTATCATTCTGCAAGGATTTTTGAAGAAGTTGGTGCTGAGCTCAGATAATTTAGTTTAGAGGTTATGTGGCATCTTGAGGTAATTGCACATACTAAGACCATTTATCTACTTATTACACATGAACTAAGTGACACAGATGAGGAGGTATTTCTTTGACAAACCCAAGTTGCTCCTTGTGTTATTTGGATGACAGATGTCAGTACTTCAAGTGTGTTGGTTTTAGACCCGTATCACTTCACTGCCTTATACAGCTGAAATCACCAACAGCAAAATGTGCCATCTTGCTACTTTATTCTGCTGTCAGATACTGTAAGAGTAATGTGTTTCTGTCTGTATGTGCATCAAGTGTCTTACACATGGCTGGTGGTGTACAAGCAGAGTGGTTGTTTTGGGGGGGTGCTATTAGAAACCTGCCCTTGTAATCATAAGTGCCTTGTAGCACCTTCTTCTCTACCAGCTGGAAAGGCTCACCTTCCAGTTGCATTGTCTGTAAAATTCTGGTTTTAGGAGTAGCCAATAAGCTACACACACAGGCTTCATGGCAGAAAAAAAATGACCTGGAAACTTGCAGCTACTCTTACAGTCTGTGGGAAGAGTATGGATCTTCCTTACAATGGTCCAGGCTGCCCTTCCCAGAATGTAGATCATAATACAGATCATCATTGTAGACACAAGTTTGGCTATGGGAAGGGAGGCTCAGCTGAAACACTTGCTGGTATAAAATACATGCTGGTATGAAATACCTGCTAATATGAAATACCTGCTAGTATAAAATACATGCTAGCATGCAGTGATAAGAAACAAGATCTACTGAGCAGACAATAATTCAGAAAGGAATTTCAGAAAAACAAAATTTGTTTCCGAAGAATTGGACAAACTCAACAATTAAGCAAATTTCTCCATGTACCTGAACCCCCTTTTAATTAGCAGTGTCAAAATCACACTTTAACCATCACCCCTAGCTATTAATAAGGTACCTGTTGTCCCGGTTTGAGACAAATTAAGGGAATAAAGTCAGCCCAAGACACCTCTTAACGTGTTAATTTTTCTCCATTTGAAGTGCTTGGTTCAAAACTGCTTTGAAGTCATACATTTGCAGGAACTACATGGATCAGTGTTTTGATATACTTGATCCAGCTCACAGGGCCACCCAAAAAGTGGCTTAGAAGCACATATGAGAACTGCTGTCTTCAACACATCTACATTGTGTCCCACTCATTAGGATGACAACCCAGACACAGAGTTTTTAAGTATACCAGAAGGAAGAGAAGAATCTTGCCCGTGAAAACCTACCCCAGTTAATTAAGGACCTTCCCATGAAGAGCTTTGTTTCTGGATTCCAGACAAAAAGACGGAAATCTGCCATCCGCTCGCTGCAGGTCTTCTTTTCATTTAAAGTTGCCATTTTCTCAGAAATGTTCCCAAAAATGTGTCCTGCTTGGAAACTTAAGAAATTCAACTGGTGCCCAGACAGTCAACCAAGAAAAAGACTTTGGGTTTTATACCTTCTTCTCCACTGAAGGTCACCGAGATTGCTTCCTGTGCCAATGAAAGCCCCTGCTCACCACTATCAACCTGCTGCAGATACAATTCTTATGAAAGGTGTTGATAATGCTGGCAAGGGAAAGTTTGTTCCTATCAAATGCCCTTCTCCTTTCTCTTGACTGCCTTAGTGGGTCGGCAGAGTTACGCATTTTGCCAAGTGCCCGTAGGGTTTGCGAAAGACTCTGTGTGATAGCTGTTATCAGAGCAGATAAAGCACAGGAGAACTTGTTTCTCTCTGGGTTTTCCTTTTTTTTCTTTTTTTCCAATTAACTTACAAGTAGTAGATATAGATATAGTTCTGCCACTACAATGTGTAGCCATTTGTTGGGACATAGGGTATTGCAGGGGAGACGGTTAGAAAATAAGTAATTACTTGTTAAGTATGCAACTACTTCTGGAAGCTATTAGGGAGCAGATGGAAGACAAGAAGGTGGTTGGGATTTACTAAGGATGCACCACATCCACCAGTCTGTGAGACAAGTGGACTGGTGGGCAAACATGGAGGCTTTCTAATTCCACATCAGCCAGTTTGACATCAGCAGAGCTGGTGGCACAGCAGCCAGGTGGGGAGCTGTGCATTGGCTTGGGAAGGCCTAGGGGGGTGGATGGCAGCTGGATGACAGCTGGGACCACAGTGCAGCACCCAGCACGTGGACATCCAGCTGCAACCAGTATGGAGCGGTGTCCCTGCAGGGCCAGTACTGATACTGGGACAGAGCTCAACTCAGTCAAGCCAGAATCATAGAAACACAGAATGGTTTGGGTGGGAAAGGACTTTAAAGATGACCTAGTTCCACCCCCACCCTGCCATGGACAGGGACACTTTCCACTAGACCAGCTTGCTCAGAGCTCCATCCAACCTGGCCTTGAACACTTCCAGGGATGGGGCCCCCACAGCTTCTCTGGGCAATCAGTTTCATTGTCTCACCACCTTCATAGGAAATAATTTCTTCCTAGCATCTGAACTATACCTGCTCTCCTTCAGCTTAAGGCCATTACCCCTTGTCCCTGAGCATGCAATAGGTCTCCCCTGTTTCATATCACAAAAACCCCCTGATGGGCTGCCCTTCCCTCTTCCAAAACCTAGACCTGGGAATACATGCAAAAATATTAATTATGTCTTTAGTGAGATCCAAGTGGCAGCATTCGGGGCCCAGAGGGGACACTGGGCCATGTGCTGCATGCTGTGTATATGGACAGCCTCCTCCCAAGCCATGTCACCTTCATGGACTTGTCCCCTGTCCCTCCTCTGTTCTGCAGTAGCAGAGACCACAGAGAGAGAAGGGCCATCAAGAGGAGCACCTTCTTAAGTGCAAGCGTTCTGAGTGTAGAAGTTTCCCATTGGGAACCTGAGGATATTCCACCATCTTGCATACAAGCTGACCTGGAACCTGGTGAATTGCTGGATGCTTGGCATGGCTGAGCCATGGGCAGCCTCCATGTGCAGGTGTGACAAATCTGATTCTCCTGGAAAGTTTGTGCATGAGTGAAAATGAGCGCTGCCTGTCTGAAGTGGTTTATCAAGGAGGGATGGAGCAATTGCTATTCTATGGACTCCTGGACACTGCAGTAATTTGTCAGGACACTTGTTACTGACCAGTGGGCAACTCTTCATGGCCCCACAGGAGGGCTGGTCTAAGCCCCCTGTTGCTTTATAGTCCATCAGGATTCATCCAGTGCCCCCTTTCCTCACCTGCCCCCTACAGGGCTGCCCATCAGCGTCCATCTGTGCCACAATGCCCCGGCACTTAGCCATTGCAGCCAGCCCCGGTCCCATTGCAGTGCCAATCCCTTGACCCTTTTGTTGAGTTGCTCAAAGAGGGACTAATGTTTGCTTTCCTTGGCTGGTTTTTAATGCCTGCACCACTGACCTTGGGCTGGCCACCGAAGGGAAGGACGGCTGAGAGGGAAGGTCATGCAGGAGAGAGGGAACGTTGCTCAGGAATCTGGAATGGCACAAGGCTGGAGGTGAGGCCGTGGCCTGGTTTCCCCTCCTGCACAGCCCAGTCATGGTGGTGGGCAGGGCTAGGCAGGATCCATTGCACTTTTACTCTTGCTGACCAAGGCACCAGCAAGACAAAGCCTGGGCTCAGGGAGACCAAGGTGCTCCAAAAGAATCCAGTGGAGAATGTGTTTGCAAGGGTTACTGTCCTGTGACCAGAGGTAGCTGAATTATACGTACAAACAGGGAGGTGAAACCCCTTCCTCTTTCTGTGGTTTGCACAATTAGCAACTTGAGTAATAAGTTTGAAGGCCACTTTTGGAGCACTGTGCCTAAAAGGTTAGATCCAGGCTGAGATGTTATTCCTTGGAGATGTTGTCCTGAGTGGACCTGTGTGCCAACACTCCTTGGCACACCAGCCTTGGCTTTATCCCAGGCTCCTTCCATGCCATACCAGCTTGAACTGCTCTAAGTTCACCCGGCACTGACTGGGAACTCAGTGTCAATGTTAATAAAACATTAACTTTGTTTACTCGTGATAAGGGCACCGATTCCTCCCTCTTGTGGAGGCTGTGCAGGAGGTGGTGGGGGGGGTTACCAGGAGGGACAGGTCACTGCCTGCAGCCTTACTGGAGCATTGCCAGCACCATTCTGGGTGGTTCCATGATGCTGCCTCTCCAAGCACCATGATTTCAGCCTGTCTCCTGAAGGAGGTGTTCATCCCGTGATGCCTTAGTGACTCCCCAGCATGGAGCACGGACTGCATCAGCTGGGAGGAGAATCCATCCTGGTGTAGCAAGGTGTGGGGGAGGATCCCATGGGCTCCCTCCTCATGTACCTGGGGGTTGTATGCTAGGCTGGCATTGGAAGTTCATCTTCCTTCCATGGTAGAAATGAGGTTTATGTCTTTGCCTTTGGCCCATATCTGTCTTCTGTATTAAAAAGTCAGAAGGTGACTGGACATGTCAGGCTTTCTCTGCCTTTCTCATGGAGAGGGCAAAAATTTTTCCTGAAAATTTTCTGAAATAAAAAATTTAGAATATAAGAGAATCCCAGTCCCTCAGATGGTGTAGCACAGTGAAAGAACACTCTTTGCATCCAGCTTTCTATCTAGTTTCAGAGTTTGAGGTGTGATTTTTTTGGTGTTATGTTTTTTCCTTTGCTGCATTGTGTTTCACTAACAATCCCTCTCATTTGCCTCTCTCCTATATTTTGCAGTTTAACAAAAGAAAATATACTGGCATTTTTTCAAGTTTGAGGAGCACAGTTATTCTGTTTTTGAAATAAAGACATCTGATCTGCAGCCTGAGCAATTCAGGGAAGAAAAACAGTGAAAATATCTTGAAGTTGAACTGAACTGATGTTCCCACTGTTTTCAGCCTCAGGGAAAGCAATAAGAGCAAGGGAGGGTATTGGCAAGTGCTGTGCTGGGTTTATGATAGCATAGCATGATCAGGCAGTGGAAAAGGCAAAGCAGACTTTCTTCAGGGCTTGGCTGGTCTCCGCTTTTCTGTCCTGCTCTTGTTTGTCCAAGGGCTGCTGAGCCCACCATGAGCCTAGCCAGATCCTTCTACTCCCCCTCTGCCTCCTGAGAATCCAAAGGAAATTACTGCTGTGAAAAACTGCTAAACTGAACTCAAAAATAAACCTAGCAAAGCCCAATGGTGTTTCTTTCAGACATGGTTGAATGCCAAAGCCTGCTGTTTGGGGGCAACTTACTACTGCTTGTGGTGTCTTCCAGATGATGGCAAAAAACTGAGTCCTTGGAAACATTAAACATCCCGTGAAACATCTCCAGCAGTTCTGACCTCATCACCTTCCACAGAAGGAGTGTCTCTGTCTGCACAGGCTATCGCAGGCCATAGAGTTTCATGTGGTGTTGCAAGAAAATAAGCCACATGCCCAGCTGAATGCCCATCTGCAAAGCTGCACCCTGGCTCTCGTTACACTCAAAATCTTGTTTGTGGGCAAAAGGGATGCTCATCAAGTAAAGCCAAGAATTTGCTGATAACATAGGTGAAATTTTAAGTGTTTAATCATTATTACTCCAAATCTAGCTGTTACAGGAAAGAATAACGCAGTTAAAACCATACACACACTTTTCAGCCTCTGCACTTTTTTCTTGATGTTGCATTTCCCCTTTCACTGCTTCTTGGGGTCCTAAGGTGGTGGGGCATTGTGGGTGGCAGGGACAGCCAGAGGCAGGGACATCCAGAGCCATCCCTCAATTGGCTCAGCCTTCAAACCTGGGCTTCTCCCAGCCTGACCTCACCATGGCTGTTGTGGCACTGTCACCTTGTGAGATATTGCTCCCCTCTACCTTTTGCTCCTTCCTTTATGCCTCCCTACTTCAAAGACTGTTGAGATACTGCTTAGCTAAGCTATTAATAATTTAATAACTCTTCAGTCTTACTTCCTAAGCTAGTTATCTTAAACTCTGTTACTGCCATTTTCTTTTGAACTCCTCCCAGCTTGTCAGTGGCTTGGGGGTAATAAAGTGTCCAAAATTTAATGGTGTTCAAGATATGGCCTCACCAACCTCAAATCCTCTAAAATCCATGGCAATGTGCCCACTGGCTTAAGTTTGCTTTGGGATCTGGCCTAAAGAGAAGAATACTGCTTTGTCAGCTTGGCAACATGATGTCTCAGCATGAGCCACTCAAAATTACATATGGATTTTTTTTTTAACACAGCCCTATTAAATTGCAAATGCATGTGTATTTGGAGGATGTAACCTGGTGTCAGCCAAAGTGGACACTCCCTGACCATGGAGGAGCCTTGCCAGACCCTGGTGAGAAGATGACTGTTTGTCATATCTTCAGAACCTCGTCCCCAGCAAGCACTGAAAGCTCCTGCCCCACTCAACACCACGGGGAGCCCAACTGAGGTAAGGAAGCCTGGAGCCATCAGGGTTTGCCTGCACACAGCAGGTTTGTAAAGCCTTTGGCTGTGTTGATTTGGACCTTAGCTCTGCATCAGACTGTGCAGGGAAAGGTCAGCTCCAACCAGGTGAGAAATCAATACCAGTGGAAAGTGTGGTCTCAAGATGTGGGTGTTGAAATGCCACTGGGAAAATCTGTTTTTATAGATGCCACTCTTCTTCATTGAAAATTTCCCTCAAATATGCATGGCTGATTCCTCCATTGATGTCAGTCTGATTAATACCATATTTGTTAAGAGCTAAATCCCTATATATAGGCCTTATTTCCCCTACTGATAACAGTCATATATATATATATACCTATATGTATGCACTTTTTTTTCCCCCAGGCTGTTATAAGGAAGCAAGGCTGGCTAGAAAATGTAGAGTTATCTTCCAGTACAATCCCAGTGGCTGTTCAGCTGTTAACGAGCTCACTTCAGCATGCAGACATCCTTTTACAGTCCTTGTCCCTCTGGAGCTGCTCGGCTGCCCTCCTGGCTTTGTTACAACAACAAACCAATGCTCTTTTTATTGATGTGGCTTCTCTTGCTGTATAAAAAGATACTTGGTTGAATAAAGTATTCTGAGCTATCAAAAAGCATATGGAATGGTGCTATGCTATAAAGGACCCAAAATTCTGGTTTTTTCCCAAAGACTCAGCTCTCACTGCCTCTTACTGCAGCAGGGCTGACAGTGGGGCTGTGTGGTGCTGTCCTGCACCCATACAAGCAGCAGCAGTGGGGTGCTGGTGTGGGCAGCCACCACAGCATCCCTCTGGGGCTGCCCATGAGGATGGAATGCAGGGGGATCAGCCCCAGGGTCCTCCATGGTGACCCGCACATCACTGCACAGCTCTAGAAACCATGGCCAATCTCACTTTGCACATCTCCAGAATGGGTCATGCTAAAGGGCATTTTTAAAATGGTGTTTAAATGATTCAGGAAACAGCAAAAATAATGCATTCAGTCTTCATCCAGAGGCAGAAATATTTCTCTTGTTCCAGTAGATGTTGGTAAGTGGGAAAAGACGAGACTTTTCCTGATAGAGTGATTGTAAGTGCTAAGATTCTCAACAAAACAGGAGGTAAGAGAAATCTGAGGGCAAGGGCTGAGAACAAGCAGGTTTTACTATCAAATTATCTCTGTGTTGTACCTACTTGAAGAGCCATTAAACCACTAGCCTAAGCTACACCGTCTTCTAAGAAAATCTGATCTTTAGCAACCTGGCATTAAAAAGGTACATGGCTAAAGATGAAATAGTTTTGGCTACTTAGCTACAGGACTTAACCGAGTCTTCAGAGAGAAAAGGTGAACAGTTTTAATGGAGACACTATTAATTCAAATGTTGTATGAATCAACATTTCAAAGGAAGACCAGACTGAGAAAAATTACTGTAGAACTGAATGTTTCACTAAAACAGGTTAGGAGCATTTATGGCACTTTTATGTTTAGCTGTTATCCTGCTGGGATTGGAACATTTCAGAATATGGCTATGCATTAGAATTTCAGTATCGGTACATCTTTGTATTGATCTAAGTGCCTGGGATCAGCATCCATAATGGATAATGAAGCTTGTGATCCCAAGACACCCTTATGAAATATCACTATTTAGAATTTACTAGTGCTATAAGCAGAAGTGTAGAGATACTTGTGAATGCCAGGCCTGGATCTCAAAATATATTCCAGTTGTTATAAAGAACTTTTTCTGTTCGTAAGCTATAATACTGGCACAAAGATGTATTTGTTGCATTTATCACAGTTGCTGTGAATGTGTAACTAGATTTATTCCTTCCTAGAAATAAGATTGGTGGATTTGGCAGGGTCCATGGCAAAGATCACTGACCACCTCACAAAACAATGAACCTGCTTCTGATCTGACACATACAGCATTGCCAGAAAGCCAAACTTGAACATGAAACTCTCAACTGAAGAGAGAAAACAACTGATTCAGCCTTCAATCTACCCCAATGACTTCAAAGACCCTGTTTGAGACTCATGACACAGAGTTCAATAAAAATCCCACTCCCCTCACCACTCATCCTCCACTCCTGCTGGATAGGACTCTTCTTGCCGAGGGTATGCAGTGAAGTGAGACATCTGTATAATGACAGTTCTCAGAAAACTGCTGTTACCAGGGGAAAAAAACGACAAAGAGAAGGAGAGTGAAAGATCACAGAATTGTTCACTGGCATCTTTTAAATACAGGAGCTAAGTTTATCTTTTTAAGTAGTTTATACAAACTGCAGATCAACCAGAGGCACACAGAGACGTGATCCATACCAGGGTCACACAGCACTTTTCCACAAGCTGGGTGTGCTCTGTGCTGACCCTCTCCTGCCTGGCTCTCTCCATCCGGGCGTCGTGGGCTGCGCTCCCACCTCTGGCGATGCCAAGCAGGCACCGGCAGCACCCAAAGGTGAGAAGCCTGCACTGGGGTCTCCTGCTGGGATCTCCTGCAAGTCAGGATTTTTGGTGGCCTGAGGAGGGCAGCTCAGGGGTCTGCTTCCTACACAGGAACACTCGCATGTCTTGCTTTCTTTGCCCAAGGAGGGGATTTGTGCATGCTCAGGGGAGGGGGCTGAGCTTGCATTTCACAAGTATTAGATAAAGGGTGCCCTTTTGAGTGGGGTTCACACTATGCCAGCCATCTGCTTTTGGTCCCAGGGCAAAGCCCTCCATTACCCTCATAAATCTGTGGAGCACAATTTGACCTTGATTAATGAAGTTTCCTAGTCCAAGTGCTGTGTACTCTTAATGAATAACAGCCCTGCCTCATGCACACCAACAGATATCCACTTAGCCAGCACCCTAAAGCATTCTCAAAGAGGGGCCAGGACCCTTAGGCGTGTTTACAAGGGGGACACAGACACGGCAGGCATTCGTAAGACTTGTCAAAAACTTGTATTGATCATGGTCGTGTTTGATGATTCTAGAAAGGCTTTTTCCAGCCCTGAAACACACATGTCTAGAAATAGATTTTATCTAGTATTTTTATATTCCTCCCTGGCCAGATTTTCATAATATCCTAAAATTCAATTCCAATCTCCCTTCTTCAGCTGTGACGACAATATAGTCATTCAGTGCACCAGGACAACAGAGCCGAGCAGGCTATTCCTTCCCACAGCCCTAAGACAGCAACACCTTCTTAAGTGGGGAGGTACAGGGCAGAAGGTCTCACTGATGATCTTTGATTTCTGTGCCCCTGTAAATAGCTGCTTTTTCTTGACTCAGTAAAGTCACTGTAAATGCCAATACTGCAAAATGCAGTTACTGATACATGAATCATTTGCTGGAGGCTCTGAGGATTGGTAACACCATATGGAGAGTTTCAGTAAGAGGTCACAAGACCTGAGCTGAGGCCAAGGTACTCTTGGGGACCCATAGCACTGTGGTCTGTGTGGTTGCCTGCTGGGCTCCAAAGCTGGGCATGGGATGCAGCCGGGTGGGTGCAAAGGCTGTCAGCTGCAAAGGATGACTGGGGTCTGAAGCTCCACCATGTTTTGCTGCTCCCCTCCTGTCACCCAGAACTACTGCACCTGGGACTGTTTCCAAGCCCTCCTATGTTCCAGTGACCCCGTTTACTTCAATGCACTTAATTGCCACTTTTTTCTAACCTTGGATCATTTCCATAGAGGTGTTTCTGCTGCTGGACTGGGGGAGGAAGTATCTGGCCATTGCTGAGTGGGTGAAGAGAGTGTTCCCCTGACCTTTGGCGCAGCAACCTGGCCTGCAGCCCCGACTGGAGCTGTAGGGGCGGTGCTGGGGGCTGCAGCATTTCCTCACATCGCCTTGTTCTTCAGAGCCACAGGGGCACTTCCCCAGGGTCCCCTCGCATCAAGATTATATGATCACATTACACCCATGTGGCCAAATAACTGGGGAAATGTGGGTTATTTCTGATTTCACACACATCCTCAGGGACCCAGAGCTCTGGCACTGAGACCTGGATGAAGCTGATGAGTTTTGAAAGAGAAAGGAAAGCTTTCAATGCACCTTGAGGATAGCAAAGAATGCAGTTTTGCTACCTGATGAGGTCGCTCATGCTTTCTCCTCACTTCTCTTTCTGTAGCTCTCTGTTTCACCTTCTACTTCCTTGCCTCTCTCTGCTGCTTTTACAGCTGCTCAGAGATCCTGCTGCTCATCCAGCGTTCTCTCCCACCACATATCCCACTGGTCTTTGCCTGTCTCCAGCTGTGTCTTGTGCTGCTGCCAATGGGGTGCTTCTGACAGGGGCAACTGGCCTTGTTCCTGGACACAGCAACCATCTTCACATCACACGTTGTTGCTGGTTACTGGGTTTGGGGATTTCCATCTCAGTCATATTAACAGTTCCAGGGGCAGTCAGACCCCAGACCACAAGGCAAAGTGCATTACCTGTGCTCAATGGGCAGTGTTACCCATAAGCTGCTACCCAAAAGCCCTGCAAAGAGGATGTGCTTGTGTTCAGCAAGTGAGAAGATGCTTGCTGGCAATGCTTAGGATGGAAAGTGTTTGCTGTCTAAGTGCCTGAAAAATGTGGGCTCACTAAAACTTTGTCTTATTTAGAAAGTAATCTAAAATAATTTTTGGAAGTATCCAGAATGTTCCTAGTTGAGTATCTATTTATATCCCCAACAGTGCACTGCAGGACTCACTTAGAGATACCAACACATCCAGAGCTGCCATACCCCCCAGACACACTGGACAGAAGCAGGGTAGCTGTGTGTGTACGTACACACCCATTGCTGATTCCTGTGTGGTGTCATTCCATTGAAATGCCAGAAGTCTAGTTGCTTGGATCCTATATTGCTAGAGGTATGAGAAAGGGATTATGGATTTAGGCTGACAGCAATTCTCTGTTTTTGTCCACAAGGAATGCATGCACAAGTGTCTGGGCCTCCCTAAACATTTCTGCAAATGCATTTATAAATCGATGTAATGTCAGCCAGCCAGACAAGAGGATCAATATTCAGTATCACTCAGTATCCTGACCAGCATTGATCCCCCTCATACCTGCACAATAGGGAGTAAAAGCTGGGCATGTGTGGTAGCTGTTAGAACATATGCCTTTCAAGCCATACGTTTAAGGATGCACATGTGCAATTGCACTGATCTGAAGGATTAAGGGATAATGTGGTGAATATATGCCTTCCTCCTCAACAGTGAGAATGGATGAGATAGCAGGTTGTAACCTACTGTGACATGTGTTACCTGGTACTGTACTTCCAGACCAACAGCATCTGTGAAAAGGTTCAGTGTGAAAAACAGCAGATAGAGAAACCTGTCAGGTGATTTTTTTCAATGTGGGAGTAATAGCTGCTGGAAGGGCCTGCTAGCAAAATCAGATGTGCTTCTGGAGGTGAGGACCTGCCTGTACAGGTTACCTCAGTACAGAGCAGGGAGCAAAAACACAGAGCTTTTCGGTACTGATGTCTTTAACCCTTAATTATTGGTCACCTCGCAGAAAGGACATTAATAGGAAAAAATCTAGATACTTATTAAAAATTGTAAAGTCCTTTTTACATTGAAGCTGCTTTTACTGCTACTTAGGGGACTTTACTGTCTTAAAGCTAGGGAAATGAAATTTCTCTGGAGCTAGGTGTGAAGTACCAAGTATCAACATTTTATGTGCTTGTGCCCTCCTTGGGAACTTTATCCACAGTTTTTCCACTCAGTCATAAACAGCTTCTGAAACTGTGAGCTATGAGATCACTGTACAAAGACTGGGTAGAGTTTCTTGGCGTGTGTTGTATAGCAAGGAGTAGGGGCTACCAGGGTGGCTTTCTCTAGCCTCCAACAGCAGAATGAAGCCATATGGAAAGGGTAAGGCAGAGTCTTTCAGGGACAGTACTGAAAGCACAGCCTCTCAGCATCCCTCCCTTTTGGCTCTCAGAGCTGATCTTGAACAGACTTTCCTGTTGCCAAACCAAACCAATACAATCAGTAAATAATGTCAATCTGATTATTTGAGGAGCAACCTGAGCAGGGCATATAAGATGTCACCAGTGCACGTATGGGGTGCCAAATGAGCTGAACAGGATCATGTGTCATTTGGGTCCCAGGAGCGAGGCTTGGAGGCTAACATGAAGGGACAGTCTCCCCAGCACACATACTTTGCATACAAATTACCTTTTGGGGCTTTTTGTACAAATGATTTGCAGGAAATCTCATAACAGCTGCAATGTGGATTCTTCCCCCGCTCAAGCAGCTGAGCCCCGTGGGGCCTCTCGATCCAACACCCACCAGACAGGGAACTGCTTTGCATCCTGAGACCACTCTCCCAGCAAGAAACAAGAGGGGACTCCTCTAGTCTCATCTAGCCCCACCATGTGCCACAGGGTTGGAAGCCTGGAGCTGGTTGCTCAATCCCTATGCTCAAGCAGCCGCCACAGGCTGCTCTGGGGGTGAGAGGCAGCATGTCTGGATATAAGATGGGGACCCAAATGACTCCAAGGGATAAGCGGACTGAGGGAAAATTTTCCTATCTGAACCAGTGGTGATGACTGTCTTTTCAACTGGTCTGGGTGCTTTCTGAGCCCAGGTGACCTTGGAGCCTACAAACAAAAGGTATCTGCCAAGGCAGCCCACAAATTATCTGCATATTGTGTGCACAGGTATTTTTCTGTCCTTTGAGGCTTCTGCCTGACAGGATTGCTTGCTGCCCTGTGCTGCTTGGAGTAGAAGAGACAGCTGGCAACTGTTCTCTGCTGGCTTTCTTACTGCCACTCATGGTCTTACTGATCTCCCTCAAGCCACCCCTGTTCAGCTTCTCTCCAAACAGAAGAACCCTCCTGGATTTATTGGTTTCTGGTGCAGAGGCCTATTGGTACCTTTGATTATCGCCACTGATGAAGCACTGGTGCATCAGGAGCATCTTTGCATCTTTTCCAGTTCTGCTGTAGCTTTCTGGATGTGGGGAGAAGCACACAACATCCAGCTTAAGAAACATCTGCCCCTAAATCAATATGTCTGTTCACTGCAATATTACTGGTGCCTATCGGTCACGTACAGAGCAGAAAGCAGGATGCATCCAGGATGAGCAGACAGATATTCAATCCCATTAAATCCCAATAAATAAATGATACTTTGCCTAGCAGAGCAATCTGGGCTATCAGATGTCCTTTCAAAATAAGGGAGTGTAAAGCCTTCTCTCCTGCTGGGAGAAGGTCCCCCTGCAAGCAGCACTAACATGCCTGGGGAGGTATTACCAGATGCTGCATGTCACGTTGCTGGGTTCTGATGGGAAATTTTGCCTCTCCCTTCCTATATCTACATAATTTCTTTAAATGAGTTTCAAATTTTTCAGGACATTGATGAAATACTGTGACACAAATCAGCATATTTGCTCTCTATTCAGGAAACCACCCATTATGCCACCACTTTTGCTCAACATATGCTGCCTGTGTAGAGAAAAAAAGCCATCCTCTTCTGTATAGTGAGATAAACTGAGAAACCCAATCCATGACGAGAGAGGAAGGAAACTGACACTTTTTACTGGACATCTCTTTTCTGGAAGTGCATGGTTGTAAGACCGCAGCAATTGATTCTCGTAGGGACTAGCGCCAGTGCTGCCTCCTGAACACTGTCCATTAAAGTTGTTCACAGAAGATCAAAACTGATTTTGTAGATAAAAGAAAACTGAGCTGGACTGAACTACTCCAGGACACCCATCTGTTTGTGGATCTATTAGAAAGCTGGACAGGAAGTTCATCTATGTGCAGGCTTGATGTTGTCTGTGTGAATGGTCCATCTGGGTTTTTGAAGCTAACACTCCTCAGACAAGCTGCTCCATGATGAGCAGTCAGCAGTGGCTGTTTCCCATGTTTCTCTCCCTGTATAACGTCGCTGGTGCTTCCCAATGTGATTGACCTCTCCTTGAAACCCTTCTGCAGTGAATGCATTTACTCCCTCCCCCTTCATTGTCCAGTTGCTTTTTCCCCCAGATATGTTATCCTTGAGATTGCCAGCCCTCTGCAAAGTGTGTTTATGTTTGGCCACTGGGTTCAAGTGTTATCACAGGGGATTGATAGGCACCACAATTGCATAAGTCCCAGCTTCGGGAGGAACAAGGATAAAAATCCCCTGGAGTGAAGAAAAAGGAGAAAAATAACCTCATTTAAGAAACCTCCATGCACTCATTGGTTAAAAGCAGAGCCTTCCCAGGGAACTTCCACTTAAAGAAGTGGAAGAACATCCCTGCACTGCAGACAGTTATCACAGGAGGCGAGACCTTCAGATGTTGTATTAACAGATATGTTATCTGCATACCAGCTAATAACCTGCAAAAGAAAAGGGCTTAACAATTATTCATAACATAGAGACTCTAAAAAAACCATGTGTTTGGTGCCTCTGATGTCAACTTTGGAGTGCAAAGAATGGCAGGCATATCACTTAGTGGGACCTCAATTTCAAAGGGGCCAACTCTCTCCCAGGTCTCAACAGGCAGATCAGCTGTATGGAGGAGTTTCATTTGCAGCTGCCCATGCAAATCCCTGTACTTTATTTACCTCACCTAACCCAAGCCCACCAGCCCTTGACCCTGCATATGGGTGGTGTGCCTGTGCAGATGCCGATGTACTGTGTAGTCCTACACCAGAGGTGTAGTCCTGCCGGGTACTAGCTCCTCTCAGGGGGATGTCAGGCCTCCTCCAAATGCCTGCATTTGTTTTCTCAGTTCAGTACATGTGAGTCTGGAACCTGGGTCCAAAAGACCAGAGCATTTCCGCAGGTGAGCTCAACTTCTTAGTGACTGACAATCTGAGAGTCTCTGTTTTCACCCAGGAAAAAGGGCAGATCTCAGGTTCCTTCTGATACTGGATGAAAACTCATTTTTTCCATGCAAATGATTCTTGCTTTGTGGCCTTAGAGCCTCTTTCTTCAGTGATGCCCTTTAGAGCACATAATGTATTAAACTAAGGCTTTCTACAAGAATGAGATATCACCCCAGATAGTCTTAGAGCTCCTAACTGGCAACCTAAGCAAACCAGCATTATTTATAAATGAAAGCAAAGTAATTGATAGCAGCAATACAGACTTGGTATTCAGTTTCTCTGTCTGAAATTTCTGGCATTGCTGTACTCAGCATTGCAACTCAGAACTGGCTGCCACATGGTATTTAGCGATCTAATAACCAATAATAATTTTATTTTCATGGAGTATTTGCTGCCTATTTGGGTTGGATACTTGCAGTACTTTGGGATTTTGGGTATTTTTGCTCCTCCAGAGAAGTCTTGCTCCAGTCCAGGTCCTTCTTGCTTGTTTCCCAACTTCCAGACCAGTTTCTCACATGGCAGATTCTTGCCAGTTTTTCCCCTTTCATGATCTGTAATATGAATAGAGGGATTTATTATCTCTTTCATGTATTCCTTTACTCTTCTCCAGACTCCAAGTGATGTCCTAATCATCTTTCTGGCAAGAAGGACTGTCTGTCTCCTAGGATTTTAAAAAAGAAATGTATTTACTTCAATGACTTTGAGGCTATTCCTGTCTGGCTGCGCAGAGGGTTGAGGTGGTGGTTTTCAGAAGACAACGACTGCATATATGAAGCATTTCTTACGAGTGCATTTCATAACCTGTGGCATGCACTGCTTACACTATGCCAGAGCCTCTGGACCACAATTCAAAAAGCATTGCTTCACCTAACATCTGTGGGCTGGCAGCCACTAATACATTTTGTATTTGCCCTGTTGAGGACAGGCAGGGCAATGATTCCCATTGTGTAGCTCACAGTACCTTTGCTGTTGGGCCTGCCCAGCTATTTGAAGACTGAAAGTTGTGCTGGTTCAGAAACCTCATCCCCTGTCACCAGTGCCTGTAGGAACTGTTTCTGCTCTTGGCCAGTGCCGGATCCCAACAAAGTCTGTTTCAGGCAAGAGGTGAGCAGCACTAAGATGAGGGGAGCCACCAAAATCCCCCAAACAATCTGTTGCACTCAAAGATGATAAGAAATAATTTGTGGCCTTGAGGCAGGTCAGTTGCAATTATAGAGAAGCAATGCAGAAATGAAAAGCAGATAAGGGAAGAGATGGAGCATGATCAGAAGCAGTGGTTAATAATCAGACAGATGGTACAATTAAGAGGGACTGTTCTGTGATGCCAAGAGGAGGAAGGGAGATAATCCAATTCCAGTAGCACTGCCACAGCACCACAACACTCTGCCTTCCATTTATTTAGGCAGCAGGAGAGCACTACCAAATACACATCATCATTATAGAAAGAAGCGTTCATTTCTCTCTTGTTCACTGTGCAATTAATTTAAAAGTTATCTTTTATTTGTAAAGTCATTATAAGGTTGGGCTCAATTTATGTCTTACTGAAAGCACAGTTGCTATTTGAGGAGTTTAAAAAGCAGAGCATTTATTACCAGTCTCCCTCCTGCTTCTTCCTCAATCATTCCTCTAGCATTCTCCTTCCCTGCCACGGTCTTGCCTTGGCCTCTTGTCCCATATGACACTTGGTCCCTCGTGTCTGTACCTGCCCTCGCACATACACACCCTCAACATCTCAGAGGGTGTTCAGCCACTTGTGTCATGTGTCTGAGCTGAAGTTCATGTGTCCCCCTTTGGCCAGGGTTCAAACGTTTTTAGTGAAACATGTCCCAGAAAACACTTGCAGGCAGCATGGCTGCTTCAGCCACATTTCCAGGGGAGAAAATCAAAATTGAAACCTCTTGAGTAAGCAGCACCAAGTTAAGATTTTCATGTCCCATTTCCTTTCTTTCCATTTGTGTTTCTCCTTGGGTTTAGGCATTCTAAAGCAGACTCTGGTCCTTCTTTTATCCTCACATGAGAAATCAGTACATGTTGCGTGTGGCACATACAGCACATAAGCAGCAGACTAATTCTATATGAAAAGAAATTTCCACAAACTGTCATATATAAATAGATGAGAGGTAATATTTAGATTAAAGACCTGGCATTCTTGCTTGGTGGGGGATATGTAGGATGCTGTGTAGCAGAACATTTTTAATAGAATAAGAAAATTGCATTGTATAAATCAACAAGCAACTTCTAGTTAAAAACCAGAAGTCAAAGTAAGAAGTAAAAAATGTAAAAAGTAATCTAGGAAGGAAATTCTTCATATTAAATGCTTCATGTTTTTATTTATGTCCACTATAGTTGAAAGGACAAAAAAAAGGAAGACATTGATGTCCAAAGCAGAGCTGAACACCCAAATGCATGCACATGAAGAGTTTGCGGATAATTAGAAGTCTCTGAAGGCTAGGTTACATTAAGCTTTGCTGTCAACAAGTGGTCCTAATCTTCCAGACTGATGAAGACAGTTTTGTTCAAATGTGTGGAAGTCCTCTAGATTTATAAGGATTCTGTAGTAATTAAAAGTATTGAATGTTTATGTTCAGAAAGAATGACATAAATAAATCAGAAGGTCTTACATTTTTATTTGACTTCTTTCAAAAGCTGTTTGCATTATAGTGGGAACCTTGATCTCATCTCTTGTTTTATTCCTATTGTTCATACTGCCTTAATATAATTTTTCAAATTAAATGGTTTTTTTCCCAGTGAGCTACAAAGTGGCCTTGTGTTTAACTTAGATAACAACCACGTACATGAGCAAGGCAGGAATCTGATATACACATAAAATTTAAACTCTAGGTCAAGCCAGAGTAAAATGGGTGTTTCCCCATGAGCTGAAGATCCTTCAAATTCTGCCCAAATTGAATTCAGACCTCTGAAACAGAGGTAGCCCAGGGACTTTTATGGAGTTAGGCCTTCCCACATGGCATCCCAAATGTTGAGGAGGCAACATGAAGAGTGATTTACAGCCCCTAATGTAGTTTCAGTTCCAATCCTTAAACTGATTCTCCTCACCCTAAAAGACTATGGCATTTCATACTGAGTACTCGAGACCAACTTAAAATGGCCAAAGGAACAGAAGGAATTTGGCTTTGCAGGTTGGATTTTGCAGTCACCGTAACATAGAAACATATAATATCTCAACTCGGATGGGATCCATAAGGATCACCAGCTGCAGCTCCCTGCTCCTTGCAGGAGTACCTAAAACCAAGCCATATGACTAAGTGCATCACCCAGATGTTGCTTGACCTCTGATGGGCTTGTTGCTCTAACTACTGTCCTGGGGAGCCCGTGCCAGTGTGAACCCTCTCGGTGAACAACCTTTTCCTAATCTGAACTTCCCCTGACAGCTTCATTACATTTCCTTGTGTCCTAGAGCAGAGCAGCAGAGAGAGGAGATCAGCACCTCCTCCTCTGCTGATGCCCTTGAGGAAGTTGTGGCCTGTGATGAGGTCACCCCTCATCCACGTCCTCTCCCAGCTGAACAAACCAAGTGACCTCAGCTGCTCCTCCTGAGTCTGGCACTCAAGGCTGTTCACCACTCTTGGTCACCCTCCTCTGGTCACAATCTAATATTTCTCCTCTCTTGTACTATGAATGAATGAAAATGGGGCTGACTTTCTGCCCAGAGATGCTTGTGCCAGAGACATGTTCCAGAGGCATCCAGGAGAGAGAAGCTCTTGTATTTCTGTATCTCACCACAGCCAAGGGCTACTGAGGACCTGGGTCAATTGTGTGCCTGCTGCTAATGATGAGTACAAACCATTGTCCTGTGTCTCTCAGATATCTGCTGCTAACAAGGTAAGTATAAGATTTGAGGAAATAATTGCCAGCAGCTTGCAGAGAGGTTTTCCCATATGCTGATATTAAACAATTTTAACATTAATATCACAGTTTATGAGTGACTTTGGTTGGTGTTTCAGCTTAGTTGTCTCTGAGTGCATTCAGGAAACCTGTGCTCAGTCTGAACCCTGAACACCATCAATAGCTCTCTTGTTTTTTTCTGACCAGTGTAAAGCTCTGGTTTCCAAAGCTTTAGGTTTACCTCATTTCATTTTGCTAACCTGAAGTGTGCCAAATTCTGACATCATGTTTAAAAGCTTTAGTGTAGAGAAAGGGCCAGAATCAAAATCTTGAATTATCCTAAGTGTACTGTCAGAGCAGAGAGCCCTTGGAACTGATGCCACTTCCCTCATGCGTGCCATCACACTTAGCAGGAATTTGGATGCAAAGGAAATGAAAAATAAAAGCAGACTTGGTTTAGGACATAAATGCTCTTGAGTCACTAAAAAACATTGACACATTGACATTGGAAATGTGCAACTTCAACCTATGTTCAGAAGGCCCTCCAGGGACAAGAGCCAAGTGAATCAGTAAACTTGATTATTACTAAAGGAGTTGTGCTGAGAGAAGGATGCCTTTACTTGAAAGAACCTAAATCAAAATTTAACAGTGAAATGCAGGCCCTTTTGAAATTTTTATGAAAAGACAGAGCAGTAAGAACCTGTTGCTATTGGCAGCTGTGATCACATCTACTGACTCATTTGGACCTTCGTGTAAGTATTACTTAAAATGGAAGAGAAACACAGCATGTGGAGATCTGGCTATTCAAATGCAGAAAGCAGATATTTTTAACTAGGTTCTGTCCCCTGCCTGTCTTGTGCAGCCCAACAGATGCAGAGAACCACAAAACTGCACTCTTCCCCCAGATCAGAGCTCTTTTTTTGTAATTATTGACTCAATTCAGTTGAACTCAATGATCTTAGTGGTCTTTTCCAACCTAAATGATTCTATGATTCTAATTCAGGATTTCAGGGTTCCAGTTTCAAGATCTGCTGGTTTGTTCTTCTTCATAACTACTCAATGTGCATCTTTTGTTACATAACTTATTTAACTTTTGTTCATAACATTTGTGTGGGTGAGGCTTTTGTTTACACAAGTGCTCAAGAAATGGCTGTTCTCTGAATAAATACATATATTGATGAGCAAACAATAGCACATGGAGTATGTCCAATTGTTATTTGAGTTAGTCTTCAAAGTTTTATTTTCCTGGGCAAGGTGCAGATTCACAGGGGCAGGGGCAGGAGCAGGTATGTTTGTGCAATGCAGGCTGAAACCTTGGGTTTTGGAGCCAAGATGGCAAGGAAGTCCTGTGTCTCCTTGCAACCCGGCAGGCACAACATGAGGCTGAGGGTGTACAACACCACCAAGGGAGAATCCTGATGGGAAACCCTTCATTCCTTCCTTCTGGGGTAATCTCATTTTGTGACCATAGGAAAGCCTCGGAGGTAAATGGCTGATCACAGACAACAAGAAGAGAAAAACAACTGACAGATCAAGTGACTGGCTTATTTCTCATATTAAACTGTATCCTTAGGATTAATTATGGTAACAAATATATGTGTAGAGCTTAGAAGCAATTCACAAAGAAAAAATCAAAGTAAATTCAAAGTTTTACAGTTAGAAGAAATTGTATTTGCTCTGAGGCCAGCTAAGGACTTATGGTATGGCTCATGTTTCTATGAATCCAACAAAATTTTAATGGGACATGTAAGCATGCCTGTACACATAATTAAATAGAAATAGATATGCCTGTATAAGGGAGTTATGGCAGTATGACAGTCTTAGCTGTATGAAGCTACTTTTCATTCACTAGGCATTTTTAAAGCCTCATGTGCACCCTGTCCCACTTATCAGTATCCTCAGGGTCCAATGTGCACACTGTAAACTCACGACACTTTCAAACTGCTGCTGAGGCTGAACAAGTGAAGCCCTCCCATTACCATAAGCTCTCAGCAAATGTTCCTTTTCCAAAGATGGATTTTTCACTGACTCCATCTCCACAATGCTTCCCCATCCCTGCCAGTGACTCAGGCAGCAAGGCAATATAGAATCCTTTCCTTGAAATCACGACATGCAGCAAAGCCACGACTGAAGGCTTTGTGCAGACGGAAATGGAGATTCCCACCTTTATAGCTGATCTTCTGACAGCTGGCGCAGCTCCTAACACCAAGGTACTACTGCTCATGGAAAAGCAGTTATAAATAATTGTCTAGGAACTCAGAAACTTACCAGTTAGCTTCCCACTCTCTTTTGAGTCTGGTACCTCTGTAGTAAGGCAGATGCCCCTGTAGTAAAGCAGCAAAAATGGTCAGTAGCATAGTTTAAGTATCTTTGCAAAGAGTTACCTCTAGCAGTTTTTCTACCACCATCTGCTATAAACACCATGCCCTTTAGACACTGCTGGGAGATGGTACATGTTCTGGATGACCTGTCTGGATGCCTTCAGGCCTTTGCCACAGACCAGCAGCTCAGGCATTTGCCCAGTCATGCTAATAAAACTTTATTACTGCACTTCAATCAGTCCTTTCTGTATAGATTGCAAAAATAAAAGCTTATAAGATTAGAGGACCCAATTCTGCACTAAGCCATGTTAAAAGGGCATTTATGTATTTTAGACACCCTCTGAAGACCATTGGCCAGCTTGAAGTCAGAAGAATTTGCCACTTGGTTTGAGGGACCTGCTCTCCTCACAGCACAGTAGAGTTGCTGGGGGGGTGTCCATGGAAGTCAAAGGGATGAATTGTAGGGCAGGATGTTAAGCAGATGCCTACAAGGTTGCTGTATCAGAGTTTTCAGTATCTATTTCAATGGCTTCATTGATAACAAAAACCATTTATAAAATAAGACTTTCAGATGTGACCTGAAGAATAGATATGGGAAATCCAGATGTTACAAAACTGTGTAATAAGAGAGATGCTCTATCAACTCAGTTTCACAAAAGATGGGAAGATATAGCAAAACATAATAATAAAGACATATTGCTGACATGGCATAGCAGTTATTTATGAAAACTGGATAATATCCAGGTTGTTCTTGGAAAAGGAAAGATTCGTGAATATTAGCATAAATAAATATACAGTGTTGTATTCTATTGAAAGTGGCCAGCATCTTCATCTAAAAGTTCCTTGCATTATTTCCACAACAAATCCACTTGGAAGAAAAGAAAATAAAAGGTGTTTGAAGATGACTTATGAAAAAAGTCTGGTTTATTGCAGCTTTATTTTCCTTATCAACATACACAAAATCTCAATTTGCAGATAAACAATCATGGTCTTGTAGATCCTCAGGAAAAAAGGCCATAAATCTACAAGTCATCTGTTGCTGTTGCATTTATGCTGGAACCAAGCAGATGCAGTGGCTAAGGGAGTCAACCTGGGAAATTATGTCGTGATCAAAATTAGGGAAGGACCTGTAAGGGATCTTGGAGGCAAACCTGTAATGGTTGCTTACCACCTTTAGTCCACACTTGTTCAAGTGAGCTGTCATGTGAGTGGACAAAGTTAATGTAATGTCAGATGTAAACCACCATACACAGTCTGTGAGGCAAAAGAAATGTCCCATTATCATAGTTCCTGTTTACCATGAACAGTCACCTCATCTCCAAATACAATCTACTTTTTTCTTTAGAAGTCTATGAAATCAAGCATGAATCTGGGCTCCATTTGCACATTCGTGTTTGCAGGTGTTTCAGTGCATCCAGCCCACAGTTTCACCTCTCACTCTGCATTTTCCCCACCCATATTTCAGTGACCTTTTTTTTCACTGACACTGAAAAAGCAAGTTTTAAAAAGCAAAATAGGGAGACTGGTTTCCTGCTCTCAATCTGTTCCTCTTATGTATCTGCTTTCATATGTGCATAGGCAAAGAATACATCTCCTGTTTTGCTACCCAGTGCTGTAGTTTGTTTGCTGTGGAGGAATAGAACAGCAAATTAAAAGGGGGCTCTCTTCAGTGGCTGCACTCGGAGAGTCCACAACTCCTCCTATGCCATGGCACTTTGTCACATTTTGAGCCGACCCTCCCACTCCCCTGTGCAGGGCTTTTTTCCAAGGTAGCAGAAAGTTCTCCACGGAGACCAAGCAAGACTGAAGAGCTTTGGTTTTGTCCTGCTCCTTCAGGAGCGTCCCCTTCACCTCTGCACAAAATATGTCTGGTGACTTGAGGGCTCCATCTGTGGGGTGCACAGACAGGAAAGGGGACTTACTACTGGGGATGCAAGCCTTGCAAGTACCAGTCTAACTCATGGTCATTTTAATCCAGTCTCAACATCTACTCATGGCTTAAATCTTCTCAGCTTAGAGAGGTTTCTCTTGGTTTCTTGTGTGTGCTCTCCTGTCCTGTTGAAAATACTGTTTTTGTGGTCTAACCACACCAGGCACGGGGACTCTGCTGCTGAAGGGACAGCTCTGAGGTCAGCAGAAGTGTCTATGACTGACAGTCAAAGGAAACAAAAAAATTAGGGGCAGAGGAAACTTAGACGTGATAAGTGCTTCCTAGACTGAGTTTATTGCTATTATTAGCATCAAAATATGATAATTTCACAGAATACTTTGGACAATGAGGTCAAAAGGAAATAGAGGAAGACATGTAACATGTTCCCCTTAACCACTCCACATATGAGGGCCTCAGACCTGTAAAAAAAAAGGAGGAGGGGGCAGGGAAGGTGAACACTTAAAAATCTCTAAATAAAGTTCTCTGCTATGCTTTTTTCCTTTGTGAAACACTTCGGGCTGCAATGGCTCTACATCTTTTGTCCTCTTCTTTTATGTCTAAACATCCATGGCAGCAAGCCACAGTCCATCTCCTGGACAGTTTAACCTCTTTGGCAGCAAGTCATGGTCCACCAGCTACTTTTAACTTTTTCCTTTATTGACAACATAGCATTTTACAAAACAAAGTACATGTAAGACTCTGAACTACTGCTGAAAGTGTCTCAGCCCTGAGGGTAGAGAATGTATTTTAAAACCTGTCACCTTTTTTACTTTCAACCCTACATCTCCTCTTTATCTCCACTAGCAGCCCATGTCACCATATGCACCATTAATTCCGGTACTTTCAAATCAAGCAGAAGAAATAAACTAGGCTGTAACCCTTCCTTTGTGCTGCCATAACGATCCAGGCTAGGCATTGGGAAGACAGTGAATTGACATTTAAACTTTCAATTGAAGAATTTTTTTCCCACAGAGGTATCAACAGGGAATGGAGGATCATTCTGCCTTTTAAAAGTATAGGCCAAGTTCCTTAGCTGTTTTTGAGCCAGCGTGGGTACAGCCACAACTGGATGGTGTAGAGGTGACTCTTACAGAACTGAAGGTGCAGTGAGCTAGAGCAGTAGCCACTGTAAGTGACTGTTCTAGCTGAACAACCTTGAATCTGACACTTAGAACCCACCTGCTCTTTGCATATCCTGTAGTGTCTCCAGCTAAATTCCAGTGATTCATCTCATTCACTGCCTTATTCTGTTGAGTAGCCAGGAATCCTCATCCCCCCAGGATCACACAATGTCCTGCAGGAGGACCCAGCCTCCAAGTCAGGTTTTATGGTCTTTCTTCTGTTACACCTTCACATCTATATTAAATCCTAAACACAAGCTTTTGAGAATTGGCAAGCTGCTTCCCTCACGTGTGAAAGAAATGCTGCAGTTGTGATCTTTCCAATGCATGTGAGTGCTGTGAAAACGCTGAAACACTGGACTGCAGTAAGAGCCTGCCATCTTATTCCCCTCTTAATAGGGAGGTGGTTCCTAAGGACCCTGTGAGAGGAAGAAAGATACTCACTCGACATTACAGGAATACCTCTCCAAGGCTGGAAGATTTTCTTCTAGAACAAGTTTCCAAGGTCGACCCACCTGTCTTTGCTCACCCTCTGCTTCTTCTCTCTTCTTCCCAGCTGAGCCACGCTACCCCATTCTGTAGACTTCGCTGTTCTCCTTACCAAGACATTTTTGATTCAGTGAAAACTGCAGTGCATGCCAGAATATGGCTCTAATTCTGTATTTCATTGTCCAGAGTTTATGAAGAGTACAGTGAGTTCTTGAAGGTAAAGGAGTACATCAGTAAAACAATTAGGAGTCAGTTTGATTAATGTTGCGGTACATTACAGCTCTTGAGGGGTTGTCAGTGTGGAACTTGGCTCTTGACTCTCCTCATTTTCTATTAAACTTGTAAAACTGCCTGTCAAGGGAAAGGAGAACTTCGTAAGTGAGACTTTAAGACTCAACCAAGCAAAGCTGCTCAGAATATACGGAGGAAACAATCTTGCCTGGATGGGACAAATGAGGTGCAAGGAGCTCTTTTCCCCCACTGAGACTGTACTACACATTGTCTGGTTATAAAAGTTTCATTACTACATCTGCATTCCAGATTGATTTATTCTTTTGGTGATGGCATAATTTTGAAACTTAAGAGGCATTTTCCAGAGGGGTTTCTTCATGCGTTTCAAAAATCGATGATCTGTTCCTGTTTGGACTGGTATAAATACCTCTGTATAGAGATTTTTACCTATATACAAATTAATGTAACTATTCACAATACCAACCAAGTTTTTCGGCATTTTTCTTCAGTCATGCTTCTGATGTCTTACTGTTGGTACCTTTCAAACACACCTTTATTAATCATGTTGCAGAGGTACATACGCACCTTATAGAAACTTAGGCTCTATCAGTATAACAATATTTCAAAACCAAGTACTTCTCTGAAAATCTTTGTTTTACTTCAGTATTCAGAGATTTGTTGTCTTGATACGGTTATGAGCTACAGCACAAGAATGGTCTCCAGCACATTATCCACGCAACTTTTCATTATCTAGCTTTATTAACAAATAAACAACACAATGGCTTTTGGTATCATGTAGCAATTGTTTGCTTGTTGTTTTATTGGGGTGTTTTCATAAGGCCAATGTACCTTTCCTCAGGTACATTCTCCTATGACTTTAAATATACCTGACATTTAACTTGACTTTTATCTTGCTCTTTTCGGTTTGCCTCATGTTCCCATTGGGGTATCCCACCTCTTCACATAGCACACATGGAGCTCCTTGTCACAACATGTGAATGCTAAAAGTTCATAGAGTTCAAAAACTGACTGCACAAATTAGTGGGTGAAAAGTCTACTGAAGGCAATTAAAGAATTTCAACCTACTTCTGACAAACATATACAATGAATGAATGTGTCATTCACTTACTTCCAATGCCTCTGAACAATGCTATATATACCTATACCTTGTCAAGTCCCTTTTAAGGAAGTCAGACAGAGTCTTTTAAATCTTGTGCTAATAAAACATATCTTGGATACTGACTGGCACCAGGAAGCAGAATTTTTGAAGACGATTGCCCAGAAATTGTCTTTTAATAGACATATTTTTGGCAAATACTCTGTGGCCATTTATCTCAACCTCAAGGCTACTTCTGTTGGTCCTTTCACCTCCTGCCTGATTCCCTTATACTGCCCAGCTGAACTAAGGCAATATACTTCTCAAGGGACTGTACCAGCAATCATGCCAATAAACACTATTTATAAACTGTGAACCAAGGAAATTTACTTGTCTTGTTGTCATGACCCTGTGTAATTGGGCAACCCAGCTTATTAAGAATCCTGGGTTTAGCCTCAGCAATGAGTGGCTTACCTTTCTGCTGGGCATTCAAATAATGAGACGAGGAGACAGGTCCCAGACTTTTTGAGGAATACAGTAGGAGTCCAAGTACTGTGGTGAAGAGTTAAGTGCACTGGGGTCATTTAAGAAGCTTCACACACTGGTAGTCTCTGTGACTGATCTCTGAGCCTGTACCAGACCCTTTACAGAGAAACAGTGTAAATTACAACAGTACAGAAGGGATGAAAGAAGTAGCTGGAGAGTCATACCTATCAATGGTCCCAGAAGACAGAAAGTGCTGAGGTGCTGTCTGGTACTATTCAGTATTGTCACTGATGGCCTTGGATATAAAGCATATTAAATTTGCAGAGGATATAAAGTTGGGACAAACTGTTGAGTATTTTGGAGGCATTATGCTGGTAGACAGACTTACAATTCAAAATTATTTTGAATAATAATATTTTTGATTGTGTAGTCTCCCACACTGGAGATATTCAAGTACTGTTTGGACGCAATCCTGTGCAATGTGCTCTAGAATGACCCTGCTTGAGCAAGGAAGTTGGACCAGGTGATCCACTGTGGTCTCTTCCAACCTGTGGTTCTGTGAATATTGCCCAGTCATTGTGCATCACCCTAAAAGAAAGATGTGGCCCACAAAGAGTGTGATGATACAGAGGCTAGAGGGAGTCAAAGGGAATGTCCAGTTGCCTAGAAAACATGACCTGCAAAGAAAGACCAAACAGATTGATCTTGTTTGAAATGAAGAAGAAAATACTTCGGGAACACACAGGATAGGAACCTCTTGTGTGGCCAACCTCAGTTCCAAAGAATGCACCACCACAGTGATGACCTGTCGGAAAAAAGGCAAAATCCTTCAAACCTGCACTGTGCCACAGTAAAAGAGGAGAAGAAATCAAGGGCATGATGGAGGCCTTCAGGCTTAGTGCTGACAAGGCACTTTCTAGGTGAGAATGCAAAGATTATCTTGACAAATACACCATAAACACACACATTTCAAGAACCCTTAACAGCCCTTGCCAGCCTAACCCTGGAGTGTGGGAACTCCTTCTGGGCACAAATCTAGCAAATTATTTAATTTTGACATTTGAACAAGGTACATGACCCAGGCATCTGAGAAACAAAGATATTAAGAATACTAATTAAGAAAATTCAGGTCCAAGTTACACATCAAAATGGTGAAAAAACCCACAACTTTTTGGCTTTGGAGACACTCAGCAACATAAATATAAAAAGAAGTACTCCCACACTTACAATGCATTGAACTAATTAACAAGGAATACAGAATGCATCCAGAATGCACATGTTGAGCAGTATTCTCATTGGTATCTTGCAGTGATACATATTTAATAATATTGAGGAGTGATACTCCTCAATTTCACTGAAGTGAAGGGACTCCAAAATTACAGTAAAAGCTCCCATTGTTAGTTTTTAACTATGTAAGCTCCATTTCAACACATTTTTAACGTGCTAGTATGCTCCTGCTCCCACTGCCCTCAGTAACACAACTGTGATAGCAGAGACAGAATTGCACTTGCCAGCTTTGTGATGGCCACACACGTCATGACCACACATACACCCCTTAAACTCAACAACATCAGTGATCTTGCCTCCAGACTGGTCCTTGTGGTGCACCTCACACGGCCTGCCTGTATCTTGGCTTCCCGTTTGCAATTCACATACCTGATGTTGACTCATACTTGCAGCTGTCCTCTCCATGTTAAGACTTTTCCTCTAAAGGACTCTATTAATATGTAGACATCCAGACAGTTTTGCTTCACTGCAATGCCTTTGCCTGAGGAATCACCGACTTTATCTAACATGTTGGTCATCGGACATGATCTAGCTTTAATGAACCGTAATGTAGCTGAAGCCATTTTTCACTCACCTCTAAGAATTTTCTCAGTCAAATTAACAGGTCATGGAGTTGCTATTCCTTTCACTCCCTCTGCCTTTTTAGAAGACAGGTTTCCTGTTCTCAAGCAGTCTCCAATAACAGTGCTTCACTCCCAACTTCGCTGATTTTTCAAAAGTGTTGCTCAGGACTTGACACAGTAGATACCAACTTTTTCAACATTTGAGGTGCAATCTTCCAGGACTTGTCACAAGAAACAGCCTAACTTATGCTTCCAGTTCAAATCTGCTAATATAATCTTTTACATTATCTTGCTTACTTTATGCTCTCTGCAAAAACTCTCACCCTATTTTTTCTTTTCATTGAAAACTGAGGCAATGTATTTATTCAATATTTGGAGTAGTCTTCATCTCATCCCTGGCATTCAGCCACCATGTATCTTGCTTCTTTGAATCACTTTTATTTATATAGTTGAAGAATTCTTTGTTATCTGTTGTCCTTTTCTTTGCAACATCTGGTTCAGCTAGGTTTTTATCCATTCTTTCTCTCTGATCCTGCAGTTTCCAATCCAGCAAACTGCATGTCTCCAATTTCCTGTGAGTTCATTCATTTTCAGGTAGTTATTTATCCACTAGGTCCACAATTATTCTTGACCTATTCCAACCTCTTTTATGGGATGAAAGTGCTATACAGGGTTTTCCATTTTGGATCTAAACTAAGTCCATGATTCTTCCGCCCTCAAATGCTAGGTCCATGCAGCATCACCAGTCATTTTTCATAGTTTCTTAATGTTTGCCCTCTGATATCCAGGACTGTAGGATATTCTTGTAGAACTATTCTTGGTTCTCAAGAAATTTGCAGTAAATAATGTTAGTCATTCATCAGAGATTATTTTCTATAATCAAATTGGTTTCTAAAGGAATTATAATATCCTTATATTTTACTGATAAGAATTATAGAACAGTTTCCCTTTAGGCTGTTGAGTCTGCTCAGTGACTACTAGTAAATAAAAAGTTTATTGCCCATCTCACCCAACAATACATGCTGCATATGGTCTTTGTCTTGCAGCTGTCTAGGGAATTGAACTCTTCCCCAACCTTGCTGTTATTTACTGTTGATGAAAATCTCTATTCATAGCCATCCCTGAACCTGAGGGTCTTTACCAGATTTTGGGGCATTTCTATCACTCTTATCCATTACCACTTTCAAATAAATTTCTTATTTGTACCATCACCATCTCTGTTTTCTCAGTCTATTACTTAATTAATTTCTATTAAAAACTAGTAATTAATAGTACAAATACTACCTCTATCCTATTTTTCCTCCTTTCCTCAACCTCTTCAGGTAAGAGGATGCAAAGAGGAAAAATTAGATTTGTGTTTGGCCTTAGCTCCTGGCTTATCTTCATAGACTATAGGGTTAGTAGTATCTGAGAAAATTGTCTCTTTCCACCTAATCATTTCCTGGGGAAATCAGCCAAAGACTGAATATCTTAAATACGTATACATGCATACATTTAGAGGCTGGAACAGAAGAAAAACAAGAATGTTAAGTAGAGTTGTGCTTTTTGTGAGTGGGAGAATACAACATAAGCAAAGCACTTGGCAGCCTACCAAAAACATTTTCCACAAAACGAATTTATTATGTTCTCTGCTGTAGGGAAGTCAGGCAAAAGGAGCAGTGGACACCAAAACAGCACAGTGCCTTTGGCTGTTTCTTCTCAGTTGTTGCTAGACTCTTTCAGATAGAAGTTACACAACTCTGCAGTCAGTAGCACCAGAAGCAACAGCTGGCAGTTCCTGGGAAGCAGCAGGACAAGTGTCCGAATCTGCAGAGGGAATAAAAACTGAGACAGTGAGGTTGAGAAATTGATAGACATCATGTAAGAAAAAGAACAGCCCTGCAGCATCTCTTGACTATTGACATTTCCTGTCTTAGCCTACACCTGCCTTAACCTATGTCTCTGAGATGCCTGCTTTTGTCATTTAATTAGTATTTCTCGTTGCTGTGGTATTTTATTTCTGATTTTTATATATAAATATATTTTTTAAGGGAAGAAGAAAGCTGAAAGGAAAGTTTGGAACAATTCTGATCTCCACCAGGTGTCAAACTGGCCAAGAAGAGATCCAGAAGTGACGCCAAGGCACGGGTAGGACATATAACGAATCAAGCAGCTGATGGCTGCACAAGTAAAGACCTGGTCCGTGCTTCCCCCGAGGGCGGCGGGAGCGGCGGCGGGAGCGGCGGCGAGCGGGGCCAGGTCGCGTTGGTCGGCCAGGTCCCCCCGCGGCGGGGGCA
>VZTE01005154.1:337863-450817 GCA_013397775.1 Eulacestoma nigropectus
GGCAGCCGGCGGCGGGGCCGGACGGCCGAGCTGCCCCGGGTGGGCGCCGCTGCCCCGGCGCTTCAGCCAGCGGGACGGGAGGGCGCGGGCGGGGGCCGTGCCCGGGCTGTGCCCCGCAGAGCGGCGGCGCACGGGGGGCTCAGCCCGAGGTCGCCGAGGTGTTTAAAAATACGGGTCCTTCTTCAGAGCTTTCAGCTGCGCTTGGTGAGTCTCTGTGCCGGAGGCTTAACATTCGGAGCAAGAGCTTGGTACGGGACGCGGATAGGAAATTGATGTAAGAGCCATCGTGCTGTGCTCGATGGCCGTGGCCGGTGGCTGTGCTGGAGCAGGCGGAGATGCCCGCAGGTGCGGGGCGGGCTGGGGACAGGTCTTGGGTTAGTTTCCTTCCTCCTGGTTCTCCTGACTGAATGATGAGCTGCTTGTGTTTACAGCGTACGTCCTGAAATACAAACACATAGGCAGAAGAAAGGTCAAGTATTTCATTCAGAGGAATTTGTTAAAGTTTAGAAAATACAGAACTTATTGGTAGGAATTACTCTGTGTAGCGTTTGGAAGGATAAGCAGAGACTTTGCTATGCACTCAAGGATCTTAACAGCTGGATAAAAAGTGTATCAGATCTTAATTTTTGTCTTAAACTTGGAAGAAAAATTATGTTGGTATTGAAAATGTGGCCACGGAAGATGTGCTGTAACTTAAAAACATTTTCAGGTAGTCATTGGAAAAAGAAGAATCTATATGCTAGCTTTAAACTAGTGATTAGCTGCTCATTAAATTATTTATTGGTGAAACAATTGCTGCCAAAAGAATGAGGTCATAGTGATACTGCATGGTATCACTTACTATAGCCATACTATGTAGTGTATCAGGGCTTGTGGGATTGCTTTTTCAGTTTGTTCACTATGGATATTTTGTAGTACAATTGTAAACTGTTTCCCATGGTTTTGAATATATCATGCACTCATGGAATCTTGCTCAGCAAATTAATAATAAAAGTAAGAGATGGGCCTGATGAAAGCTGCCGTCTTGTGGCTTGAAATGAATGCCGTTGCATCTGGTTTAATTAGTTCAGCACTCTGGACAAGTCAAGCATTTAATCAGAAAAGGGAAAGTAATCACCAACAGCAGGTGTGAGTATCTCTTTTAAGCATATCAATCCGCCACGTTTAATTTTGGGAGGCAATGTAGGATTAATTCAATTTCACTGGCATGAAACAGTTTTTAAAATACACAAAACTGTAGTTGAGAGAGAGATGGCACTGAAGTGAGCATTGCAATAATTAAAAATATATAATTTAGCTGCAAAGATCTCCTAAAAATTTTCTCAATAGCAGCAAAATAGCGGATACTTTTGATAGTAAGTCTGTCTGTGGTGAACTTCCACTTAAATTATCTTATTCTGTGTGCTTAATGCCACTCTCTGAAACATGCCACCATTTTTAGTAGTATTCATCACTTAATAAAAATACACTATTTTTTCCTGTTATGAAAGTTTTCTTCTTTTTCTCATAGTGAGATGCTAATATACATTGGGCTGCCCATTATTTGAAAAAAGCGTTTCCATTTAGATCACCATAACTAGATCAAAGAAGAAGGTACGGAATTATGTCGTGCTAATATTCAGCAAATGTGATTGTAATCCCAGCTAACTGCTACATCCTACAGTGACTTTTTTCCTCACTAAAAATCATGCCACACTTTTTAACAGACTTTGTGATGTCTGAAGATAGATTTTAAAAGAAGTAGTGAAGTTAGCAAAGTATAGTTTCCTTCGTCTAAATGTAGACTTTTTTAGTTCAGTTGCAGATTGTATGCAGGTTTTCCAAGGTGGAGAGATGCTGTTTCATTCTATTCTTTCTTGGCCCCTGGACACATTCTATGCCATGGACATGTTTCATCATTAATTAGTTCATCCTCCTTTTAAACTCACTCTTTGCTTTGTTCAAATCCAGACCCTATTCATCGTTAGATCCACCACTTAGCAATCTCGTTTGTACCCTCCCCACAAAACCATTCATTTTTCCATAGTCTTCCTGCAAATTTAACCCCCATCCATTGCAAACAGAACATTGTAAATATAATTTTGTTTTCTGCAGCTGCTGAACGGACAGAAGTTTTTTCTGAGTGCAGCACAGTGTGGTCTTCAGCAGGTACTTTTTCTTTTTGCTCTCTGGAGGGTGATCTCAATTTCTCTCCTCACGGGCCTTTCTCTGTCCCAAGGAGGCAGCAGTCTGGTGTCTCTCCTCCTTGTCCTGGTGGCATTTTCTCTCCTTCCATTGTCGAAGCAGGGCTGAATGGCTCAAGCCTGACAGATGCTTAGTGAGCAAAGCAGAGAGTGTTTCTCTGACTGTTCCTTTTTGTGCACAATTTAGGTCTGCGCCAGGCAGAGCACAAGCCAGTCACGTGGAAGCTTTGTTGCCTCTCTAATTTATCTGTAGTGCCTACTGCTGCAGTTAATACTGCGAAAAACTCACTGCCCAAGTCAATACTCCGCTGGCCAAAACTGCTGAAGAATACTGCCAGTAGATGTTAATGACATATCCACACTCTCTATTGACCCCAGCCTCAAGCTAATGCTAATAAGGATATGGTAAGGTTTCTTCCTACAAGCTTGTTTTTTGGTATGCTAAGTATAAGAATTTTAAGTTACAACTAAATTGCATTAAGGTCCAGACTAGGGCTTTAATAATATTCATACTGAATCATTGTTAAAGAAGTTGAAGGTAATTAATGTCAAAATTATTCTGAGAGTTACTTCAGTAGTAGAAAATTGGAAAGTGAATAGCCTCCATTAACTGTTTCCTGCACTCCAGGAGCACTGGTGTTGGAAGAAAATTCAGGCTACGAATATTGACAGCAGTGTTTCCTCTGCTCTTAATTTAACTGCTGTTCTTGTATATGGCCAGCCTTCGGTCCAAGCCTTGCCACAGAGAGTGTCACGGAAGAAGGCTGGGCCAGGCACACTGCCTGAGCTGGAGACAGGGCTTCTGAGTCTGGCATTGTGTTTTGCCTGGCAGGTACATTAAAAACAGATCCAAATAAACTGCATGGCAACTGCTACAAACAGCAGTTAACAAAGGCTTGGAAAATCTTGGGACCCAACGTGACTAAAATTGCAAAAGGAAGCTAATAGTAGGAATCCTTTGCAGCTGTAGCTTCTGAAGATATTATGCTGCTTTGCAAATATTACATAGGCCTCCCAGTATGCTGGTGGCTTATATGCATGTAATTACACATATTTTGATAGAGCAAAGGTTTTTATGTTGTGACTAAGGAAAGCCAAACAGCCATGATAAAAACCAATTTAGTCCTGATTTCTACCCATCTTCTCTGAGCATGTGGAAGTCGTTGAGAATAAATCCTTGCATGTGCTAGCCTCTTCTCCAGAAAGGGCCTTTCTGTGCTCCTGCACGTAAGTCATCTCTCCTAAGGATGGAGTTAATAGCTAACGACATGTACTTATCCGAGTTTCCAAACTGGACTATGAAAAAGGGGAGATGTGATTGGATATTTGCCTCTATTTTGAGATGCAGGTGGTAAAAGATCAAGGAATATGAGGGTTGAAGGGTATTGCATTCATAAATTTCTTCTGGCATGTGTAAATTTCAAGGTCAAAATGTAGTTCAGACCAAAAGATGTCCCTACAAATAATGACATCCTTTTCTGCTCTGTCTCACTAAATCCACATCAGATTTACTCCAGTTACAAATAAGAGCATGCTTTTCCTAAGACATTTTCCAGCAAACTCAGTCAGGGCAATCAAGCTCATGTCTTTCATTATTCATAACCAGAACACAGGAGGGTGGGTTGGACCCATAGTTTATCTTCATGCAATCTGATCAACCTTTGCCAGTACAGGTGCTACTCTGAGGAAAATGTGGAGGCTTGGGTCCTCAGGCACTTTTCATGAAAGTGCTCAGTGGTTTCAAAAAGACTTGGCTGAGGAGCATCTGGCCCACTGGCTTTGGGAAGGTTTGTGTTCCTGTGTCCCTTTAGAGTATGGCTACATTACAGCTGCAGTTTCATGTCAGTGGACATGAGCACGCATACCCAACCCACTTCTAGTCTAGCTGTCTTGCCTATCATAAAACCATAGAAGAATTCAGGTAGAAAGGTACCTCTGTTGCAATTCCAACCTCCTGCTCAAAGCTGGGTTAACTATGAGGTCAGGCCAGGTTGCTCAGTGCTTTTTCTGTTTGAATCTTGAAAACCTCCAAAGTTGGAGAGGACACAAGTTCTTTGGGCAACCTGTTCCAATGTTTGACTGTCCTAATGTTGAATTTTTTTCTCCTTATACCCAGTCTGAAACACTTTTTTGTATTTCAGTTTGTCTGCTGTCTTTTTTCCTCCTGCTGTGCACCATTATGAAAAGCCTGAGTCTGTTCTCTTGACAACAACTCAAAGGAATTGGAAGACTGCAACTAGCCCTGCCAAAAGTCATCTCATCTCCAGGCTGAGCAAGCCCTGTTCCCTCAGGCTCTTCTTATACAGAGATTACCAGCCCCTACCTTCTTTGCAGTCCTCTGTTGAATTCACTGCAGTTAATTTATGTATTTCCCTATACTGAGGACTCAAAACTGAGTGTAATATTTTGTGGTCAAAAAAGTGCTGAATAGATAGGTGTAATTGCTCCTCTGATCTACTAATGATGCTCCTGTTAGTACAGCCCAGGATTCTGTTGCTGGGGCACACTGCTGGTTCATGCTCAGCTCGTCATCTAGCAGTACCCCCAGGTCCTTTCCAGCAGAGCTGCTTTGCAGCCTGGCAGTCCCTTACCTGTATCATTGCAAGACATTGTTCCTTCCTTTGCTCAGGACTTGGCATCATGTCAAAAACCTTGCTAGAATTAAGGTAAAAGACATCCACTGCTCCTCACTTCCAGTATTTTTGCCATAGCAGGCACCTGGGCTGGTCAGACATGACCTGGCTCTGATAAATCCATGCTGACTGTTGCCAATCACCTTTCCCTTCTGTGCCCAGAAATGTCTTACAAGAGGACTTGCTCCACATTTTTGGTCCCAGCATCCCAGGAACCAAAGTGAGGTTGGTTGGTTTGTAATTCCCTGAATCTTCATTTTGGCCTTTTTAAAAACAGGTGGAGCATTTGCCTTTCTTCAGTTACTGGGGATTCCCTAGTCTCCATGACTTTTCAAAGATGTTAAAGTATGACAAGGGCATCAGATATTATTTAAAATCTGGTAGAAGTATTGAATGAATCAGTTTATAAGAATGACAGCTGGTTTGTGGAGCTGCACATCTGAAATCTAGTTTTCCCTCTTGGCCATGTGGACTGGCTTCACTGAAAGAGCTGTCTTTAACCCTACACACTTGGAGAAAAACTGACTGCTAGCAAAGAACCTCTCGGCTTCCATGTGCCTAGTGACCCTCCATGGATTAACAGGGAATTGCCAGAGGAAGACAGCAGAGACACAGGCTGGAGAAGAGGTGTTCGGAGAGTCTTAGGAATTATTTCCTGATCTTTAGCAGGAAGACTTTGTACATGCAGGTGAAAGAGACTTGCGTAAGCTCAATAGATGGTATTTGTCTTCAGAAAAGTTGCTTGTATTTCATACTAAAAGACTGGAATCATTTTGACTGGTCGTTCTACTGGAGAAATGTCAGCAAACACAGCTTTTTATTATAAATTCTTTTTTTTACTGATTGAAATTATTTGACTTGGTTTGCAAACATCACTAACCTAGTCTGGCTTTTGAACTATAAACATTTAACTGAGTTACATGACTTTAAAATGGCCACAAAAATCAAGTGACTCATTGCAAATGGCTTCTGCTTGCTTTTTGTCTTGCCTGCATTTCCTCTGCTTTTGCTTCCAGCAGTGCCCCCAGAGCCTGACCCACGCAAGCCTACCTTCCGCTCTCACCTCCTTCCTGCTGAGGGTTGCTGCCTCCAGTCTTCAGAGCAACATCACAGTCTCTGCCTTCTCCCGAGGCTGGGCAGTCAGGCAGCTTTGTGAGGCTGCAGAGGGAGAGACACTGGCCCTGCTGTGGCCAGGCTGTGCTCTCTCAGGAACTCCGTCCTGCCCAGGTGCAGTGTGTGGTACCCTGGCCTCACATGTCCCAGTGCTACAGGGTAATCCTGCACACTCCTGCCTTGCTTTTCAAAGTGAGAACACCAAAAACGAGGACCATAGTTTTATTCACTTGAGCGTCTTTTGTTAGTTAGTCATCTATCAATGGCTTTTTAAAATCAGTCTTATCTAAGTCTGTGCTACAGGCTGGGGCCCTGGTGCGAGTAACCTCTGGCTATAGCTCAGATCCTCCACTGGGATAACAAGGTTGAGTGCTTTGGAGCAGGCTGCAAGCTGGAGGTGAGCATGCTGGTTTTCACTTTGGGGTATGTGGATCCAAATCCCAGCAAGACTGAACATATTTCACTGAGCAGCTACTGTTAGAAAAGTCTCATGTATAAGTCTCACCTGATAAACTCTCTTACAGCTTTGCTTCAGGAATACGGATTGCTTACCCTAGTAAATATGAAGAGCACATTAATTTTCATGATAGTATGCAGGGCGCCTGCTAATCTTGTTTAAAATACTCGTTTTTATGTTCAGGCCAGGTAGAGTCAAATTGGCGCTTCACACAGGTAAGAATTTAAGGCCTGCAGGATCTGACTTACCAACATGAACAACACTTAATTATAAATGTTACTGAAGACAAGGCATAATTATCATTGTCACTGATAGTGATTGTCACTGTTCAGTTTAATAAAAACTCATCTCATGCCTGTACCCAATGTGTGTGCATTAAGCTACACTCCAGCTAACTCTGTGGTTTTTAATCCTTCTGTTGTCTGGCAGCAATTTCCCTCAGTGGGAGAACAAGAGGGGGTTATCAACAGAAAAGATTAACAGAAGAAAATCTTCCATTGTTTTGTATTTGTTCTGCCATGATTGCAATGAAAAGCTCTTTTTTTTTCCCCCACTCTCTACAGGACAGTTTGCAAAAAGGAAGAAGACTTCACTTTGGTTCACAGTCGCTCTGCTGGTGGTGTCTGTTTTCATACTGACCATAGGTCTGGCAGCTACCACACGAACAGAAAATGTTACTGTGGGAGGCTACTACCCAGGCATTGTTGTAAGTAAAAAACTCATTTTAAAATATTAGGTACATCCAAATAAATAATTATCAGCTGTAAGTGGGAAGCTCTGATAGATTGAAAAAAAAGAAAAATGACAATTAATCTTCTTGGTTTCACAGGAGAGAGATGCTGCTTTGTTTTGATCTAGTTCTAGTGTGTTGTAAAGCAAGGGGGTAAACTATTTTTCTGAAGTGCCCTGAAGGGGAGGCTGTTAGGGGGCAGAAGGAGGCCAAGGTTGCACTGCACTATGCTGGGCTCAGGGAACCGTGTGAAAACCTGTGCTAGACTCCTGCTGGTGTCCATTAAAGGTGAGTGTCGGCATGACTGGACAGTAGGCATGGCATAGATTTGAACAACCTTTTAGAAGTTTACTACTTTGATGGCAGGAAGAGCCACTCCAATCTTGCATCTGTGTGCCAGGAATTCTCCTGTGTCTCTGGCAGGGAAAGCCCTGCAAATGGACATGTGGAGGCTTCTCCCTAACATCCTTTTGAGCAGGCTTGCTGCCAGTCCTCTCATACAAGATCCTATTTCCAAAATCCTTATTCTTGTTTTGGCCTTGGGAACAGACTGCTTAAAAATGTTCCTGCAGTGGGCACAAGGTTCCAGCTCCACCTGCTTTGCCCTGTGGTGCCTCTGTGACTTCTGGAGAGGAGTAGCCCTGCCAGCCCCTTGCTGGTTCAACCCCCAGGCCCTTTCTGGTCTCAGGAGAAGGGATTGGTTCTATCCAAAAGTGTGGAAACGCCTGGAGTAAAAAAAAGTAATTTAAATACCTGGGCTGAGTTTTAAATACGAGGAATATGGGCAGCAAATAGAGTAGGGCTGAGTCAGCCAAGGGGAGGTAGAGGGTGCAAGGTGAAGAAAGAAACTCACGTGCTTAGAGTTAGACGCTGCTTAAGTGTATGGCTCCACTACTGCCAAAATATGTTGTAAGGTACCATTATTTCTTGCTCTCTATGGAGTGAAATGCCCAGAGAAGAGGGATATGCATCTTCTAATACTGTGCATACACCATTAATAATTTGTAAGTTAGAATTGTTCCTCCTAAACAAGTCATCTTACATCTTAGTGTTGTGTTGAGAACAGGACTTCTGAAAGGTAATTTTAGCATAATGATCTATAAGGAGCAGTGTTTTAAAAATAGAACAAAAAGCAGTTCCAAGAATAAGACCTTAAAAGAATGATTTTCCCTTTCATTAACCTAAAATAGATTAATACTGATAAAGGTCTCTTCTTCTTCCGAAATTTGACGTAAAATCTTTTGTAAGATTTTAATTTTGTAAGATTTGTAAACTGCATTCATCCCTAGAAAGAAGTTTCATTTTTAAGCTGCTGTCTTTAACAAGTGTAATAAGTAATAAACCCATGTGAACGAAACAGGTTATTTCAGCATTTAGTTTCTTGTAGGAATAACACAATGTCTATCCACTCATCTGAAAAATATCACCTGCTAAAATATTTTTTAAAAATCTTGTTTTCATTAATAACCAGATAGAAAAGCAAGGATTTATTAGAATGCTTGGAAAAAAAACCCTTTTATTAATAATTTTCCCTTTCAAAATATTATTGGAGCCAAATAATTTTCATAAAATTCAGAATTCTTTTTGTGCACACATAATGGATTATTGAAGTAACTGAGAAAGAGTGATGGGTAATTGTCAATGTAAATGTCATCAAGATATTAAAGATCACAAACATTTAGCAAGAGTTAAAAGTGCTGTGTAAATCTTACATGGTATCTTGCCAAAAGCCTGGTCAGAGGTGTGTGACAGCACTGTTGTGTTTCTGCCTCACTGCCAGAGATGACTGACTCCAGTGCATCATTGGCAGACAGACTGTCATAGAATCATAGAATGGTTCGGGATGGCGGGGACTTTAAAGGTCATCTCAACTCCCCTGCCACGGACAGGCACACCTTCCCCTAGACCAGGATCTCATAGCCCCATCCAACCTGGTCTTGTACACTTCCAGGCGTGGGGCACCCACAACTTCTGTGGGCAACCTATTCCAGTTCCACACCTTTACAGTAAACAATTTCTTCCTACTATCTAACCTAAACCTACCTTCTTTCAGTTTGAAGGCATTACTTCTTGTCCTATCTCTTCATGCTTTCTTGAAAGGCACCTCTAGGAACTGGAAGGCAGTAATTAGGTCTCCTCGGAGCCTTCTCTTCTCCGGGCTGAACAACCCAAACTCTCTCAGCCTGCCCTCATAGGAGAGGTGCTCCAGCCCTCTGATCATCTTTGTGGCCTTGCTCTATACTCACTCCAGCAGGTCCATGTCCTTCCTATGCTGGGGGTCCCACTGAAGGCAGCACTCTAGGTGGGGTCTCACCAGAGCAGAGTAGAGGGGCAGAATCCCCTCTCACCATCGCCTCTTTCCGAATGTACTCAACAGCCCTCAAAAGGTGCTTCTCTTCTCTGCTAACAGTAGAGGGAGCTTAGAAAACCAGCAAACCCTGATCCCAAACTTTCAGATGCCTAAAGCCAGGGAGGGAATTTGTCACTACATATTTAACTGCTGGGCTCAGAGAAAAGCAAGAATATGAGGAGAGACAGTGTTAATTTCAATTAAAAATAAGGTCTATTTCTCATAGACTTCAGTAATAAAATATTAATTTCACAGCTGGTAGATGAGATGAAATCTCCACTGACCTTAGGTAAGCAATTTTAGTCTTAAAAAACATGCAGAATTTACCCTGGCTTGAAGACACCTATGAAGATGAATAACACTATCCACTGGCATAGATTTACTTGTATCTAGAAGTATTTGCAGAACAGGTCTTCAGGGTTAGATCCATAATACAGTTTGGCGTCTGCCAAGTTCCCACTGGCTTCAAGAAGATTTAAGTGCCATGATTTCCCTGCATATGTGGTCACTTGTAAGTTGTTTTGAAAAAATCTTTTTCCTAAATACATCTTTATAGTGCTTGGTATTTCCTGAACTTATGCATCCAAAGTAATTGTACATAAAATATTTCCGTGTGTAGATGAGTTAATATAATATTGCACTGTGGAAGGTGTCTGCATTTAGTAGCTTACTGCTTGATCATCTGTTTGGACCGTCTTTTTGGAACGGTCTCCGAAGACAGAGTTGGAACTGCTTTAGCCTCATTTCCTTATAAATATTGTTTATACTTAAATATTTAATGTCACTTCTCTGTGACTACTTACTGTATTATTTTTGTTTGCTATTTTTATACTCTTTCAATAGGGTCCAGTTGTTCCAGCACCACAGTGACCTGGACTCCTAGAGTTCCCAAATAGCCTGTTGTCTAAATAGACAAAAACTTAGCTCATATGACCGTAAAACAATCTCTATAATGCCGTGGCTTTCATCATGATCTCAGTGGTTCTGCTCCTTCTGATTTAATTGTTATTCTTCTGTCTTTTGTCATTTTTTTATTCACATGGATATTACTCATTTTGTGTTCCCTGCATCAGCCATAAATGAGGCTTTATGGATTGTTCCTGTTGGAATGAAAAATGGGGCTTGGAACTAGATGTCATTTTGATGTAGTTATCTTAATTTACAAAGTTGCTGTCCCCTGAACAGAGTGTCCTTGCTCATGGTTCCAAGTATCTCTACTATTTAGCTGTCAGCATGGGTGTACTTGCCCACTCTTTCAAAGTCTCTGCTTTTAGTCCTTGTGCCTCCCTTTCACATAAATTTTCCCAAAGCACTCAAGAGCAAATCTCCTTTCCCTACATTCGCTTTCTTGAAAGCGAGTGACGGATTCCTCTTGTGATACTGAGCGAGTAAAGTGCTTGCAGGGGATTTGCTTTCTGCTGCGAGCAGTTGTGCGTAACAGCAAGGAATTTACGGGCATTGCTTAAGCCCTTGGCTGGGACATGTAGTCCTTAAAAACTTAATTTGTGCTTGGAGGAGAGGCTCTGAGCTCAGTTAAGAAGCCTCATTACAGAGAGAGGCTGGAACCCCGAATCCAAGGAGTTTCTACTGCTTCAAACCTTCACATGCCCATCATAAGGAGGAGGCTTTTCCTGCCATCCCGATGTGGCAGCAACACTGGAACGTTAAGGCCAGCTTACTTCAGTGTCCCTTCCTCCCCTCTCCCCTGTGGCTGCTGGTGGTGCAGCTGACTACTGGTCCTTTTAGCATTTTAGCAAGGAGTTTTTCTGGGTTGTGTTATAGTGTCTAGTCATTAAAACCAAACAAGAGTAACTCTAAGGGTTTGAACTTGGGTCATTTGCATGGTGGGAACACATCAATTTTTTGAGAAAAACAGTTTGCAATTGCCTAAAGCTTTGCAATTTTTCAAAATGATGATGTGTGGACTAAATGTAAGTGTTTTTTTCTCCTACTTTACTTAGTTTTTGCTTTACAGTGTGTAAAACTGTACATGGCAATGGTAACAGTAGTCAGGTTATAGAAGCGTGTCTATACAAACTTCTGTTTACTACACGACAAATTTTGCACTGAACTATCAAAGAGCTGCAGTCCTGGCCATTTCCCATTACATCATATGATTTATGTCCAGCAGTAACTTCCACCTTTTCTCTTGACCCACCCCATTTAGCCCATCTGTGTGGTGCATTAGCTTAGATATCACTGTATGTGTTGGTGTGTTGTCCAGATAAGCTGACCTCATGAATTTCTGTTGGTTTTGTTCTTTGCCTTAGCTTGGCTTTGGATCTTTCCTAGGGATTGTTGGCATCTACCTGGTAGAAAACAGAAGACAAATAGTAAGTAACAGCCCTTTTAATTTTTCTTTTTTTTTTTTTTTTTTTGTATCAGACTGTATTAAACATGAAAAGCAGGGATTTCCAGTTGACTTAAAACTGTTTCATATGCCTCAAAATGTTAGTCATTTGTTTCACCACTTCTGAGAAGTTTTAGAGAAGCATGAATAGGCCAGTAACTTCCTTTGTACAAGGCCAAACAAAAGCAGCTTACTCTGTTTTACTGAATTTACTTTGCTCACTTTAGTGAGTTGAATTGACCGAGGGCAGAATCACTTAAGTGCCAGAGCCTGGCCAGGACCATGTAGCTGGGAAAATGATGGGAAGAGAGCAACATACCAGTTTGAGCAGCAACAAGCTACATGATCAGCTCCACCCTAGCAGATGATCTCATCCTGCACAAGAAGAAGTTTAAATCAGGAACACCTTCCTGAAACTATATGTGTTAAACAGAAGAAAAAAAATCCAGAGCTCTTGCTGTCAAGATTCCCTGGCTATGACAGACAGGATCTGAGATACTGTGTGATTTGTTTGTAGATTTAGCTTGGCTTTCCAAATCCTTTGCTTTTATTTATGTGGGGAAGTCATAGAAAGTCCTTGGGGCATCTAGGTAAGGGAAGGTGTACTAAGAAGGATGAAGGAATTTGTAGAAATTCTTAACACTTACCTTCCTCTCTTTGCAAAAAATAGCAGTCTTGGTTGAATAACAGCATGTCCAATGGGCACTTCACAGTAAACTGATTATAGCCAAGCATCATGAAATATGATTGATTTCATAATGTGGATCTTTCAGTGGTATAAATCAAGAGTGGTGTTAAGCTCAGAGGAGGAATTGATGGATTTAGCTTGCATTTTACTAACAAGTAACTACTTTACTTACAAGTAGTCATAATAGCACTCCTTCATAATATCACTCTTCTTTTGCATTACCTGTAAGTGTCAGTAGTGTATTTGCAAGTATTCCCTTGCTTTTAACTTCTGTTTCTAGCTGGGTTTCACAGAGAAATAAGATTTATAAAGCTGTAATATTTGTCTTTTTCTGTTCCCTATTCCATTTTTTTAATGTGTTGACCAATTTCAGGCAAATTCGGGAGGGAGGTAGAGACTTCAAATGTGTGCAATTCCCTCAAGTTTCATGAAAATTCACAGGTGGGTAGAGGAGAGAATTGACTTAGTTCCCCCATGGTGGTAAACGCTGCAATGTCAGCTCACCACTATTTAAAAGTAAAGAATCCAAATGGGACATGCCCTGTAAGACAAAAACCTATCTTCAGTAGGTCAAGTGTCATTAATTTTGCTACTAACAAAACAGCTTATTTAAGAACTATTGCTTCTGATTTCTACATCAGAGACCAGGACGAACAGCAGGTTCCGAGTTGCCGGCTCAGTGCTGGGCAGATGAAAATAGCTTTATCTTCCACAGCATTCATGCTGCTTTACTAACGGGCACAACATTTTAGGGTTGTTTGATTTTTCACTTTTCTTCTAATCTGCCTCGTGGTTTTCTATGCTTCTGTCCTTAGCAAAAGGAAAATGTCTGAAAAAGCCGTAAGGTGGGTAAGCAGTGGTTAAAGTATATATTCCTCGACGTGTTGTGTCATTTACACAAGGACTGTGGAGACATAAGTGTCCAGTATGTTTGGGATTAGTGCCTGCTTGCATTTCCCAGCATGGAACAAGGAAAACTGCTTTCTGCTTATAACACTTACAGATTTTAGCTGTTGGAAGACTGAGTTTCTGGGGAACAGACTAAGAGAATAACCAGGAAGTTTAATTATGCTTCTTGCCTTGGGAGCCATCCACAGTGGGTCTTTTAACACTGTCTGTGCTGAGACTGAGCTGATGGTTTCAAGTGTTGTGGAAATGAGATTGATTCTGTTTACAATGGAAGGCAGTAGTTATTCCCTGGGACATGACTGAGTATATTGGATTGGAAGGGTTTAGGGCAGCTTTAACAAATTTGCCGCCATCAGTAAGATTGTAAAGACCTATATAAGCACAGAAATGTAGCATAAATGTTATATTCCTGTACCTAAAAATTATATGGTTTGCAGCAGGACAAAAGGGAGTGGAAAGGAAAAGAAATAGCTTACTCAGTTGCTTCTATTTTAACTAGACTACCTTTGAGCAGTTACTGCAGTATAATTTGAATTTAACCCAGTGTAGCTCTGACAATTATTTGGCCTCTGAAATGACTCAGTACTTCATTTTTTTATTTGTTATTTAAATTGAAAATGAATGCAGATTCAATTGCACTAGGGAAAAAAAAGTCTATTTCAAATTGACCATTCTACTTAAATCTATTTCTCTTTTTGTCTTGAAGTTCTTTTTCACTGTGACCTGTCAATTATAAGTCTAGGTTCATTCATGGTTGATGAAATTCTAAGTGCAATATAAAATACGTAATGATTAGCAGAACTAGTATGGCAAAACCCCAGCACTCAGTAACTGATGAGCATGGAGTTTGAGAAAGAACAAAAGCACAGTTAGGCAGAGTGGACAATGGTTTGTTCTTAAAACATGACATTAATAATGTTGCACTTCTTTGACCTCCTCCTTGGCATCCCAGAGCCCGCAGTGGGAGTTCAATGTGCTGACCAAGGTATAACCCTTAATTCAAAGGAACTGCTGCTTGAAGAAGCAGGCTCTGCCTCATTGACTAGCATGATTTCACCTCAGCTCTTAGCATTTGTGCTTGGCTCTGATATGCAAAGCTTGGCACCAGCAGAACAAAATTTCCCTTTGACTAAAGATTTGCACTGATTTGAGATGTTTCTAACTGGCAAACAGAAGGCATTTCAAGCATGATGTGTCGCTGTCCCTTTTTGCCTCTCCTGCGCTCTGCAAAGCAGGTTATGGATTGAAGAGCAGTGTATAGCTCTATGCTGTTTCATTCCAAAGGCACACTTAGTCCAGCTGGATGGGTGAAAAACATGCTACTGCTCAAATCAAATGGATTTGATTGTAAGACATGAAGTGTCCTCACTTGTTTGCTTGCTTGCCATCTCTGTGCATTACAGTACAAAGTATTTCCAGTTAGGAAATGAGATGCTGAAATTACATACAAAAGTGGGGAAGGCTGGGTGTGCGGGGGGCTCGTGGCAGCAGAGTTGAGCTGAGAACAGTGAGTAGTGCTGAGGGAGTGCTGTAACAGGTTTCTCCTCAGAAAATATGTGGAGGTGGCACGAGCTTGCACCCAGAAATGAATCACTCCCTAAATGTGCAATGTCGACATGACACCATACATGTAGTTTTAGCTAACCCAGTGGATAAACCAAGCACTGGCTCACAGTTTCCACTCACACATCTCTCCAATGCCAGCCTCACCAAGCCATACTGTTTGCAAGGCTGAAAATGAGCACCCTTAAGCTGTGGTGCCTACAAGAGCGATGGGGAGGTGCAATGGGGAGGTTCAAGGGCACCAGAATAGCTGTCAGGGTTTTGAATGTTTGCAATATCACAGTGCTGCCTGCAAGAGCCCTCGCTAGGGCTGTGAGAGCCTCACTGACAGCAGCACAGCTGTGGCAGAGAGCAGGCAGGACGGGCATGGGAGGAGGTACAGGAGAAAAAAGGACACAGGGAGGATGGGGAGGGGTCACTGGAGCAGGAGTGACCCCTCACGAGATGTGAGTTAGCACAAACCTTGGTACTTAGGATGGAAGCAGTTGTCTGCAGCAGGTCTGACACCCAAATTCATCCACTGTTCAGTCTTCCTCATATTTTCTTCATGTTAACAAACATTTAATTTTCTTACTGACATGTCTAGGATATACTCAGATATAAACCTAGTGCTCAGACTGGTCCTTGACTGGTTCAGAGAGATGGAGGCATCACTTCCAACAAAAGCAGAATTTGAAAACACGAGGAAGGTTAAAACATGGAGATCTGCACACAGACAGAAAAGGCAAAGCTATTTATTCAGGCTTCTCAAGGGATGCTAAGTTTAGGTCCCTTAATATGCTTGCTTCCCGATCTCTGTCAACAAGAGTTAGATTTCAAATGAAGTGTTGAAAAGACACTGTAGCTGAAGTTGGAGAAACAAAACAATAATTCTCTCTTCTGTTTTCAGTTGACAAACTTCTCTGACAGTGCACGCATCCCTGTCCTGCATTGACATTGTGTGAGGTAGTATTTCAATATCATCTCTGATTATTTTCTTGACACCAAACTACATCTGTTTCAAAACAGAGGATTTTTTGAAGCAGTTACATGTGTGAACCAACCTTCAGAAGAGCCAAACCTCTTTCACTTTTTTCAAAACCAATATATCTTGTAAATAGATTATGTCCATCAGAAAATGCACACTGGGCATTTTATATAAAGATGATGGTTATTAATATATACACCCCCCAAAAAATACTGCTGTATACACACCTAATTTGTTCTGTTCAAACACGTTCTGTTTCATTTGCTGTTTGCAAATCAAACATTCTGGAAGAAACTGGCTCTAGTGCATATTTTGATCAAATATACTAATTACTGATTAATTTCATATCACTTGTTAGGCTAATTAAAGCAGCTTGTTCTAATAAAGAAAGACCACTGAAATTCTGTAGACCCCAAAGACTATCTTTGATGTTCCTGTGCAAATAAATGGAAGAAGCCTTTACTGTGTTGCAGGGGAAATGCAGAAAATGTAAAGGCAGTCTTTGTAATTACCAAGGTATTATTTCTCTTCTAAACTCAAGCTTCTGACAAAGTTAACAGCACTTCTTTCTTTCAGTGTTGATCTTCTGTATGCTCATATTTCACACAGTTCAGAGAAAAACAATTAATGCTAAGGTTAAAATGTTAATAATGGAAGAAATTAGTAATCATCCTTCTCTTGTTTAGCACCTTAAAAATGATTGAAACTGAAAAGACCTACTAACACATTTGCAATCATAAATGTGTGCTAGTTTTGTGGTGTGATCTAACTGCACATTTCAGAAACAGACGAGATTTATATAAAGATAATCAGAATAGGTTGACACTGGCACTTGCGTGAGCTCGAGTGGCTCTACTTTAAGTATCTGCATTTTTTTCAAAGTGTAACAGCATCTTATTAGCTGTTAAGTTCAAGCACCTTATTCTTTGAGAAGTCTTCCTGCTCTTTCATTACTCGCTCTTCAAGGCTGTAATGAGGTGCTCTTCAGAGGCATCTTGTTCTCTCCTTAGGTTCTGGAAGAGACCTTTAAGGGTGGCTTAAACTAGATTCTGGAGTTTTAGTTAGCTAAAGTGTGGTAAGAAAAATCCTGTGTTAAGTGACAATTATACTTCTCTTCTATAATATTGAGGATATTACAAAAGATATCATACCATAATTCTGCCTGGTTTGGAGTTTAGAGCAGAGCAGCCTCTGTTATAGATGGCCCATATGCATGGTGTAGTCTTGGGTATTAGCTGCCTTATTTTGCAGGAATCAGCTTTGAGACCTCTTTTTTACCCTTTTTGGGAAGGATTTGGAATGTGGTCTATCCATGGCAGGTCTGGGACATCTGTGTTATTCCTTGTAATGCAGGAGAATATTCAGCAAAAACAGGAATAGAAGTGAAATGAATAACTGGAGATGTTTTGAAGGCTCAGTTATTTCAGCTGCAGAGGAGGAAGATAGATATTATATCTGGGGGTATGAAAGCACCATCCAAAATGAAGACAAGGGAAATGAAAAGAAGTAGTTCTATGGGCAAGTAAAATGTAAATAAGTGGAAAAGTTGTTTCTAATTTATTTTAGTCAGTATGTTATGAGAGACATTTTGCTGTTATTAGTGTTATATATTCCATGAATAAAGACTGAGTAAAATACTTTGGATTTCTTTATGCAGTTCTTTGACCTTGTGCATTTAATGTGAGGCTTTCCAATTGATAATAAATGTAAATACCCACTGACACAAAGAGATCTTTTCTCTTCCCTCCTTTGCTCCTTCCTCTATCTTGCTGACTCCTTCTTCTCCTCTTCCCTGCCCTGGCTAAAAATATTCTCCACTGGTTAAGTGAGTAAAAAGTGAACATCAGACATAGCAAAAGTTAACTGATGGGGCTGCATGGGTAAGGGTAGAGAGGAATCTGTGAAAGGAGGGAACAAGACTTGTCCCTTAAGCTAGGAATAATCTGTTATATCAACTTGCTGTGGTGTGAAACCATTATCTAAGTATTGTCAGTGAGTTAAATGCCTGAAGACAGCATAAATTTCCCAACAGTGTTTGAGGATTTTGAAGTTCAGGGACTCAAAGACAAAAATAGATGCTTTCACTGTGTGAATTACAAAGGAGGTGTGGGAGATGTTTCAGCTCTTCCCTGATCTAGTTGCTTATGGATTGGCATTTCGTATTACATGTCTACAGGTGTATGCTTTCAGATTTTACCAGCACAGATTCATCAGCTAGACATGCACATATTTATTTATATGTGAATATTATAATATAGAAATGTACTATGGCATTAGGACCACATAATACATGATCTGTAATATATGCTCACATACATACATGTATGTATTATAGCTGACATGTCCTGGCAAATACCTATGATAATGACAAAGAAGTCTGTGCCACTGACATTATGTCTTTATTGTGCAAAATGCTTTTTACACTCTTCATAGATGTGTGTGCCAGGTTGTTTCAGCTGGTAAAGCTGTAATGGGAAGCACAGTCAGGTCTGTAGCAATCTTTGTGCTCCATCATCAGGGCTGTGTCTGACATACCTAGAGAGATGCCACCAAGTACCTCCACCTGCAGCCTAGCACTGTAGTTCCTTCCCTCCCACACAGCCCCGTGCTGGTCCACTGGTTGTACCAGTCCCAGGTCTTACCCACCTCAGGTTTCTCACCTGGTGACAAAACATAGCATTAGGTCAGTCTCAGATAAGAAATGACCATGTTTTCACTGTTATCATTGGAAGAAAGAAATGGAATATTGATTACAAAGGGGAAAATTTTTGAAAGAGATACTTTGGGTTCTATTTGGGGAGCTTCCTCAGCGACCAGAATTACTTTAGTTTGCTTCTGGAAGCTTAAATTCTGTAGAAACAGAGAGAAGATATATACCTATATGAATGAAAACATATATTACCACCACCACAGCTTATTTTCAATACTGCAATCTTTTAAGACTGTCACCATTCTTTTGAGTCAGAGACTCAAAACACCAAGTTCCGTGTAAGTTCTCTGTCTTAATAAGTGGCAGTCTTTTGGGATGTGGTTCCTTTCAGATCTTGCTTGGGAACAGCACATGGGATTAAGTGCATAATAGGGCACTTTTTAACTGCCAGTTTGTTTTCTTGTGCCGTTTATGTAATGAAAGTGTTCCTGTCACACAGTTAAAAACAAAAGTAAACCTTATGACCCATGAAATGTGTTTGTGGAACAATAAGGGTGTCAATTACTCTTCCTAGCAAGCAGGATCACGGGATAGAAAGTCTCAGTAAGGAATCTGGGATAAGTTCTGGTGTGTGCATGGTGAAGAAGGTGAGGTGGGGTGTGGCCTGTGAAAAGGACGGGCAGTTTCTGAGCTTCTTGTTGAAGAATTAGCTCAAATTAAATGGCTGAGCATCCCTGAAGGACAGATACAATCTTCTAGACTCTGGAGGTAGAATTTATGTGAAAACTTGTAATTTACTCATTTCTGATAAAGAGTGTGTGTGTGTCTTGAGAAACCAATGCAGTCACTGTATAGTCAAAGAAGATTTGTAAAAACAGAGAGACTTTGGTGTAAAACCAGTTCTTGCTGCTGAAACAGTCAGCTCTAACAGTCTAGATCTATGTAAATTCCACCATTTTTTACCAGGAAGTGTAAGCTTTTATGACACATGGTATGCTATATATTTTTGGTTTATTGTTCTCATACTGCTCTGAACAGCTGTTTAAGTGATGAAATGACCTTGTTCCAGTTTAAGCAATGAAAGAGCATCCATGAAAGGAAATATGTGATGAATTCCTATAATGTCAGCACTGTTGATCAGTGAATCTAAATTTGTTTCACTTCTGTTCCCTTTCCTTTAATGCTGTGTTTAGCTTTTTCTTCTAGACTGAATGTGATGTCCTTGAATGTGTAATAATTTTTAACCGTTCTTATCTAAGTGCTTTTGTTGATGTTTGCAAAGGGGAATTCTTAACAGTTTGAAGTGCCCACTGGACTAAGACTTCATTAAGCTGGTTCCAAAGCCATTAGCATTTCTCCAGCTGTGAGATCCAGCTGATTTTTTTTCTCTTTTCTTTATAAAGGTGGCCAGAGAGTGGCACTATGTGGAAAAGCACACTACACTGAACTGCCCTGAGAAACCCCAGTGCTCCCCTACATAGCAGTAAGAGTCTGAAACAGAGGGAAGGGGGTTGATCATACAGTCAGTACCTAATTTAATGGGATGGAAGAAAAGGAGAGCAGCTATTTTAAAAAAACTCTCTGAAAGGAGAGAAAACACAGAGCAGAGTGGAGCAGAGCATATGTACTGCACCTCCTTTAAGTAGAGGAGGTCAGCCAGTAGGGTGGTTGGATCAATTCAGACTTGGGACAAAATACAGCAGCGCTGTTTGAATGAGCTGAGAAAAGCTGAGATGTGCTGCTGCTAGAAGGAAATCAGTAACTGCAGTAATGGTTACTGGGATATGGTCTGGGCTTCTTAGATGTTATGGAGGCTTAAAAGAGCACTGGTAATAAAACTAGCCCTGCAACAGGAAAGAAAAAATACTTTTTTAGGTTTCCTTCTGTTTCTTGTCTTAGAAAACGTAAAGCAAGCACAGTTCAGTATATTTTTTTTTTAAGTTGTTTTAATAATATCTGTTGGACTCCAGTGAAGTCTAAAATTCTACCAAAATCCCAGGAGACCTGATAGTGCATCATTAGTGGTGGCATTTTTAACTGAATCAAGACAAACATTTTACTCATCAGTGAACGAATTATCTTGAATTTAATGTGTATTCATTTACACATATATCATATTCATTCTCTGATTGCAGTGTAATGGTGACTCCAGTTTCAAAGTCTTAAGTGCACAGAAACTGCTCGATGTAGGTTTTTTATTCAGTAGATTGGTCATTCTAGTAAAGATTTGCTTGTAAAATGATTTGAAATCATTTCCTAGCTCTTCTAAGTCTGGTTTTGTAGCTGATATTAGATTATGAGAGAAGAAAGAATGTATTAATCAGGTAACCTTTCCCAGTAATTTTGTTTCATGTTTCATAATGGCTATTGATTTAATTCCCACCATTCTTTCATTGCTTGAAGATAAAAATACAGGAAAATTTGTCTTTATTTCATACATTTTTCACAGAAATGGCATCTTCGTATGTTTTATCAGGTTAGAAAAAAAGAAAAGACAAGATGAATTACAGAAAGAGTAACGCAAATGCATTGGTATAAATTAAGGATTAATGCTCAAGAGAACATTTCTAGAAGGTGAAAACAACAGAGAAACCTAGACCAGGGAACTTTTAGAGTTAGCATACAAGGTTTTATTTGAACAGTACAATGTTAAGGCAAAATGTTTCCATGCTACTTTTCTAGGTAACTGGAGTTGCAGAAGACTTAAGCTGCTGTACTGATCAGCTGTGAGGATGGCACAGCTGCTGCCATCTGACAGGGAGCAGGGAAGGAGGATTGGAGGGACGCTCAGTGGTGAATGGCTGGGGAGGCCTTGTGAGGAGCTTAACAGCAAGGGTACTAGGGGACAGTTTGGAACTATGGGCTTTCATGCCCTGAAGGGAAATAGCAAGCAAAGATGGCTGTGTGAGCCACCTCCGGTCATGGGGCCCAGCACAGCCATCACATAACCCTGGGCATGTGTCAGAGTGGTCAGACACTGAATTCCCCCATCTCCATAACAAACTGTCACAGCAAATGGCACAAGTAAAGTTCCCGGCAACTCGAGTAGTCAGTTCATCTGACCAGTGAAGAAGTAGTCCCTGTCCTAAAGATGTCTGTGTGTGCCTTTAGGAGCTGGAGTAAGCAGACTCAGAACCTGTGCTCCTTTTCTCTTCTTACTCAACTGTGCTGCATAAATCTTCTTGGGCTGGGGCAGAGCCAGGACCACGAAGTCACCCTGTTGCACATTTCCCATCCTTGGACACTTCTGCAGTCCCTTGCCTTTGTCTGTAGCCTAAATGATGAATTATCTACAAAAGCTGAGCAGCTACCACCGGAAGAGAAAAAGAGAAAGCAGTGTGCCTGCTTTTTACTGATGCCTACATATGATAAAAATTAACTGTGAGTACCTAAGGTGTAACAAAAGGTATTGCAAATCCTGACTTTCACAGTTTTGCCCTTCAGGAAGGATGTGGGGCAAGAAAAAAAGATAAATTTTCCAAACAAAAATGCTACCTTAATTTTGAAAGTGGATTTTGATCTTGTTTTTTCTCCTTGGCATAATAATTTATACCTCTCATGTGGTTTCTGTATTCTTTCCCCTTTGTTTATCTAATTAATTTGACCTTTTTATGCATGTGAGGTTGCTTAAATTTCTCATGAGACTTCTCTCCTGCTTGTTTTACACCAACTGGCCTTTTCATGTTGCTATTTTTCCTAATTATCCCTGGCACAATACTGGGAAGCAGCAGACTTCTTCACAGGCAGTAAAACAAAAGTCTCCTTGACCACAAACAACAAAATAACCCCAGTCCTTATGATTTATTCATTACAGCTAAAACCTAGCTTCTACTTTGATAATCCCTAGGACTGTAAATTACATGGAACAGGTGAAACAATCTATTAGTTGCTGTCAGCACTTCTGCCTCCCTCCTTTCTGTCATGGCTGCATGGTGTCACCTTCTCATTTGCACTGAGTCTAGTGCTCATCTCTCTCTTTCTGGTTTAACTCGTTTGAGGGAATAAGTAGTTTCTGCCTATGGAGTGAGTTTCACTGGCTTCCTGTGTGGTTGGGTAAGCACAGGAGCTGGGATGCAGGGATGCAGCCCTTTGGGACAGAGCAGGAGAAAGGGCTGGACAGCAGGGAACCAAACTAAGGACTGGAGAAGAAAACGCCCTTTGAGTTGACACTGAGCAATCACACAGGCTCAAGTCTATTATGCCCTGAGGTGCTATTAATAACAGAGAGAGGGAAGAAAATCTGAATCAAAGATCTTTGGTTTTGCTGATAATATTGAACAACATATGACTAGACTTGCTGAGTGCAACAGTGAAAAGGCTATAGTTTTCTAACTTGGTCACTTGATCTAAGCATGAGAATTAATCTAAACACCTGACAACGCAGAATCATAGAATCACAGGATGATTTAGGTTGAGAAGGACCTTAAAGAGAAGATCACCTAGTTCAACCCCCCTGTATCATGGACAGGGATACCTTCTGCTAGGCCAGGTTGCTCAAACCCCATCCAACCTGGCCTTGGACAATTCCAGGGATGTGGCATCCAGAGGTTCTCTGGACAACCTGTGCCTCACCACCTTCACAGTAAGGAATTTCTTCCTAATACCTAATCTAAAGCTTCTCTCTTTTACTTTGAAGCCATTCCCCCTTGTCCTCTTGCTACATGCCCTTATGAAAAGCCCCTCTCCAGCTTTTTTGTAGGCTTCCCTTAGTAACTGGAATGCATAGTTTGGGCAGCCATGAAAGTCTTTCACCATTCTTGTCATTGTAACTAGTGCACGCCTGTGACTGGAGTTGGCATTAATGAACAGCGAACATGGTGTAATCCTATCTCCTGTGGTGTGACAACCCTCCAGCAGAGCCTCAATTACAGCCATGCCATTATTTAAGAACCAGCCTTTGGAAAGAATATGTTGTCAGGCCATAAATTGTGGAGCACATTACCTGGTGTAGTGAGAAATCTCCTAATTAGCTCAGTTGTGAAAACTGTAGGAGCCTTGCCCATGCTTCATTTTCATCACAGCAGCAAAACATCTGTCCCAAGGGCAGGGAAAAGAATTGGCTGTTGTGTGAGAAGGGGCCACACAGGAGAGGGCATTCCAAATTAGAGAAAATTAACTCACAATTGAAGTACTTATATACAGACCCATTTCACAAGAACGGCAGTGTTTAGTTGACAGCAGCATCTGAAATACAATGCAATGCAATGAGTTTAATTGTCTTAATTTTGCAGGCTATTTATCTACAGACCCGCTGAGGTACCATGGTAACAGATGCAGCTCCTGGCTGAGATTGGTTTTTCCAGTTCCCTGGTTGCACCAGTGTGGAAAATCATTCTCTGTTTTGGATTTGTGATCAGAGTTTTTGTAAACTTCTACTCTTACATCATCATCCCCATTGAAAAAGTGCAGCAGATTTATTTAAGCCTATATTAAATTCTGATCTTGGGGACATGGGGAAATCAAACCAGTAAAAAGGCCCACAGAATTAAACTGTAATTTGAGGAATGTTAGAGGCAGCCTGCAACAAACTGCCCCATGCATTTCTTTTCCAAATACTTGAACCTTTGTGGGAATAAAAAAGGACTTTACAAACCTGCAGCATAACATTTACACAGCATTTTGCAAAGACTTAACTTTCTAGAACAAAAAATACTGAGTGACAGTGTTTCTCAATTTACATTGATCAGAATAATTCTGATGCCTTCTCTGCCTGGAAAAGAATCCCAGAGAGGCCTGATGAACAGCACAATGCTTGGAGACATAGGAGGCTGTGCAGTGCAGAAGTAGCCATTTAGCATGAGCAAAGTGAGTCTGTTAGATGTAATGTAACTTGCATCCAGTACCAAGGTATTTTTGAAAACAAAAATCCATGCATTTTTCACTGTCAGATCTACTTGGTCTAAATCGAGAGAATGAGACATCTCACACAGCATCTGGTGCTAGAAATGACTGTCATTATCTGAGAAGTTGTGCTTTTTGGCTGAGGATAGGTAAGGGCTAAATTAGAATCACAAGGAAACCAGGGATGTGCCAGAACTGAGAGTCTAGCTAGCTCCCAGAAGTATTCCACAGGGATGTTGGAAAGAGCCAGAGAGGTGCCAGCCTGTAGCCAGCACTTGCTTATGCTGAGGAGCCATGTGGTTTTCTGTGGGTCTCCTGGCACATGTTGGCTGCAGGTGTCTCTGCGTGTCACACAGCAGGGACACGGCACCAGCAGCGTGTGATTCAGCAGGCAGCGTGCCTGGGGACCTGAGGTGCAGTGATTGTGTGCAGTGTGTGCGCGAGAGTGTGGCTGCAGCTGGCATGGCCTCATCACACTACCTCTTGGGTCTGGTCTGTGGCCAACTCTTAACTCCAAAAATGGGAATCGTTGTGGGAGACTTGGTTGCCAGCTCCCCGTGCCAGGTGCATTTCTGGCAGCTGAACAGGAGTCTGTGACCAGCATCTGTGGCTACTGTGTACCCCCTGCTGCCTTCACTAGTCTTGCTTGGACAGGAGGGTGACAGTGCAGGCAGGCAGTGCTGTTGTATGCCTGCTGAAGGACAGGAGGTTGTCCAAGACAGGTGAATGCTAAAAAACAAAATACATGCCTTTTCTGAAAGAAGGCAGCATGCAAGAATTTAGCAGTCCACCCTTTCACTCGTTTTGCATTTTTAAGTGTTTTCATATTTCTGTGACACAGCTGAAGATAGATTACAGGTCTTAAGTTAATACCGTGTACAAAAGTCCCTCATTCCATGTGCTATTTTGCTCTCCCTTTTGCTAAAACCCCTCTGTTAAACAACTGCCCTTTGGGTTTGATTGTTAGGCCCACACAATAGAGTTTTCAGTGTTTAATAACTGGTTTTATGCCTCCATTGTAAATAATCAAATTATTGTATTCTGTACAAGTAGACTAGAAGGAGTAAAGTAGAATACAAGGAGTAAAAGTGTTCTGGTGGCAACAGCTGTAAAGAAGCCTGGCTGCACACCAATGGAACAGCAAGAGCAAAACTGTTTCTTAAATAACTGTTCGAATATATTGCTATAAATAATGAATATAAATAATATATAAATAATATTAATACATATAAATAATGTTAAACGTAAATAATATAAATAATAAATATAAATAATAATATAAATATATGTATAAGCATATAAATAATGTTGTCCTGACAAAACATAATGCTGTTGAAAATGGAGATAAGATGATGTAATGGATCGGTATTTATTGTTTTTAAAGTGCTATTTCTTTTACCTGTCAACAAGCATTCTCTATCTTTAAATGAACTACGTTGCTTTTCTTTCTAGACAGTCCTAAGCTTGTGAACTCACTGCTCCTGCAATCACCTACTACTCAGGAAAATTAGCTTTTTAATTTGCAACAGCTCTTCATTTGGTTGTCTTGGCAATTTTCAGAAGTAATTAATTTTGTACTCAGTTTTTTGTGTTTCTCACATTCTCAATAAGCATTGAGAGATTTGAGAGAATGTAAATCTGTAATTTTATTTGAAGGAGTTTTTTTAGTGGTGTTCTTGTATTATTCTTTTATCATTCAAATATATATAAGGCAATTTAAGTCATAAAAAGCTCTCAGTTCTCAGTGTCACATTCTGCCACTTTGGCATTGTAATAAATATTACTTCAGTCAAGAAATGATACTGATTCTAAAGGGACTGCTCACTGAAGTAGTTGCTAGTAGGCATGGATAAGAACAGCAGGCTCTGGCTGTAAACCTTTGACTTGCACAAAACTCCTTGGAAGGGTAGATGATCTCCAATATGACAGAGGAGTGCAAAGCCAGCTCCATAGCTCCTGTCTACATTATGATTTACTGCACCTTTATATGTGGTCTCCTAAGGCTGTATGGTGAAACTGAAAGGCCAGCACACTCATTCGGTGATTTAAGCTATCTCCATGAGTGGAAAATGTTGGTTTGGGGATTGTAGATCATCAATAAATTGTTCATGTGTGAAATGAAAAGCCACCTTGAGGTCAGCTTCCAGTAAATTCATCTTGAACTCAGACAATTTGGAAACACCTGGCTTAGCCCACTAATTATTTGATTGACTGCTATGACTTGAAAAACAATATAGAGGTATCAGACAAAAATGGCTTAATCAGAACTTTTAAACACTGCTGCTTTTTCAAATAAAGAGATCAGGATCTGTAGCAAATGCAGCTGCCACAGGGCAGCACAGCCCACTGCTGTGCAGTGATAGGAGTCAGCAGCCTTCTAGATCTGATGAATTGCATGCCAAGATCTTTAGACAATCAAATTCATGAGACATGACCTACCACACTGGAGAGCCACGGGCTAGCAGAGATTGAAGGGTGATGCAGCCAAAAGTTATTTCCTAGGGTTTCAGCAAGATGGAGCTGGCTGCAGGGGGAATGCAGCAGATTCCCAAGATCAGCTGGTACCATCAGCCTCAGCCACATTTGTGTGCCCCTTTTCTCTCCATGCTGAGGATTCCAATTCCACAGCAATCCCTACGGCAGTGCTGATTTGCCTCTGATTGCATGAGACATGAGCTAAGGAGAGATTAGAGTGTGTCAGAAAGCATTGTGATCCTTCTGATTTTAAGTTGCTTTTTTTTTTTTGCCAATTCACCAAGAGCTCTTATCTCCAAGCAGGTGATGTTGCTTTGACCTGTGTGCTGTGGGCTTATATGGCTGTAGTTTCTTACTTGCCCAATATAAATTTTTTTGAGAAAATCACCAATGCTGCATCCCCTGGAAGCACTACTGACATTGTACTGTTCTTAACCTAACACAAGCCAGAGTCCATTTTTCGAGTGAGTTAGCAATGCCTTACAAATTTGTGAAAATGGCATCTAGGTAATGCAGATCTGGATTTTGTATAGGCAAAAGGATATATGAACTGTATAGATGTCATTCTGGTAATCTGTACCTGGGCATTTCAGGAATACGTGTTGTGAAGGAGCACTTAATGACTAGTAAATAACAAAAACATTCCACATTCTTAACTGAATCCCTTTTCCATGTGCTCTATCAATAAAAGATGCTGTCCCCTCAGCTTTTAAGAAAATCTTTTAATCTGTTGCTGTTATTAACTATAACTTAATACTGTTGTAAATGAAAATCAGCCTATCGTATAGGGTGTTTCAAAGGGTTCCTCTTGTGACTTTGCCTGAGAAATTCCAGAGACATGAGAGCTGTCATTACATTACATTTACATTACATTAAAAACATAGCCAGAGAGGGCACATTAGGTTCACCTTATACCCTGCAGGAACCCACTCATCCAAACTCAGGCTGCAGAGTGCTCAACATCACAAAACCCTCTAATCTGGGAGATAAAGAATTGACAGCATCTCTCCCTCTTCTGATGGCATTGGGGCTAACCAGCCCAGGGGATCACCTTGCCAAGTGTACAGTTGGTCTTTCAGGACTTCATCTCACCTGGGTCACAGCACTGCACCTTTCAGACGTGACCTCAAAAGAAGCCAGTGTCATCTCAGACGTGTGTGCCAACAGCACACTGACTGGTCCCTGGTGGAGATGCATCCCACATTCTTTTCAAGTCCTGTTGCTCTCTCCAGAGTGAATCGGGCAGGAAGCTTGCAGTATCTGGGGTTGTTCTAGCCATGCAGTTGCTGTCAGAGCTGCAGCACAGCGAGCAGGGGCCTCAGCATGCCCAACCTGCACGGCCTTTCACCCTGAGCCCTCCATACCACCACTGCTTGTGCCAGAGCTGTGCTCCAGCACTGCATCATCCACAGTCCTGTTGAGAGAGAACTAATAGTGTTTAATGAATGAAGCAGTCTGGGAGGTAGAACGAGGTCTGAGGCTCTGGCTAGTAGGCTAATGAAGACAGTGTGCTGTGTGTGCTGCAGCTGGGACACTCACTGAGCTCTGCTGTGCTCTGCTGTGCTCACTCTGAGACTGAGGGGCAGGCTGGAAACCCCAGCAAGGGCAGGGACCAAGGCAGCACACCCCAGCCCTTCCACAGGTACCAGTTCTGTGAATCTCTGATTTTGTTGTGGAATGAGCTATTCGGGATGATAAAAGATTTTGGATGGTTCATAGGCTAGTTATTAACTTACTAAGGATGTCTTTATCTGTTGATGTGAAATACTACCACATAGTAAAGCTCTGAAGATTTATGTGAGCCAACAGGAACATGACTTTTGCCATGTCCCTATGGAAGGTCTGCTGTTTTATTAAATAAGTTGATTTGGAAGAAATCACCTTTGAATTTAATAACTCCTGAAGCTCACCTAATTTTCTCTTGAAAGATTTAAACTTTTTCCAGTAGGCTTGATGATCTGTCAACTCAGCATCAAAAATTTCTGCCTGTTAACTTGTGCATGACTGTCATCCTGACTACTACACTGATCTAAAGTGAATTACAGCAGCGGAAACCATAATTTCAGAATACTAGAAAAACTAATGTAATTGTTTTACTTAAAGAATTATACTGAAAACATTGCTCAATCTGTTATTCTCTTCTCAGTTGGTGGCCTCCATTGTGTTTATCAGCTTTGGTGTGGTAGCAGCCTTCTGTTGTGCAATAGTTGATGGAGTGTTCGCAGCACGACACATAGTAAGTACAGTGATTTTGTCATCTTTCAATTTTGATTATTAATGCCATTTCTAGCAGGAAAGTATTTTCTTTTGGTTTATATTTAGCAGTATATTAGGGTTTTTGATAGTTCTTGGTGGAGATTCCAAATAGAGAGGTGATATAAAATGATGTAATGAAAAGTATGCTAAAAGGTGTATCTACTTAGAAAAGGAAGACATTTCAACCATTCCAGCATTTGTTTCCTATTGCACAAAGGCTTTGTGGGCACAGAAAGGATTTGGAATGCACCCAGTGATGAGCACCAGCAGACCTAACTGGATTTGAATATGCCAGTTTATATGTTAGAAATGTGTTGTTTGCTGTTCTATCTTTTGTGATAGAATATCTGAAAATAAATCTAAACCCTAGCTTTTAATTGAGCTTTCATTTCCAAAATCATCAGGAAATAAGTAGTCTTGTGTTAATAGACATTAGAGGTCAGATGTAGGGTGCTAAAGAATACAGCAAGTGTGATGGTATATTAGCCTCTCTCTGCTATGAAATAACCATGGGCCTGCTCATCTTTCTGCTTATGTTCATTGAGGGGCAGCATAACTACACTGGCATCAGTGGAATCCTATTTGAATCCCTGTTAGCAAATACCTCAGAATAATTACGCTTTAGATCACTTGGAGCATAAAGTTATAAACTGATATATATTTTACTGTTATTGAAGAGGGCTTTAAACCAAATGTGGGTTTCAGAGCCACATGTGTATTGCACAAGACAAGAGACATCTATTGGTATAAACAACTGAGGTGTGCAATGTGAGCATGGATAAATGCTCTGGACTGTAGTAATGTTTTGTGCTATACAGACCCTGCATGATGCTGAAGTGGCCTTCTTTTTCTTGGATTTACCCTGTAGCTGATCTGGATGACACCTGGTTTAACTGTCTCTGATTAGCATGGGCCCAGGGAGCCTTTCCATGAGAGCTGCTTAAAAGAGGAGGGAAGCAAATTCCCATTTAGATTCCCTGCTCCAGAAAATTCAGTGGCTATGCCCTGGAAAACCACTGCCACTTATTGAAATTTTGAACCTGTCCTGGAGTGGCTGAGGGAACTGGGGTTGGAAGGATATTTATTTGAGAGGAGGTCATAGTGAGGTGAAGGTCAGTCTCTTACGCTATGTCCCACTTGAAATTTTGAGAAGAAATGGCATCAAGTTGCGCCAGGGGAGGTTCAGATTGTATACTGAGAGAGTGGTTAAGCACTGGAGAAAGTTTCCCAGGAAGATGATGGAGTCACCATTTCTGGAAGTGTTCAAGAGGCATCTGGATGTGCCACTTAGGGATATGGTGTAAAGGTGGTTTAGGGTTGATGGTTGGACTGGATGATCCTGAAGGTCTCTTCCAACCTTGATGATTCTGTGATTCTGTAATTTCCCAGGAACCTGACTTAATGCTTTAATATGATCATTAGGAAGTGTTCAGATGGCACTTGTACAGTCAGTTATAAGTACACTTTATAAGTGCAGTGCAGCTGTGCAGCCACAGCCCCCCACTGCTGGGGGTAGACACAGCTTCTCTGAGGCAAGGTACTGTGTCAGGGGACAGTGCGTGCTCAATCTCAAGCACAGAGACAGGTGTCCCCCCTCACCTTTCTCTGTGTTCTCTAGTAGGAGAACACCAAGGCACAAAGTCATTGCACTCACCCAAGAAAAAGGCATCTTACAATCTGGGGTGCAGTTCTGTATCTGGATAAGTCAGACTGGATATGACTGCATCCCGTGTGCAGAGCTGGAGGCTGGAAGGGACTGGTCACCATCCAGCCATTCCCCAGAGTGTTGGAGGTGTACAGCCCAATAACATGATCCTGCTTCAGTCACATCATGACAGGCTTCATGGAAATCCGTGTCCAATTGTTTACATTTGGGCTTAGTTTTGTTTGTCACATCTGTCTATTGCTACCTCCTTCACCTATTGCAGAGCAAAGAAATACTAAGTAGCACCATTTGTTGGAAAACTAATCTGCATCTCAATACGATCACACTCACTTCAACTCATTCTTCTCTGTTTAATAAGGAACTTGATAGGATCAGGTGAAATAAATGTGTACATAACCAAATTTCTCTGACTAACACACCTGGGAAAGTCTGTAGGGTTGATAGGGTAAGTGTGCTCCCAATTTAATTTACAGTAATGGTGGGGCTTTACCAAAAGAATGTGTGCCATGCAGACTACGGTGTCATTGCCACTGTGTTACATCCTCTTTGCATCACAGCTCATTTCCTACAGGAAGAGAAGCAACACCACGTTCAGTCCATTCCCTACAGGCAGTACCAGCCTCTTCCAGATCTGGGTTGTGTTGTTGCCACTTTGTCCACTGCCTTTGGGGCATAACTGCTGTAGAGTTGGACTTAACTGTCCTCCAGTCAGGGAAAGGACAAATTACTGCCATGTCAGAGCAGGTGCCTAGTCTGTGCTAAAGCCATAAACTTTTTGTGAGAAATGGTAGCTAAAGCCAAGCAGTCTTCAGACTGACAACAAATATAACATCCTTCACACCAATTTGGAATAAGAAATGTGTCCCCTCTTTCATTTTGCTTTTAGCTTCATTTGAGCTGGGATGGATGTGAAGAGGACAAATCACATAATTACAGATTTTTCTTAGTATGTGCCTGCAGTGGAGTGGGGACATTTTCTCCTGCTCTTACAAAAGTGTGAATAGAATAATAAAATACTTTTCTCTGTTTTATTTCCTTCCCAAGAAAGCATGAAATTGACAAAAATTCTTCCAGGAAATGAATGTATTTCAGAAAAGAGATACTTAAATTATTTAAGATTTATTTTGCTTTGTAGAAAGATCTGGATCACACCATTTATAAAATTAAGAACACTGAAGGAAATGTAGCTCGATTTAAAATAGCAGTAGCTTATTTAAAAAATAATGCAGATGTAATTCACCTTTAAAAAAAATCCCAAACCAGAATCAAGTGAAATAAATCAAAGTTGAAATTAAAGTGCAGTGATGTTATTTCAGAAAAATATGGTGATTAAAGGAATTTATGTGCATTTGTGTTTGCTTGAGATATTTTGTTATTTAGCAGATGAGAATAGTCCAATTGGGCTATTGGAGAACATTCAACAACCTCCTCCCACCACACTCTGTCCCACCTCAGGTACACATTCTCTGCAGTAGCTGCAACCTCCTATTCATGACTGCAAACCTTGACCATTGCCACATGATCCTTAGTTTGCAGTTGTGCTCCAGGAAGAACCTAAAATAGCCAGCAGCAAGAAATCCAGGTATGAAGTGAGGAAATTGCCTTTTCCAACCTAGTTTATTCCGTGATTCTGTGAAGGAAAAGCTGGGTGCTGTGGAAGGCAGAGTTGCTTGTCCGTGGTGAGATCTAGAATGCGCACCAAACCAAGCAGTGTTATGTTATTCCTCTCCTCTTCTGCAAAGCCACTTCTGTGTAACATTGATTTAATTTAATTTTCAGCTGACGTAGTTTCTTCCTCTTCATAGTGATGGCTTAAGTAATTAATTAAAATAGAATATATCATCAGGTGCTAAGCCCTGAAATGTACCTGAGAACAAACCTAGCTGAACTAGAGGATACTGAAACACTCCTGTATTCGGATCTTCACCCACATGGTTTAAGTGCAGCTTGCAGACTGCTGAAGTGTATCAGCTGGGTAATTACCTACTGATTTGAGAGTTTAGAAATTAAACTTGAGCTATTTGCTTTCTTTTTTTTTTTATATGTTAACTCAAAACTGTTTAATAAGACAGGCATTATGTAAACTCACTTTCTGGGAGACACAGAAACAAGGCGATGGGAAAATGGAGTCTTTGATCTAGGAGATGCTCATGCAAATTGAGCTCTGGTTGGTAGAACTCCAAAGCTGCTGTATTAAGTAATGTCAAGTTGGCAGCCCCGACCTCATGAACAAATAGCTACGTTATAAATACATTCAATGTGATGAAGATCTGCTGGTTTCTGTGGTACGAGCAGTTCCCTGGCAGAGGCGCAGAGACGCCTGCCCGGCAGTGCCCTGTGGGCTCCCAGCTGCTCCCCAAGGCCTGGGGCAAGGGATGCCGGTGCTGCGTGTGTGCCCTCAGGAGCTGGCAGCACCATCCGGGGGTTGCACGCGCAGTAGATGAGGATAACTCATCTCTGGAGCTTCTCATGCAGGTTACAGACACTCAGGCAAGGACAGCAGCAGGGGTCACTGGCAGCTTTGCTGGCCACCACTGCATTTTACTACAGGGTGGCTTCATATGCCCATGGCATGTAACACAGGCCACAGTCATGCACACTACAGGCCAGATGCTCTAAAAAGTCATTTGAAAATGTTCTGAGCAAGTCTGTTGGCTTTCCCTTTGAAGAAAAAAACAAATAGTTGTGTTCCATGTCTAACGAAGTTGTTACCTTGACAACTGGTGGGAGAAAACACAACTCAAAGAATAATTTCTCACTGGAATTAAGTTAGGTAGATTCTTTGGAGAACAACACTAAATGTATTTTATGTTCTTCATGTTGCCACATGAGACAAAATTACAGCTAATTAATTTTAATTCCATTTCCATCCTGTATGACTCATTAATATGATAGCATGGCATAGCATATACCATAAAAAGCATCCAAAGCAGCATGGCCAGCAGGTCAAGAGAGGTGATCTGCCCCTCTGCTCTGCTCTGGTGAGACCCCAGGTGGAGTGCTGCATCCAGCTCTGGAGTCCTCATCAATACAGAAAGGACATGGACCCCTTGGAGCAAGTCCAGAGAAGGGCCATAAAGATGATCAGAGAGATGGAGCACCGCTCCTGTGAAGACAGGCTGAGATAGCTCAGGTTGTTTAGCCTGGAGAGGAGAAGACTCCAAGGAAACCAGACTGGGGCCTTTCAGTACCTAAAGGGGCCTATAAGAAAGACAGAGACAAAATTTTTAGCAGGGCCTGTTTTGATAGGACAAGGGGTCATGGTTTGAAACTAAAAGAGGGTCAATTTAGATTAGATATAAGGAAGAAGTTTTTTATGATGAGGGTGGTAAAACACTGAAACAGATTGCCCAGAGAGGTGGTGGTAGGTGCCCCATCCCTGGAAACATTCAAGGTCGGGTTGGACAGGACTCTGAGCAGCCTGATCTAGTTGAAGATGTTCATTGCTATTAGATGGGTTTTAAAGGTCTCTTCCAACCCATATTCGGTCATTCTGTGAAAGGCTGTGCAGTTGTATTTTTCTTTTTCTAGCTGAGCGAGTACTAAACATTTATAACTGAAAACTAGTGCTAGTTCAGTAGTGATTTTTATATTGAGGGTCCACCAACGTAAAATTGTTTCATTGGTGAACTTCCTAAATACAGAGCGCTTAAGTTTCCAACCAGTGCATTTTGATGCCAATGGTCAACTATCCCACGGTATTAATCCTAGTATTAGACCTTGCATCTGACATTGAGATGGGAAGCACAGATTGCATTCCCAGAGTACCAACCATTTACAGGGTGGAATTAATCCTTTTTTATTAGTTCAAGGGTTGGAGCAAAGAAAGATTCTTACAACCAGCTTAAGCCCATCTGCCAAGATTTCTTCTTTGTACTGCAAGACAACCACGTTCACACATCCAAATGCACTTGACTATACTTTAAATCAAAGGGCAATACTTGGAAAAAGAACTTTCCTGGAGGGCCTGAAAAGCTTGGAGCCTGTCGTACTATCATTTTTGTTCCTGTTACTTAGATATATTTTCCCTGTGAAGCACATTACAGCTCGGGAGTGCCCAGTCCTGTGAAAGGTAAATTAGTCAGAGGTAAGTAAGTCAAAAGCCTCACAACAAGGCAATCTAGTAGAAGAGAATGTACTGACATTACAGAAGAGTTTCAGACCACAAGCTATTTTGAAACCAGATTGGAACTGGATGTATAATGCTGAGCTGTGTTGGTGTGAGCAAAATGGTGGGACCATGTGGAGTTTGGTCTCTGGCTTTTGTCTGGCAATATAGGAATAGCTTGTGGGACCGCAGCAAGATTACTGATTCCACCTCTGGTATTTCTTGGTGCTTTGCCAAGGACCTTATTGACTTGGAAAGAGTTTGGAGAAGAAAAATCTGAAATCTGAAGTGGTAGCTTTTAGAAACAGTACTCAAAAGTTTGATTTATTTCATTTAACATAGAAAAGGTTGACAGGTAAATTGATCATAGCCTCTGTAATGTATCAGTGTAGTCAAAGATTATCTGATAGCAAAGGGCTTTTAGTCTCTTGCACAAAACCAAAATAAATGCAGTGAGTTGAAGTCAATGCTAAAGGGATTCAAACCATGGAGCAGACATGATTTTGACAATAATGAATTACGGAAGCAGCTTTGTAAAGGTTATGGATAGTTCTCCATCACTGAAATATTTAAATCCCAAGCTTCTTTCTGTGTAATCTTATGAAACTTATGCACAGGTTATGAACTTGAAGCATATGTCTTGGGATAAAATTATTTAGCCTTTGTTATTCAGGAGGTCATTCTAGAGCAGGGTCTTCAAAGAAGGCTCCTGTGAACTCTTTTTACAGTCAAGTGGAAACTGTATTACCTCTTGTCAAACCTGTCTTTGTGATGCCAGGACCTGTTCTTTGCTGGAAAATGTTTAAGATTTGATAGATAAAAAACACTTTAAAATAATTTATCAAGATTTCTGATCTAGGTTTGCTGGTCTTCAAATCAACAGAGGAAATGCAATCTTTAACATGAACATAACTGAAATAATATCTCTACTAAAACCACCATTCCTCTCATACTGGACAACATACAAAACAACCCAATGATGAACACATTCAATATATTGTTATACATGAGTGCATATGTGTCAAGTTGAGACGGATGCGACAAGCACGAATCACACCAACAACTCTAGGCAAAAGCTTATCTTTAATACCACGTAGCCTCTTTTATACAGTTTCTTAGTGTTTACATATTTTAAGGCACAACGAACTTAATTCACCCAATCACCACACACCACTAGGTGAACACAGGATAATCACGCAGCATGTTTTTCTACCTCTAATTCAGCTATGCCTCTTTCCCACGGTCCTTCTCTAGCCGAATTAACAGGCCTGAGCCATGATTTTACAAAGCAACAAGGCCTTCATTTTATAAGGTTTTACCTGTATGCCACACATATATATTGAATATATTGGATGCATCCAGGGACTCGTCAGCAAAACTGCCATCTTGCTAATGTTTTCTGATCTAGTACATGGATACAGGGTTTTGGTACCCACAGATCTGCAATCTGATTTTCCTCTGTTTCCAGGCAGGTAAGTACTGTACATGCAGCCTGAATATACTGACGTTACAGAGGAGCTGTATGTAGTATGCTTTAGTTTGGTTGCCAGATATTTTGTAGTAAGAAAAATAATGGCAACCCTTTTTTTTGGAGTACCTGTTATGATTCCCCCTCGAGTTTGAAGAGCCTCTCACACTGGCAGGGACAAAGCCCCCCCTGTTTATACAGTGCTTTTTTTTTTTTTTTTTCCCCTCTGAAATTCCTTTCACTGTTAGCCAAATTGCAAATTCTTTAAAATCTCTTTTTTTCTTCCCTGCTGCGGCTTGTTCTCCTGAGGGAAAAGGGCTGGTATTGTGCCAACCAAACAGAAATGTCTAAACCATTAGGCAGCACACACACTGTGTTTGGATACCAAAGAGGAATTCACTTGTTGATGAGAAGGAAGAAGAGAGGTTCTGAGTTCCTTTCCCCTCTGCCCCTCTGTGTAGGACAAACGCCTTCACTGCTGGCAAAACCAAGGATTGGTCCAAGATTCCCTCACCCCCTGACATAAACACTGGTCCCTTGGCTTCCCTCTTTGAGATGTAACAGCCCAGAGATCTCTCATTAATGTCATTGTTTTGGTTATTCAAATTGCAGCAAGGCGGCTTTGAGGGAAGAGTTCTGTGAAGATGCAGTAAGACCATCTTACTACAATTACATGCAATAGGGAGGGAGGAAGACTACTCTTTTGTTTTAAATTGGGAGTTTGTACTGTGAGAAAAGGTTAAGGGAACCCACATGCTTGAATATTTGAAAGCTAATGGTTAAATGCCACTGCCATTTAATTGCATGATCCTCTTGCAGATAGACCACAATGTCAGTGTACAACTGGGCAGAATTTTTAGTGCACTGGGGTAGTAGCAAATCTGGCACTTCCAATTTCTTTGGCTCTGAAAATTAAATTATTTTCTTTTAGCTTTGCTTCTAGTGTACTTAGATAGGTACAAACTCCACTGAGTATATTGTAAATCAGCTCCAGGGATAAGAAACAGGATAGGAAAATTCTACACTGAAGTTTTACTGATATTGATAATCGTATTATTAATGGAAGAAATAACATGAGATGTGAGAAAGTGAGAAGGATTTGATCCAAATTTAAAATTACACTGATATTTTAGTTTCCACAGATTATAGTCTTCTGCATTTGTACATAGACTATAGTCTTCTGCATCTGTGTGGCTTCTATACATCCAAAAATCGGGTAAGTGGCAGACACGGCGGAATTTGTTCAGCAAAGTAGAATAGCACCTTGAGTCAGGGGAGATTTATTGTCTACTTCCATCTTTACTTTGCTACTTTGCAAAGCACCAGCCATGATGAAATTTATGCAAAGCATACAAAACAAGTTAATTACACTTTAATCCTCAGAAAGGTGGGTGACGGGGGCAAAGGGCTTGCAGCCTGTTCTGAAAAGCATAATCTACTTCACTCTGATGTGCTGCCAGCAGAAGATAATTTCCTTTATTGTTTCCTATTCTCAGAAATGTTTCTAGACTAAAAAGACATTTCTTTTATATGAAAAAAATTCAAAGCTTCTACACAGATATATATAGAGAAAGTAACCACCTGCAGACTTCAGATTGCAGCAAAAATACTTCACAATTTTCTTCATCATTTCTCAAAGAAAAAACAGTGTTTTCAGTTGCCCAGTGCAGAAAACAGTGGAGTTAAAAAAAAAAAAAAAAAGGAAAAGGCATTGTTTATTCACATGGATCTGAAGTCCTTAAATTCTACTAGGGTAAAAATTAAGTGTGTTTCAATATGCTGCAATTTGCCCTAGCAAAAGGTTTTATTTGCTTCACCTTTAAGAAGAAACCATGATTAGTATGAATAATCATATCATGTAGCAGGAATTTCTCTCTCTGGGGGTGGATGATTATTCAGTTGCATATATAATGTCCATGGAAAGTATGTTCCCAGGAATTCAACAAAGTTTTGATTGATGATTATTTATGGCTCTATTAAGAGCTTATTAAAATGTATTGCATCACTGCTGCTAGATTATGGAACTTCACACTTGTATTATATTTATTCAGTCTTTTATGATGAATTCCAAGAAGGTAACATAGTTAGGAATTTTTTTTTTACCAAATCTGCCTAGAATTTTCTTGTGTGTATGGCCCAGTGCAGTTCTCTCCATATTCCCAGCCATCAGTATATCCAGTGACTTCTTTGCCTCTGTAGCACTGAGCGCCAGGTATTTCAACATTTCTGATCCTCTGAAATGCACGTGAGCTTCAAAATGACAAGCCAGTGGCGATGGGGAAAAGCTAATTGTACCTGAGCAGTCAGGGCATTCATGAACCATTTCACTAATTGTTTAGACTGTTTTACTTTTATAACTCATGTCTTTCCATTCCTCTCAAGGCTTCTCTCATGGACTTTTTCCTCTCCTACATTTTGGGGCCTAGTCCTGCAGTCCCTCCCATTTGGATGAGCCCTGCCAGCCTGGCTGATCTGTGTCAGTGGGGGTCTCTCTGTTACAGGAATGATAGGGAGCTCTGATGGCAAGTTGCTGGACGTAAACACCTGCTTTCTGTCTGTTTTCTGCTCAATACCTAACATAACAATTTCATACATGAAGTTGTTGTTACATTACTTAAATTATAATAGGGATATGTTATGCCATGCCCTGAAAATTAAAATCAACACTGCAATGTTACTTAAGCCTCCAGCATTTAATTTGTAGATGTAGATATTCAATATATATATATATATTGCTCAATTAGATGTATTTAGTGCAGCTTCTTTTCCTTCTCTTTGCTGTAAAATAAATCCAAAAGAACATTATAAATGAAACCCCTGTACATTTCAGCCAGCAGGATATTCAGTATTTCAGATGACTAAAGGCTAATGTCTTCCAAAATGACGTTTCTTGCAGTAGTATACTTAGAGATTTATATGAGATTAGCTCAGTTGGTTAAAGCATGGTGCTCAAAGTTTCAGGTTTGATCCCTGTGTGGGATCATTCCATTCACTTAAGAGTTGGACTTGATGATCCTTGTGGGTCCCTTCCAACTCAGAATATTCTGTGGTTCTGTGATTTCTAACCTGTTCTGATAGCATTAAGGCAAAAGGAAGGAGATGGAGCAGTTCTTCATGTATTTGACTTACATTACCAGAAACAGAGTAAACAGTTCTTGCATTCTTGTGGAAACGTTAATTACTCACATGGCACAACATCATTACAATCAAGACAGAGCAATCAGTTCATATAACAAACCCTATAATCAAAGTAATGTAATCAATGTAAGTAATCAACTATTATAAGCAATTAAATACCTAACTGCATCAAGCAATAACTAAAATTACAGCCTTGAATAGTATCAGCTAATTGCATCATTAGAAACTTGTGTAAAAGCCAGTGGTAAGTCTAAGTTTTTAACTACACAACATAGGTATTGCAGGTATTATGGAAGGTCTATAGCCTCATCCTGAGAGACATTAGCTAGCAAGACTTGACTAAAGAAAAGCAGACCTATTCCTATGCCAGGCTTGGATTTGACGTATTAAGGCAGGAGTAGGCTTCCTCACTGGAACCTTGTGTGGCCTTATCCCCAGAGCAGCCAGAGCAGCAGCCCTGAGCAGACAGACACCATGTCACTCAGCAGCTCTGCACACACATCTTGCCTTCCTGCCAACACCTGAGCCTGCGTCAGCTAAAGGCGCTGGAGCCACTGAACCTCCTTGGGAATGTGCAGGGGGAGTCAGTTCTTATTTCTTCTGCCTGTTACACTGCACTCCATCTGCTTGTGAGGGCTGATGGGCCTTTCCTCCCACCTTCATGCCACAGAGTGTGGCCAAAAGTTACTGAAAGAAAATCACCTGTTTGAAGAGGCCTTAACCTCTTCTAACAGATCTGTATCCATCTGAGAACAGACCTGTTGGTCCACATCAGGAAGTGACCTGTCTGTGCCCATTGTTCAGCAATGGGGCAGCTCCAGCATCTGGAGGCTTTTCATTTGACTGTAGCAGTACTACAAGACCACAAACCTCACCAAAACAGAGTAAGACTGAGGCCACCACTGCAAAGTATTTACATAAAATAAAAATCAGTGAGGAAATATAAAGTGAGACAGATCCATGTGTGTGTGTTTTTCAGCCATGACAGTATACAGGTTCTCTGAATATTTACTGGTTTGAAAGACCTGGAATTAATATCTAGTTCTACCAAGCATTAAGAGAAGAGGATTCTGTAGGATCTCGTCTTTCCAATTAAATAGAAATCCTAAAAAGAGCCCCTGGAAAGCACAGTGGGAAGTAAATCTAGTTTGTGAGAGTAAAACTTTTAAGGCCCACCAGCTGCTTTTCCTATTTTCAGAACTGGAGTTGGGTTATTTCAGCATAGCAGACAAGATGGGCAGGGTCTCTAGGCTGGAGTGCAGCATTTCTGGAAGAAGATTAGCTCTTAAATTCATGCAAGGCAGATGTAGAAGTGCAAGAAAGGGTAAGTGCAATCAGCGGTGGAATTGCTCTCATGGCATGACCTCACCCAAAGAATGTAACCAGATACTGTGGTGGCTGCCTCTGAAGTGCTTAAACAACACTGGGAATGTATTATTTCTATTATTTGCACCAGGGGATCACTAATGTGCTGTAGTTACAGTAGCAGTATGGCATGGACAGAAGCATGTCTCTGTCTCACTCCGCATCACTTTGAAGGGTTTGATCAACTGTACGTTTGGGAACCCTTGACTCTTAAGCCAAGGGCAATATGTGTAGAAACTGAATTAACACACACTATCCCAGTCTGCAGCTTAGGTAAAAGGAATGTGTGAAAACCTAATTCTAGGGCTTAAAGTTTCTTAATATACTTTGCTAATTATTGGATAAATTTTGACAAAAATAGCAAAAAAACCTGAAAAAATTCTATTCCTGACAATCTGATCCATTGCAGCCCTTGGCAGTAGCATAACCTTGGGGCTGGGCTGCTGCACTCACACAGGACTGTGGGAGTCCAGAAATGGTTCCCTTTTTTTTAGCACTCACCCTCCCAAATCCCAGCCAGCATGCACTATTCACACCATGGCAGCCTAGGACTTTCCATGTTGATAGTCAAGGTGATGCCATCAAGAGGACAAAACATTAGACAAAGTAGGAAACAATCACTAGTATCACAGGGGAGGAAAATGGCTGAAATGCAGAAATGGAAGGGCTTGGAGGCCCACTTGATGAAGTGAAACTGAACTGACACATTTGGATTCAAAAGCTGATTATGAGCTTGGAGACTATGAGATAAAAGTTGTTAATAATTCTAGAAAAAACTGTCTTGGTGCGTGGTCAAAACGTGAAATAGGTAAGGATTATCATGGAATGGTAGAATTATTTAGGTTGGAAAAGACCTCTAAAATGATCAAGTTCAACATAAACTTAACACTGCCAAATCCAGTAGTACATTTAATTTTCTTCCCATAACTGTACTTTCCCAACTTCCTTAATTTAAAATAAAAAAAAAAAAATTGTTTGTTTGTTTTTGTTTTACAATTCCTGTCTTTCAGTCATCTCTCCATAATGTCCATGGCTTTATTTTCTAGCACCTGGATTTCCTTGCAGGGTCACAGTGGTTTTAAACCTGAGGTTTTGTAGCAACCACAGCATTCCAGATAGCTGCCAGCCAAATGCTTACAGCCAGTTTATTATGTGGGTTGAATTTCGTCGTGAATAAGAGAGATGGAGATGCAATGGCAGCCTCCTTAGAATCCCTGGCACTGACTGAAAGAGCACATCCTGGCAAAGACCAGGAGCTGATGCCTGGCACTCCCGTAAGAGCAGTCCCAGGTATTGAAGGGAGAGAAGAGAAGCCCGCTGAGCCCCATGGTGGTGGTGGGCAGCCCTAGGACAATGGCCTGTCCAAGAAGGCAGCATTTCCTGTGGGAGCACATGATCTCTCCTGCCCAGAGGCTCCTGCCACACAGTGAGCAGTGACCCCTCTCTTCCTCTCTGTCCAGCTGCTGTCTGGAATACAGAGGTTTGAAAATAATGGCATTAGTTGCAGAAATAAGTTTCTATGAGGCATATGAGGAACACTATGTTAATACCTATATGTAAACAAAAATTTACAAAACATGTAACTATGTTTACAAAAATATAACATCTCATGAATTATGGGTAAGGCATTCTGTTGGACTACCAGAAAGTTAAAGATTCTTTAACAATACAAGAGAAGATACAGGTCTTTAGGAAACTAGCCATTTTATAATTGTTATTTTAATTAGTTAGTTTTCTGGCAGTTGATGTGGTTCAATAATTGGAAATACATACTTGGAAATTTCAGGGGGTATTGATTCTTCTTTTTCCATATAACAGTGAAATTCTGCAAGATAAATTGTTTTCTGAAAGCCATTTCTGCTTCAAAAATTACAAACTGAAAACTGAATTGTAGGTTTATCTGCCAGTGAGTAAAAGCCCAAAACAGTTCTCAAAAAAAATCCACCCTTGTTTCTGATTCTGGAGAGTATGGTCATGTACTCTATGTGGGAGTCACAAGGCCGGGGAGCAAACTGAGGTATAAAATGTTTTGTTCCTTGAAGCTGACACCCCCTCACTGCAGTATTGATGATACTGGCTTTGGCCTCAGAAGTTCCTAATACCCAACTGGCCAGAGCCAATATGGAAAATGTTCATAGAATTTTTTTAAATAGGCATTTTTCATTTGTTTATGATTGAAAGCACAAAGATGTTTGTATTAATTACTCCCATGAATCCCTGGGATCTTCTAGCAGTCTTCCTCGGGAGACACCCATCTCGTTGGGAATGTTGTTGAAAAAGATGGAGAAACAGCCCTTGGTCAGAGAGAGACAGGAATTACAAAAGACCTGTAGCATTTCCTCTCATTGTTTGTACAGGGTAGGATCCAACCAACTTTAGCTTGGGCCCCCAGACAGTGATCCAGTCTGCCTGCTTTCCCAGGCTCCTAATACGTTGGCCCCTTCTTTTAGGAGATTGTTTTATCTGAAAGCTCTCAGGTTTATATGCTCCCATGTGCCATGTGCTCTCAGCCAGTGTGGGGCACACACTGATACCTGTGCTCCTAGCCCTCCAGAGGAGCATAAAAGCTAGTTGCTAATAACTTCTATTTGTTCATATTTGCATGCCTGTTTTCAGAAAGTTAGCAGAGAACGTCATCTTGAAGGGAGTTATAATCGCCAGAACACCCAGCTGTTGGCAGAAGGCTGAGCTGGCACTGAAGGGTGATGTTTCAGTTTGTTTTTAGGATTAAACTTGAAAAATTTTGGCAGCTATCCCTCTCCTATTCATTGCTAGCTTTGCTGTAGATGAAAACAACTGAAAACAGAAAATTAAAACTTGATGCTAATGAGACACCAGAAACATTATTCTGGTTTTGGACTCCTCAGTTTTATCTTTATTCATCTTTTACATGTGACCAGGACAGTTCCGTGCTCCCCAGGCCAACTGGCGTGGTGAAGCCCACGTCCTCACTCTCAAAGTCTCTTGGAATGTAAATGGCAGTGTCCAAATTTCTTACTGGGAATGGTTCTTGGCCCATACTAATTTACAAACCGTGCCCAGAAATTATTTTGGAAGAGTGATAGTTTGCGCAAGCCAAAGCCATCACCAACACAGTTCTAACAATTTAATGGGCTTGATGCTCGAGTTTCAGCCCTGGGAACATTCCCTGGCACTGATTAATCTACACCTCTATCGATGCAGCTATGGAAGCTAAGACGAAATAAATACTGTAACTGGAAAAAAATTTAAAAGTAGCCCTCACTATATAATTATTTCAACAAATTATTAGCCATGTTTTGTGAAGTATGGTGTACATTTCAGTCAATACAGTTTAAGCTCTATCTCAATTTTCTGAAAGTGAGCTTACACATAATAGAGGTGGAGTTTTCCCTGTTATCCAAAATATATCTGTTCTCCAAGGAAACAAAAACTGGCATAGAAGAAACTTCTTTCCATACCTCAGTTAAGAGCCCTTCAACTTCCCCATAGACTTTTTATCAAATTCACCGAAGATACTGTTAAAAGAATACCTTTCCTACACAAAAAATGTACTGCAATGCTCCCACCATCAAACAGAATGTGGGGTTTCTTTTGTATGCTCTTAAAATAAAGAAATCAGACAAACCAAAACCCTCTATATCTGGACGAAATCTTCTCTTCCTTGGCATAAAGCCTTCCCTCTTGTCCGTCTGTCACTCTCAGGTTTTAATACACATACTAGAAAACTATTGAAATAAAAAATTCGAGAAGAGGGAAAGCTACAGGTTGCCTTGTAGGGTTCAAGGCTGAGCAGTTCTGATTTGTCTCAAATTAAAGGGAAGTACTGGGTGTTCTGTTTCTTGGGGGGATTTTTTGACACATCTGAAAATTTTCTAAACTGACTGTACCTGCCCAGTATACACAAACACAATACATAATTAGCTAAGAAATCGTCTTTTCCAGTGCTCAGAAGGATTGAATAAAACCTGTCCATTTTTCCTTTGCACCAATAAATAAACAAACCCAAGCATACAGCTGTATTTTTATAGAGAATTCTTCCTCTTTTTACCAGCCTACATATTTTGTCCTCTGCATGTATCAACAGAACTCCAGCTGATGCCATGATGATTTTTTGCTTTTTCATATACCCCTCTCATATACTCTTTCATATACCCTTTCATACAGCTTTGCACGTATCCTTAGTGCTTTTAGCCCACATACTTGTCATTCCCTAAGTCTGATAACTAGCTTACACCCAAAGTTCTATCAAGCCAAGAGACTAAACATCTTGGAAACCTCGAAGTTGGGTCAAAAAGCCCCAGACACCAAGGTCCTCTCCAGAACACATTCTGTAAACCAAGATAGGCCCATCCAGGGGGAAGGTTCCTCAAGACAGGGGCTTCTCTTGAGCTCTCATTGGGGAATCTTTGATAGATATGCTAATTTGCAAGGTCTATAACTGTATACGCGAATTATCGTGTGGGTGCATTTTTGGGATGGGCATCCTCGTGTGCATCTTTCGGGTGTGCATTTTCGATGTGCATTCGGGGGTGCTTTCTACCTGGATGTGATGCTCCAGAGGATCCTTAAAGAGATACCGAGGTAAAATCCTTTTTCCCCTCTAACCATGTTTGGCTTTTAATTCTAAGCCCAGGGAAAGGCAACATAACCAACAGAACTTTCCCACCTGCCCATTTCCACTTAAAGAGACTTACTCAAAGAAGCAGAGAAAGGGAATGCATTATGTATTATATATTAATAGTTTAATATATTAATATTACACATTAGTGGGAGATTGCATTCTGTTTCAATAAAAGTGGTTGAGGAAGTTCCTGGTATCAAAGGATATTAAATTAGTTAAAAATAATATTGTTGCTATATACTTTAGAATTACTCTTAATAGATGAAATGTATATATATACACACACGTATAGTATGTAAAAGTAGCTCTGTCTCAACTGCTATTGCTATAAGCAGTAGAATCAAGAAGAATCAAGGACTGGTTGGTATAGACTATATTCATACACAATCTGTTGTGAGCAATGTGAAGTATTTTAAGACCAGTCTGTCAGGAATACTTTTATAGCTTTAAAGTATGTCTCATTTGCCTTTGGTATTAGAGACTCCTATAAAGTCCAGCGGGTGCTTATGTGGTGTGACATACTGTTGGATACCTCTGAAACACTTTTTATTATCTGTGTGGTGCCTTATTCATATAAACACCTTAGCAGACAGACAGACCACAGCACCTCCGTGGCAGAAAAATGGAAGCTTTTACCAATGCAACTTTTTGGCATCCCCAGTGTACCTTTACTCAAAAGCTGTGTGCTTTAGGTGTTAAATTCTGTGGGTGTCTGGAAAAGGCCAATGTTATCTAATCTTTGTTATTTTTGTACACTTGATCATCACTCATTTATTTTGATTGCACATACGGATGCATTTAGAGAACAGACTGAATGCAGAAGGCTGGCTGTACTAGTGCAGCAGGCTTGCTGTTCAAAATTAGGTGCATGAAGGAAGGTGCTCCTTTGCCATGACTGTGCATGCAAATGTAATAACTGTATCCACTGTGGTCGCTTCCATCTCACAGCTCTGACCTTTTTGCTGCACAGCAATACCAAGCCATAATTGTGGACGCTGAAAAGCTTTAGTGGAGGGATTTTTCAGTGTCCACACATAATAGCTGGTATGGATTAATCCATCACCTCTCTCCCCAGGGAACAGTGCTGCTTCCAGTCACAAGCACACTTGGATGAAAAGTGTACTTGTCTTCTCCATCAAAGACCAAACCAATAAAAGGACCAATTTATTTTTTAAGAGGAAGAAGGTGTTAGAGATAGAAAAACTATGTAAGGCCAAGAGATCAGGGCCAAAAGTGAGGGTCTTCCTATACTTGATGGAGACAGATTAGACAGCTCTCTCACTGCCTTTAAGAAGACATAGAGATGTCTGAGGGGAAGTATCTTAGCATTTAGGGTCAGACTCAGCCTCATAGTGTGATGTGGTAGCGTCACTCATCAGCAACCTGTAGTAAGGATATGAATGCCCAGACGGTAAGGCCAGGGAGCATGTCTCTCCAGGTGCTAAGGTATATCTGCTAAACTCATAACCTATGATACTTTGAGAGAACTTGTTAGTGTGCTCATACTGTGACATAGACTCTGACCCTCTTCACAGAATCAGAAGATTGCTGAGACTGGGAAGAACCTCTGGAGATTTCTAATCCAACCACCTTTGTTTAAAGCAGTGTCAGCAAGCACAGGTGGCTCAGAACTGTGTCCAGTTTGAGTGTCCAGTCTGAATATCTCCAAGGATGGAGACTCCACAACCACTCTGGGAAACCTGTTCCAATGTTTAATCACCCATAGAATAAAAAAGGTTTTTTCTTATGTTTAAGTGAAATTTCCTGTATTTCCGTTTGCGCCCACTGCATCTTGTCATTTTTCTGGACACTACTGAGAGAAATGTGGCTCCATCTTCTTCACTTCCCCATCAAGTATTGATCCATATTGATAAGGTACAGGGAGCCTTCTCTCGTGTAGGTTGAACAGTCCCAGCTCTGCTTCTCTTTTTACAGATACTACAGTTTGTTAATTTGCAGACCACGTCCATGGTCTCTCTCATACTGGGGAGCCCAGCACTTTACTCAGTATTCCAGGTATCTCTCAGCAGTGTTAAGAGGAAAGATCACCTTCCTGGGCCTGCTGGTAATCCAGTCAAGGATACTGCTGGCTTTTCTTGCCACAAGGACACATTGCTGGCTCATGTTTAACTTGTTACCCACCAGGACCCTCAGGTCCTTCTCTGTAAAGCTGCTCTCCATCCAGTCAGGCCCCAGTCATTTCTGGTGCATGGGATTATTCCTCCCCAGGTGCAGGATTTGACATTTCCCTGTACTGAACTTGTTGAGGTTCCCGTGGGCCATTTCTCCAGCCCAGATCCCTCTGGTCCTCTGGTGTTTCAGCCACTCATCCCAGTTTTGTATCATCTGCTAGCTAGCAGAGGGTGCACTCTTACCCACCATCCAGTTCAGTAATTAAGATGTTACACAATATTGTCCCTAGTATTAACCCCTGGGGTAGACAACTACTTAGTCACCTCCATCTGGACTTCATATCACTACTCCCAACACTACAACCTCAGCAGTTCTGCCAGCTTTCAGTCCACCTCACTCTCCATTAATTTAGCCCATATTTCATCAGCTTGTCTGTGAGAATGAGAGACTGCCAGAGGGATTAGTGAAGATAAAGATCCAGAAGCAGGTGAGCAAGAAGCTCCATTCATCCACCAAGCCCGTCACATCCTTGTAGAAGGTTAACAGGTTGGTCAAACATGACTCTCCCTTTGTAAATCTATGCTGACTGCTCCAAATCACCTTCATGTCCTTGAGATGTTTGGAAATTGTTTCCGAGATTATTTTCTTCATCTCTTCCCACCAGTGTGTAGTTCCTTTGTTTCTCTTTCTTGTCATCCTTGAAGATAGGATGTATCTCCAGTCTATTTAAATGTTCTCTAAACTGATCTCCCTTCAGCAAGGATAATTCTTTCTTGTGCCAGGTTTTCCTACTGGTCTCCACATTAGAGCAAGGCAAAGAAGGCACTGAATACCTTGACCTTTACCATGTCTTTGTACCATGTTGCCTGCCTTATTCAGTAATGTGCACGTATTTTCCTGATCTCTCTTTTGCTGCTAATACACCCATAGAAGCCCTTCTTGCCCTTTGCAACCCTTGCTGGATTGAATTCCAGGAGAGCTTTGGCTTTCCTAACCCCTCCATGCATGCTTATATAATTTCTCTATTTTCCTCCCTGGTGATTTCCCCCTTATTGTGCTTCTTGTAGACTTCCTTTTCATGCCTGCGTTACATCTGGAGCTCCTTGTTTATCCATACAGGCCTCATGCTGCCTTTGCTTGATTTCCTGCTAGTTGGGATGAACTGTTTCTCAATTTGGAGGAGGTGAGCCTTGAATATCAACCCACTTTCCTGGACCTCATTGCTTTCCAGTACTGTACCCCAAAGGATTCTTCCAAACATATCACTGAATAAACCAAAGTCTCCTTTCGTCAAGTCCAGAGAGGAGAATCCTCTCCATATTCTGAACCCCACCATATCATTGGGGGCAAGTCTGCCCCTGACCTTCACATCCCTGACCAATCTTTCCTTGTTTGTAACTATGAAGTCCAGCAGAGCTCCTTTCCTTGTCAGCTCCTTGTTCTGGCAGAGAAACTGCAATCCTGTTAGACCTCCCAACCAGATCTGTCCCTGGAAGTCATTGCTAAAGGCTAATGCATTCCCAGGACTATAGAAGAATGTTGACCTAGTTCAAGACATGGCATGCTGTTTGTGTGGTATTTGCATTTCCTCTAGAGAAAAAGAATTACTGAACCATTTTTTCTTACACTTGTGTAGTATAAATAAAAATTTTTGAATGCAGGAAGCTAACCTTTCTCTAACCTTTGAGGGTTGGTGTCCAAACTTGCTTAAGTTTGCCGGAGTAATCAGAAAGGCAAACAAGCTGATGGAGGAGCTTTATTCATTGATCTGTCTGCATTCCTGCCTAGCTCTGCATTTTAACTAATTATGTATTTTGGATCAGCAGATTTATACAGTTCACACTTCATTATCCAACAAGCAGAGAATACTCTGCTTGTGATCTGAAGTTGTGCAGATCTTTCTGCAGTTTCTGGGTTATTCCTGGATGGATCCAAAAGCTTTAAAAAGCAGTGAAAGTTGATCAGTGCTGATTTCTGCTAACAACTTAAATAGTCCTTTGCTTGTAAATTGGCCTGGAAAGAAGGGATGGCAGATAGTGAGTTTGCATCTTCTCTCTTGGATCTGGTCTGACTGACATACTGAGGAGCAATGAGCACTTGAGTGCTTTTGAAGGCACAGATCAGGACTAGATAAGTTATGTAAAGTTGAAAAAGTCTTTTTTTTTTTTTTTTTTCGCTAACATAAATAATTCCAACACTGCTTTGGGATAGACATTGGATCGCAGAGGACTTAAGCTATCAAACCCTCCCAAAACAAATATGGTCTAGTCCTGAAATTGACTGAGGTATGCACCCTCCAGCCTTTAAAGTGTCTGTTTGCCAAGATCAGAAGCACACATTTCCCATCTGGCCAAGGATATTTGATTGTGTTCTTCCTTTATATCAGTTTGTGGGAACCGTTACAAGCAAAATATGAAATACGAGCAGTGAATGCATCTTTTGCAATAGCATAAATGGAAAATAAGGCAAACCCAAACAATATAAATTGCTTTCTCTTTATGCCTTAATTTCTTCATAATTCTTTATTGTGCTTCTGGGGTTTGAAGTGTGTGTGTTATAAGCGGAATACTCAAACTATGACCTATTTTACTTTGTTCTCACCATGGACATTGTTGAAATTCTTTAAAAAGAAACTCCCATAACTTGAAAACAACCTGCAAAGTAAATCTTGGTGCTAGGTAAGAAACTGTACCAGAAAAAAAGAGTGACTGGACCATTCTCATAGAGAATGAGACTCTACCCGTACTATTTGACGTCAAGCATGGTCAAATGACATCAAGTGGTTAAATGCCAGGGGTGATGCCATTTAGAGAAAAATAAATGACACTCACATAGCTTAGTGGTGGAGTGAGGATGGAAAATGTAACCCTGAGGAGAGCCATTCCGGAAAGAAAGCCAACACAGGGGGTGTGAGCTGTTTACCCAAGTGACTGCATTGGCTTCAGCTCCACAGAGATGTAAACATCTGGCTTGGGGACATGGGACATGGTGCCTTCCACTTCCTCCAAGCTAATCGCTTCTTTTGGCTGTTTTTCTCTTTACAGGAACCCAGACCTTTGTATAACAAAAGATGCCAGTTTTATTCGAGTGGAATAGGATTCCTATATGATGCCTACCAGACTGAGGTAAAGAAACTCACCTCATCATGTGTTCATTTCTGCTGTGCTGGGGAGGAGCAAGGGAGATGTTTGAGAGCGTGTCTGTGCATGAAGGTCATGGGTAGATAGAAATGCCACGTGTCCAAGCCTCTGATGATTGCAAATCCCTACAGTCAATGAGGTTTTGAGTCATCATCAGTGTTTGTATCCAGTATATTACTCTGGGAATGGAATGGTTGCTAGTCCATCTATGCTGTGTAATAACTGTCTGGAATGTGTTTGTCACATTGGTGTCTTCCTCTAAGAAGGTTTTTGTAGACTCCAAATGGAATAGGAAATACCTAAATTAATCCGTTTGTATCATCCAGAAGACTTCAAATCTCTGTATTTATCCAGCACAGGCCAAGAACATCAGTGGTTTTAAATGCAGCTTTTTCATTATCTCAGTGACATTAAACATGGTCAGAAAAGTGCCCATATCCAAATGGCTAACCTCCTGAGAAGTCTAGGTTTTGTTTCTTTCCCTATTTTATTACAGTGGTAAATTGGTGGGAGTGAATAGAAAAGCAAAATGGAGAACAGCTAAACAGTGGTATAACTTCCAAGAAGCCAGTTGTTCTTCGTCACCATTCCTGGCATGGCTAAGAAAAGGTGTGTGGGGAATGTTGCCACTAATATTTCTAGAAAGCTTAGCAAAGTATACTACGAGGTTAAGCAGTTCCTTAAATCTTGCTGCTAGGGCACCCTGTTGTTGATTCCAGAAAATGTATGACAAAAATACTTCACTGATCTCCTCATGTAAAGACCTACCCAGACAAACTTATGAAGTGTGACAGCACCCTTTCCTGTAAGTTTTACTCCATCCTCTTCTAAAGTGTGCATGCACACTCAGACACAGACATGGCCTGAGAAACACTTCTGATTCCTGTAATAAGCATGTGTTTGGTGTCACACTGACCACAACTCCTTGCAGGTCACCCCAGCCTCAGGCTTCTGGCCAGATGGTTTTCCACAGTTCTGCTGATTCTGGGAATGTCTAAACTTGAGCCACCCAGAACTTCTTCCTCTATTCTGGAAAAAAACCAAATCCCATATCTTTTAAAAATGTAGGTAGTTTTTAATAACATTCTTGTCTGGTTGTTCACTGATTTAGAGTGAGCATATGCCAATTCAGAGTTAAGGATCCATGGCATTTATACTCGGCTTTAGATTTTCCAAAGGTAGCCAGCTAGTGAGCAGGGGACATGCTCTGCATGCCAGGCAAACACTTAACTAGGAAAGCAGATTGTTTACTGAGTGCAAGTTTCCTTTTGATTGACATTTCTCACCTGTAAGTGGTCTCCAGCTCATTTGGTCTGTCTCTTTCAGTTCTCTTTGCTCAAAGCAGAAAGAATTTGATTTTCTTGCAATTACCATGAGATGAGAACATATCTTCAGTTGGTGCTGAGGAGGTAATCAATCACAAACATCCAGGACATGAAAAAGCTAAGTGTCTGGTAACTCAAATGAAATAATAGGTCTTGACATGCAGAACACCCACAAATGGCCTGTTTCCACCACCCTTGCTCACACCACACACTAATTTGTTTATTTTGGTTTATTCACTGTTCTCCTAAAAAGGAGTGTCTTGTTCTATGCATGTTTTAAAAATGCAGTGATAAAAATAGATAACTACCGTGACTTCCTCGGCCGATAATATGTGTCTTGTACTGTAGAAGCAGCTAAAAACTTGTTTAAGATCATACTGATCTCCCTGTTTTCTACTTCTAGCCTTCTACGTTAAAAGGGGCAGACTGGCCTTACTGTTGCTTGGAGAGGGAAAAACTACTTTTATTTCCTATCAGAAGCGATCCCCAAACCATGCATCAGAACAAACCACTTTTTAGTAGCCCATTCCATCTTATAAAGCCCTCCTGTCCCAGTTATGCATGTGTAACTGGAAAAGGGTATTTTAACTCTGCAGGTCCTAGGCCATTTTCACTGCATACAAGAGGTCAAAACCAAAGTCTGAAGATCCACTGAATGCAAGAGCATAGGGCATCCCACAAAATGGCTGTGGTAACACATTGTGCTCCAGGGTTGGTTTTCATCCTGCTTTGAGAAGTAGCCAGGTGGGATGGTTCAGTCACTTCCTTGATTAAGCTGATGCAGTCAGTGACAGTATGTGCTCTTCTCCTGCAGTAAACTGCAGCTCAGGCTGACAACAGCTGCAGCTGAATGTGACTTCAGGCCAACAAAGCCCTTACGTTACATTCCAGTAAGTTCAGACACAATAGAGCAATGGTGATAAAACAAGGTCCTGTCTCAGGGTGAGATGTCCTTGTGACAAGTGGGATGTGTCTGTATGAAGCTGTGAGCTCCATTTCTAGATTGCAACCTAGACTGAGACTGTACTTTCATGATCTAACTTTCATTTTGGGATAGAAGAGCTGACTTGTATGAGACACTAACCACAGGTACAGCCTTGTCCTGAGCAGCAAAGCAATCCCAAGGAATCATTCTAATCTCTTTCTAACATTAGTTTTGTCACTCATCTTCCACTGCTCAATCAAATCCTGCTAAGGACAAGTGTGGCAAGTCTGAGACCAGCTGCAAGATGAACTTTCTCTGGTGCTGGGTGTGTGTGTTTAAGGCTCTCCTTTTTGCTGGGAACAAGCACATGAGGAGTACAGACTCATCGACAGTGACAGTTTTCATACTAAAAAGGATGCACAGATCCAGAACTTAGGAAGTGAGAAATATCTGGTTTAACATCTCTTGTGGACACTATTCCACAGAGTAACACATTCATGGCTAAGCCAGAACTGTCTGATAAAATTGTCAAAAGCAGGCATGCTCCTTCTACTTTTTCATTATGAGGGGTTTTCCATTGAATAATACATTTTAATTGCATTTTGTGAACAAAATACTTCTCAGTGGTTACAGATATTTTTTCTGATCAAATAAAAACTATAGAAAGAATGTATTTTCTGACTGCTAGCTTTTAAAACCTGACAGCTCTCCAGGATTTTAAAGTCAATAAGGTAAAAATCTCAGGGAAAAAAAAAATGTCTTACATATAAAATATTTCAATTGGTCTCTAGTGCCAAACAGAAGTGATTAATGCTTACCACACTTAAGGAGTCATTAAGCTGATTTTGTGTCTGGATGGAGAGTGGCTTACATGTGCCTGCCTTTATTGTTCTAACATCTGTCCATCCCTACAATTCCTCCTCACATAAATAAACCTTTTCAAGAAATAAATAAATAAACCTTTTCAGTTTTGTATTCAAGAGCCTGCAATAAATGGTACTTATTTGCTGGAGTGCTTGGATCTTTTCTGAATTATTCTCTTTTTGTGTTTGAAGATTGTTCTTGTTGTTGTTCATAATTACTTCCTTCTTCAGGAGGGTTTCACTGAAAGGGGAGAGCTCCCATTTATTGGAAGCTGTTCAGATAAATTGGCTCTCTTGCCATTTCCCCACTATAATGGCCTCATGCTCTTATCCACTTCAGTGTTTGCTGCAGTGTATCTCTCCAGACCCACGGTCACTGCGTCACAGCTGTAGAGATCTGAGTCTCATGGCTGCAGACTCTGGGTCTCAGCAGAATAGCACCAGGCAGTGCAGCAAAGTGCTTGAAAACTCTGGCAGCCCTGGCTGCAGGCTGGTGCTGGGAGCTCTGTGCTCCATAGTGCAAATGCCCTCAGACTCAGGGGCTGTCGTCCTGGTTAAAACTCCTAGGAGCTCAGGGATATCCTTCTGGCTTGCAGTCATGAATTCTGGAATCTCAGGATCTTTCTGCACAACAGGTAATACAACTTGACAATGCCGTAGTAGCTGGGTTGTTTTGTGGTCAGTAGGGTGATTGACACAACACTGAAACATTGAGGATAAAAGTAAGTTTCTGCTTTTTTGGCAGGTGACATGTCATACCTTAAACAGCAAGTGCCAGCTGAAAATAAAGAGTAACACATGCTATTGCTGTGATCTGTACAACTGTGAGAAGTAAGTACCTGTGTGCATTCCGTGGCCTCTGAGAAATTCTCGGTTGGTTGTTCGTCATTGTAAACCGTAGGGCCTGAAGAAGTAGAACAAGGAGCTTGTATGCTGAGAAATCCAGTTCTTCTGCAATTGAAGTCCTGATGCCAGCACATAATAGGTCAGGAATTGTTCATTAGTTTTGGTATTATTTCAGTTTCTTTTTCTTTAAATGTATCTATAGGCTTTTTGCAGTTTTCTCAAAACTGATCACTCGGTCACATCCCTGTTCAGATATACTGTTGGTCTGGCAGTGCATTTTTCCCATTAGATTTACTGAATGTTCTGCTTGACTCACCCTTTGCACATCTCACTGGAAGGGACCTTCAAGACCATCTAGTTCCAACTCCTCTGCCAGGGGCAGGGACACCTTCCACTGGACCAGGCTGCTCAGAGCCTCATCCAGTCTGGCCTTGGACACTTCCACAAATGGGACTTCTCTGGGAAACCTGTTCCAGTGTCTCACCACCCTCACAGTGAGGAATTTCTTCCTAATATCTAATCTAAATCTTCCATGTTTTGGTTTAAAACCACTCCCCCTTGTCTTATCACTACCTGCCCTTGTATATCATCTTACCATACACTCTCATGCAACCTCTGCAACCCTCTACAGTTCAGCCACAGTCATTTTTCCTTCTTTCCTCCTGTGTATTTCTCATCTTTCTTCTTTCCTACATATTTTTAAATTTTGGTTTTGCCTCCTCTTCACATGCTAGCAGCCCTGAATAACCCCAGTCCATTGTAAGCCTTGGCTACTGTGATGTCAGATATGAACATTTTAGGTGCAGGGAAACAAGGGTGGAACAATCAAGCTTCTACAAAAGGCTTCTGCATGAAAAAGTAGCTCTTAGCCAGGTGCTAACTCAACTAGAGAAGTAAAATGACGTTTGGAACTAGAGGGAAGTGATCTATGCATGCATATTTCTTATGCAGATGGGAGACAAAGTGAGTGAAGGTCTGTGGAATGGATTAAAATCGTATGTAGAATCTTTTGCTTATGTAAGAAATGTTAAATCTGGACATGATAGAGGTATACAAAACAAGTGGGAAAGGTAGACAATACTCAACTTTGGTACCTTTTCTATGACAGACAGATGATGGAACATCATATTTGCAATGCAGTATGTATATAGTGAGAATGCTTCCTTCCATGGTACACAGCTAATGCCTGCATGTTAACACTGAACCAAACAGCCCAACTCAACACAGAAAAGAACAGGGGTGTTAAAGGGGTTGTCAAAAAAGGTGACTGAGACTGTTGCTTAAACCATTAAGTAACCACAAGGAGAGATCAGGCATATTCCCCTTTCAGATGAAGATCCTCAGTGCCATTTTTCTAAGACATTGAGTTTGTTTGAAACACTTTGGGACTGATTACTGCTGTGACATTATTCAATGATATAATTAAATGTGTATATTCTGCTATTGTCAACATTCCACAGTGGACAGCAAGATCTTACGGCACTAGCATGGACAAATCCAGGGTAAATAAGCAGTCATGCTGCTCTGAAGACTTGGCAATTCCAGTTCACAGGATGGCTAGAGAGAAGTAGGAGGAGGCACAGGCCCACAAAGTGATTTGTTGTCAGCCATGGAATAGACTGATAGGAAGGCGGGATCGCAAATCCAATTTCCTCAGCCTCGTGGCAGCTGAAGCTGTAGGTTTATTTGGTTGAGATGAGCTCATGACAGGTGAACTCAACAGTAGTGGTTCTTCAGTGCCAGAACCATGACCTGAAGCCATTGATTGGATATTTCCAGAAGTTGCTGTGCCTGGCTTGGTTCTTCCCAGAAATGTTGTGGACTGCTCTGCAGAGCTTTCCCTAACCACTACCTCCACTGCTGCCCCAGGCACTAGGGATGGAGGAACAGAAGAGTGAACACAAACTGCTCCCTTCTGCTTTCCACCATAATCTGATGGCAATTTCCTAACAGTGGAAAAACAGGCTTGGCATTTAAAAGAATCTTTCTAACTCAAAAAGCTGCCCTAGGAGCTCATTAGTGGGCTCGAATTAAGGCAGGTGCTGGAAAGAACTGCAGGAACCTGTGGTTTCAAATTTTGCAGTAAGATATTTCTGGCTTTTGGCAAGACAATGAGGAGTAACTTCACCACATGCCTGATTTACAATAACCAATGTGGTGTAAAAATATGAACAAAGATTTCTGGATTGTACAATCCAGAGTATAAAGACACATCTTTATACTGTACTGTGTTGTATTAATTTGGAACCACAGACACCATAAACAAATGTAGCCAGCTGGCAATATCTCCCTTCCTGTGGTTGAATTAATGCTTAAGCAACTTGTCTTCCCTAATTTCTGAGATGCCAGCAGATTTCTAGGTGAGCTGGGAAAAAAAAGCAAAGCTAAGCAAGCTTTATCTGGTAGCTAAATGACAAGGGCACCATCCATATACCAAGGTAATGCTTCTATTTAGAGACACTGAACAAAAACTAAAGAAGAGTCCATGCTGGTAACCACCACCAGTCAGCCAAACTGGGGTTGGTATTAGTTGGACTGTTTGATGCTGGCCTTAGCAGAGCCAGTTTTTCAGCAGAGCTTTCTCCAGTTCTTTTGAGCAGTTTTTGGTGGGAGCATGGATATAGTACTTTTCCAAAGAGGAAAGCAAGCAGGAAGGAGTCAGATCCTGTAGTGTGCTGTATTATGTGCAAAACCATTCCCACTGCAGTGACGTTGTCTGCGTTCTCTTTCAGTTCAGACCAGTCCTCCAGCTACTATGAATTTCTCGGCGTGAGCAGCTGTCAGGACGTGGTTCACCTGTATAGACTGTTGTGGTCCTCCACAGTCCTCAACATCATTGGCTTGTTTCTGGGGATTATCACAGCAGCCATTCTTGGGGCATTTAAAGACATGGTAAGGCTCACAGTCTTTTGCTTTATGTGAGGGCTTTTCTGCTTGTTGGCAATTTCATGTAAGTTAAAACAAAGGAAGTATAAATGTACAAAGGAGATCCTTTAAATGTGTTTCCTGGATGCTGTGGGAGTCTGGAATATTACGAGCCAGTGCAGAAGGTGAGTGCAACCCAGGTTCTTGTTAATAGCTCCCTTGGGGCAGATTAGAATGAAACAACACTGAATGATCAGTGCTTGCATATAAACAATGAAGGGTTTATTATAGAACAATTTGGTTGCAAAGGAAAACAGGTGTGGAGCCACTGTGGTGGTTATTATCTAGAGTAATACAACAACAAAAGCATTGCAATATGAAAGTGCAACAGCACACAAGGACACAGAAAAGGGGAAAAAAGGACAGAGAGAAAGGACAAGAGTATGAGGATCTCACCACCCATAGGTGACAAGACTTGGTTGCTGCGCAGTCTTGGTCAAAGTGGTGGTCGCTGACCACATCCATCTGGTGGTGGAGGAAATCCTGAGGAACTGGTGGAGAGAAATCCCTGGAACACATCTACTGGGTATATACTCACTCTGGTTCAGGTGGGAACAGGTCAGGTACCTCCTTCGAGGCAGGACCTTGATATAATAATGAGAATCATGGGACACTTTGGGAGTGCTTGACGCCTTCTGAGACAACACAGCTGCCCATCCCACCAGCACAGTTGAGTCAGTTATGTCCCATCAGCAGAGATAAACACACTGAGGCCACAGGCAAATGTCCTGAATTCCCTGGTACTTTCCTGGGAGGAGGAGGGGGAGCCCCACAGCCCAGTGGTTTGTGCAGGGGAGCACAGCTTAGCATGACATGGGGCACTATCCATCTCCACAGGATCCAGCTCCTATCTCACTCACAGCCCATCATTCACCCTGTGCCTTATCAGATCAGAGGTTTAGCCATTACACAACTAAAAGTTCACCTCCTCCATCTCAAGCAAGCACCCTGGCATCTCCACAAAAGGGGGAATGTTTTGAGTCGTTGTCCCTTAACAACTCAGCCTCTCTCATGGATTTGTATGTACCTTTAGGCGAAGCTGTTGCCAGCTGTTCACAGCTAAGTGGGTCAAGCCTGGTCAAATACAGGAATGGAAGAAAAAAACCACAACTGTGTGAACAAATGCTGGCAATTCACCTAGTTTTTTCCCTTCTAATTCATCACTGAATGTGTGGGCCAGCACGGAGTCTGAGGATGCTAGTTGGTAGCTAACGTGTAAAAGTCAAGTCCTAGGTATGACTGTTCAGCCTTGTGTAGTTCTTTTCCCCAAGAATGGGGATGAATTCTGAAGTACCAGTCAAGTTTTTATTTAAACAGTTGTGTGCTCGGGACACTTCAACATCTTCTTTTGTTTCACTAAGGAATGCCTACTCCCTGTGCCACACCACCATGTTGCGCTGATGTGCACCACAGCATTCAGAAGAGACTGTGTGGTGGGAGGGATTCTCCAATAAAGTCCCTCATTTGCCTAGACTGACACGTTAAAGGATGAAATTGCTGTTCCTGGGATTATCACTGTCAGTGGCCATGTTTGCTGAAGTAATGGCTTGAGACCAAGGAGGGGGCTCATGATTTACCAGGCTCTCAGGAGAGTAGTAGAACTAAATGGGCAAAGGCATGGAGATAGAGGTGAAATGCAGGAACCAAAGGGAGGTGTGATAGCAGCAGTCCCCAGACACATCTTAGACCCATGATGTGTCTGGTGACTATTGCAGAAGAGAAAACTGAATAGAAAGATGGGTAGAATGAAAAAAAGAGAGAGAGCAGGGAAGAGAAGCAAGAGGGATAGCTGAGATGTACATCAGGACAGGAGGAGGAGCAGACTGGCAGGAAGGGGCTGCTTGGAACTGGGATCCAGTCAGACTGGAGGCCATCTAGGCCCAGCTCTGACCACCCAGCATTCCTTAGCAAGCATGCCCAGGCTATCTACAACATATGTTGGGTGCTTAAAATCATGCTTGAAATAGAGCAGGGTCATATGAATTGTTTGAAATTCAACTTTGGTAAGAGTTGCAAAATTTTGTGGGAATATTCCTTTCCCTAGCTGAAGCCAAACAAGCACACTGAGCTATCACATGTAAGAAATGTGCAGCTGAGCTGACCTTTATGTAGGGGACTCCTACAAGGAATTGATAACAGATTGTAGCCAGCCAGTAAAGAGTTGCAGCTGCCCAAAAGGAGTAGAAGCAGTTTTCCCATCTTAATTCATCCCCTCCCTGTGAGAGGAGCAGAAGGGGAGCAGAAACAGTCACAGTGGGAAATGAGGGGAAGAGTAGCTTGGATGGGGAGTGAAGGCAGCCATCATCTACAGTAAGTCTTTGGGAGAGCACTGCAGCTTAGTGCCCCTAAATGTTTTCTCCTGCTCGGCAGATGGGTGCAAGTGCAGCAGTGGGAAGGGTGCAGAGAGCCAGCCTGAGTCCACCTAACCTGTCTTGCTCAAACCTAAGTTTATATGAGATTTGGGCTGATGCTTTGATACAGCTCTGTGCTTTGCGGGGCCATCACTGCACTGCTTGTGAGGAACACCAAGCCAAGGAGATGTTCCTGGGAGAACTGCAGTCTCCATGGTCTGGCACATTCGCTTTCCGGGAGGCAGAGCCTGGGTCACAGTCTGGGTCCTCTGACTGGGTAGCATAAAACTATGGAAGGAAATCACAGCAGCAGTGGAAGTGCAGCTTGACCCCAAGCTTAGCTGGAGTGAGTCTGTCAGGGCTTCAGCTAAAACCTGATCTGAATAAGCTGTTCAATGTCTCCTCTCAGTGTGAGCAGAAAAAAGATGTCATAGTTCAAGGGAAAGATGAGTTTGTGTCAGTCATCTCAGCTATGCTTGTGAAAGTCTTACCAAAGCAGCAATCCAAAATGCAATGACCGCTCCTTGCTCCTGCCTGTGCTTTTTCAGGGTTCTTTTGAGTTAGTAGCAGAGCTGATTTGCTAATCTGCTTCTCTCTCTCCTTACAAAAGGAGTAACTCTTGGGGGAAGACAGGGGCCAAGAAAACATGAAGCAGAAGAGGAAAAGAAAGGGGCATGGGACTGAAATAAAAAGAGAAAAAAACCCCATTAAAATATATGGGAGAACTATATACTTTGCTTTGGGATGTCATCTTCTCACATAAATGCTCACTGGCATTTTTCAGGGAGAATTGCAAAGCCCCCTGAAATGCCTCATAGCATTGCTTTGGGATTGACTTTCAGAAAACACAAGGCCAGGCTGACTAGTCAAACAAAAACCATCATGTTTATCTCTGGGGAGTGCTGGCAGCCAAAACATGTTACAAAGGAGAGAGTTTGCAAAACAGTGCCCTTGCCTTTAAACCCATCATATTTCCTGGACAGAAAAAAAAGTGTTGTTTCGGTTGTTGCAGGTTTTCTTTCTTGTGACAAATTCCCTGCAGACCCTGGCACACTCCCTGTGGTTTTGCTGCCTGCCTGAGGGCTGTGCTGGCTCACTGGGAAACATTTCATTCTTTCCTGACCCCCAAGGTGTCAGCTCAGTGGCTGCTGTGTCACGCATGGGGCTGCCCTCTGTGATCTGCAGGGTGTTGGGGGAGCTGCAGTGGTTACAAACAGGAACTCTCCTTTTGAGATCTACAGCATGCTTGGATATAGGACATGGAGGCAGTTACCTTAAAGTCATTTTTAACAAAAGCAGATTAAGATATTACATAAATAGATGTAGCTGAAGTACCCAAAATGGTAACACACTGTGATTATTTCTTACAGAAACAGCAGGTAAAGAATTACATGGAAAACTTCACTTGCTGGTGCTAAATTAATCTAGAAACTCCCTTCCCTGTCCCGGTATTCATCTGATGAATTCTGGATGTTTTTCTGACACACCTTGCCAAGGAATCTGCCTGCCCTGAGTTTAGGGCTGCATTAATCTGAACTACTGATAGTCCTGAGGGGAGGATGGGGGGGTGGGAGGGGGCTATCTTTTAAAATTTTTTTAAATTAGTCTCCTTCTTGCAGGCCTTAAAGGAATCTGAACAGATTAAATAGCATTGCTTTAGCTTTTCTCCTTGTCCCTCACCCTGCTTTAAAAAGGAAAGCAAAATTAACCCCTAATTTCGGAGCTACTTGCCATGGGTTTATGTGTGAGCACTCGTACAACTAAAGGTGCAGTCTGATGTGAAAAGGAGCTGGAGCTCACACATGAATTCTCTGGCAGGTCTGTGTGAGGCCAGTGAGCTGACACTGGCAGCACTCCCTGGCTAGTTCATAGCTCCTTATCTCTTTGACTTGGGTGTTGTTGCAGTTTAGAATGTCTCAACCTACCCATGTATTTTAGGTGAGTAATTTAACATAGAGTAATTACTGGAATACTTGATAAAAGCATCCAACCAGCTTCAGTACCTGCAAATTTTTGCTGGCCCTGGACTGAGACCAGATAGCCTGATAATAAGGTGCTCTGATTAGTAGATTTGGTGTGGATGACTCTCCAAATTAGTCTTCTAGGACTGTTGAGATGGTCATCCTTAGCAATTAGAGAGCATTGCTCTAAGGGGGGATGGAATGCGAGAGGACTGAGAGAGGTTCCCGAGAGAAGAAGCCAAAGGGGGTCAAACAGCAGCACCCAAAGAGACTCGCACCAGAAAGTTGGTGACAGATGCAGAACAGGCATATGTATTTCACATCTGTGGGCAAAGCAAGTGTTTCTCGATGCATTTTTGTCAGAGGGATCTGATTTTATCCCTCCTCTGAGGAAGGAAGGGCACACTCTGGGGCTGTGGCACTGGCCCCAAACCTTTGGGTCTGAAGCAAGCAGGTTACCTGCTCCTCCCTACTCCTGAGGCAGAGTTTTTTCATCTCTCCCCACCCTATCACCCAGCTGGGCAGGTAGAAAGGAGGGTACCTTGCAGAGGAGAGTGTTTTGAGGAGGGTGCCTTGAAGATGAGATCTGCCTTTGATCCCAGCCTTTCTCCATGCCAGCTCCTGAAAAGCCAAATTTCTCCAGGAAACTAAGGCCTAGATTGTTAGATAACCTTATGTGGTACATCAGTGACCTAGATGATGTTTTCCATGTACAAACACAATTAATATACCTCTTTCTCAGTCACAGAGAGATCTCACACTGTCTCCAGAGGATGCAGTGGCTTATATCTCTCACTGATATATTTGAAAGGAAATGGGGAAAAAAAAAAAANTTTTGTCCAGGACTAATTTCTCAGGTTAGGGACGTTCTGCCAGGGAAAAAAAAAAAAAAAAAAAAAAAAAATCCTGGCTGCTGCTTTCTGCATTTGTCTGGCAACCACCATATTTTATTATTTCAGTGAAAAGAAAATTCCATGCTCTCATGTGGAGGAATCTGCTAACAAAAACAAAGGAAATAAAAGAAACCACTGGATTTATCTCATGAAAATATTTCAGAAAGCTCTGTTGCTCTGCTGTCCTTCACAAATTGTTATATAGCACAGGGGTTTGGGGTTTAACACAAACCCTGTTTCACATTTAGCTTTTGTTCTTTTTTTCCTGACCAAGTTTTTTTAACTGGTTTAATATGAGCTATTACTTCTTCCTGCAAACTTCATTTTGTATTGTCATTAAAGGACAGGCCAATAAAGCCATGGGATAAGGATTTTATGCAGTAGGAATGAGGTATGCACATCAAGAGTGATGCTGGAGACCCAGCAGCAAACTCCATTTCCCAAGTGAGAGGGAGCTGTGAAAGAGGAGCAACTGGTCTGGAAGGGGAGATCTAGGTAAATCTGTGTAGGAAAGCAGAGAGAAAAGACTTGAGGGCATCAGGTAGTTGCTGTTGGAAGAAGTCTGCAGCAAATGGTGAAGGACTTGGTGTTTGGTGCTGGAATGAATAAGAAGAGGCAGCCAAAGCTGTATGCTGTGCTCTTCAGGGTGTCTCGGATCTGGAGTCCTGCCAGTGCTTCTGTAACTGTTGCTAGGGATGCACCAGCAGTCTTTTTCCAAGGGAAGAAGATTAAAAGAGCTGTGTATTTTTACTCAGAAATTTCATTCTGGATACACCCTCCTCTCATTCTGTCTGTTCCTTGGTTTTTTGTACTACTGATATTGTGTTGGAAAATAGGAAGTTGTTAAATTGTCTTGTTGCTTGTGTTAGGAGCAGTTCCTGCTCCAGCCTCCTCTACACTGTGCTGATATATTGTTGTCTCCTGTGCTCAACAGGTACCTCTGTCCCAAATCGCTTTCAGTGCTGCACCTCCTCCTCAGATCCTGTACAATCCTGCCCAGCAGATCCTGACATACGCTGGGTTCTGTCCTTCTGCGGCAACAATTTCTACGTATCCATCCTACCCATTGCCTCTTCAGGTACAGTACAAAACCACACCCTTCTTACACCATCAAAAAGGCATAAGGTGCTACTCAGTACAAACTTTGCAGAGGTAGGTCTTAACTGGACCCCAGCTCCCAGGTTTGTGTCCAGGATGACTTAGTCTGTGCCTAGTTTTCTGGTCTGTTCTCAGACCTCAGGCTTTTTCTGGTTGTCCTTTGGACTCTTACCTGCTGATGAGGTAAGAGTAGCCAAGAGTAGAGAGAGAAGGGAATAGAAACACGTGGAATTAAGCTGAAAAGCCTCATGTAAGTTGTCATGAGGATCTGTTATGACTGTTCAGTCCTGTGTCCACTGAGAAACAGAACTACATTGCATTTACCCCAAATTCTTATCTGTATTCCAAAATAAACACAGTTATTTCCCTAGATTTCTACTTTTTCAAAAAAGTGTGTTCATTTATCTTCCTTCCCTTTCGTAACATTCAGATGCAGACACCGCCAGCTGTCCCAAAACCAGGAAAGGTTAGTAAGAAACACAGGGACCCAAAAGGGAAAACTTAAACCCTATTAAAACTTTCTCTCTGCCAGCTTTTTCTTCTTTTACTTCTTTTGCATCGGAGCTTTGATTAAAGAGATGGGACTATCGCAGTTACACACGATTTATTACTTAAAATAACAAACAAGGCATCAGTCTCAGAGGCCGTGGAGTTAAGTAACACGTCGCCATAACAAGGGACAGTCAGGGTTTACAAGGTTACATGGCAGTTTGTAACTTTCTAGTCCAATAAGCAATTAACACGAAACTTTGTTTTGACTTGATAACCTATCACCTTTGGTAACTTTTACTGCAATGCATCTATTTTCAACCAATTATTTGCTAAGTCACGTACACCCATATACTTCTATTATAACATCTAAATTCTTAACTTAAACTATAAAATCATACTACTACACTTAAAACCCTTCACCTTATCACCCAATATATTTTCTTATTTATAGCTATAGGAGCATAGGTTTGTGATTCTCTTGCTTAGGGTCTCCATGTCTTGTCAACACATCAAGCCAAGTTCTTTCCAGGGCTGTAAATCAAATTCATTATTGCCTGTGGAAGTTTTAACTCCTCGGTTTCCAACACCCTATTCCTGGGAAAAGAAATAAAAGCAAGCCACCTTCCTGTATGTATGAACACATTATGTTGCAGTTTGGAGAGAAGTAATTTCTGCATCAGTACATGAATGAAAAAGTCATAATAAACTTATTCAAAGGTACAAATGGTGAATGATGGAAGCAGGAATGATTAGGAACAGCCGGAAGCTTAACTGTCATCTGCTTCCATTGCTTGAGAGCTGTAGGCTGAATCCATGGGGCTGGAGGTCTGAGGTCTTCATGTTGCATCTAAGGGCTTCAGGCTGCTGGATTCAGACCTTCATAAGCCCTGCTCAGGTGGTTGTATTCCTTAATCCCAGTCTGGGTCTGGGATTCATCTAACTGAACACAGGGGCCATTGGCATGTAAGGATCTAGTACTGCCTGATAATGAGATCAAGTAGCCACCTGTCCCCTGCTACTGCTCTGAGAGGGTCTAGGTTCAGGTCCCATTGTCCCCGAGTCACGTAAGTGTGGATATCTGGGAAATCCCATGGCATCCCAAAAGGGATGGACACTTAAATGTGGGAAACTGAATAAAGTTTTAGCTGTCCACAGAGTAGGAGACCCTGCCTGAGCTGGTCTACCCTTTAGAGTCACCAGTGGATTATCCCAGGCTAAAAGTATATGACATTGATTCCTGGTCCTCTGCTGAATCCAGTATCTCACTGAATAAATGCTTGCCAGAGAGGCAAAGTCTATAAAAGAAATCAGCCAAATGCCAAAAACAAAGAGTGATAGCAGGAATGCATTTTGAAAGGATGTTACCAGCATTTCTTTTGTTTACTGTGACATGTGCCAACAAAACAATTCATTCCTTACTGGTACAGTTCAGCCACAACTGGTCTTGGTAACAGGCCTGCCAGCTGGGCAGGTAATGGTCCTGATTAGCTGGGCAGGGACTGGTGGTGACAGCAGTTATGGATTGTGCCAGTTATTCCTGCTAGAGAAGAACTCACTGGAAAAGCAATTCCAGGCAAACAGATGGAAGCAGTGGTTGCAGTTTGAGAGGGGAGGGAAGCAACAACTCTAAAATAAATAAAAACACAAACCAACCCAAACTCACAACAACTAGGTTTGGAGCTGATGTATCTAGCAGGTCTGTCAGTATACCTGCACTGCCTCAGAGAGTTAAAGGGCATCATCAGCCTTCCTGTTGGGATGTCCCCATTCTCACTCACTAAGTCACCCTGTGGTACAACTACAGGACAACCGTCTCCTTGCCAGGAGGGTTTGACCCAGAGCAGCAGCCCCTGATCACATGGAGCGCCATGGAGGAGGCAAACACCTTGGCATGGGGTCTGCCAGCCCTGGACAGCTCTGAGATGCTGTCATCCAAGGGCCAGCCCTGGCCCTGGCCTTCTAGATCATGGCTATTAATTTTTTTGGCAGCAGGGAGCATCATTTACTTGCCCAGATTTTTCATTTCTCATGAAAAAGATTCATGATTACTTTATCTTGTTTTTAAATTCCAGGCGCCTAAAGTTCACTTAAAGCCTGAACTTGAGGGGAGCTGAGCCCAAGTCTTCAGCTGAAGTCCATAGACTGGCACGTGCTGGCATATGAGGGGAGGAGTGAAATCCTGACCCTCTTGAAATCAGTGACAAACTTGGGTTTAAAGCAGAAGTAGGATTTTATCCTGAATATTATTCTCTACATGCATTCTTTTGTTTTAATGAACTCTGCTTTTTCCTGAAGATGGGCTACTTCCTAAACTCTGTTTATTTTTTGTGCCTCTTTCAGCCAAAGCATCATCACAGCTGAGACAGCCAAAGAGGCAGACACATGCCTACCTGTAAAATTTTCTCTTAAGAGGCATCTGCACTTGGCAAAAGAGTAAGACCTTGCATTTATGCAAGTATTATAAGTGAGATTAATTACATCTGAGGTAATTTAAATTTCACAGTCATGCCTGGAAATGAGCAGCTACACGTAACCTAATCAGTCAGTCAGGTGCTGTGCCTCACCCAGGAAGCCAAGCATCTTTTCCTGCAGAAATTCCTGTTCTGCTCTATTGCCTAGCTGTCTGTGCAATGTCTATTAAAAATGACTTGGGTTACAGATGGAATCTGCCTTGTTCCACTAGACACCATCATTGCTACATTTAAGTAGGTACTTTAGCTCTAAAGTTAATGTTGTGCTGCAACACATGAGAAATTTAATCATGGGGCTTATTATGTAACAACACAGAACTTCAATGGGGTTGTAATCCTTTACTGAAGAAGGTATTTTTCTTTGTCTGACACAGCCTGCCAGCAATTTTCCAGGAACATCATCTACTGACATTTCTTTATCAGAAGAAACTCAGCCTCCATCTCAGTCCAGCTCCAGCTATGGTCTTCCCCCAAACGCTCCAGCCCTCTATACACCAACTTACTGCTTGCCTGGAGAAAAGCCTCCACCATATGCACCATAGAGCAAATAATTTGTTTTAGTAGCTGGTAGGCTTTTATTTTGTTTTTAAGAAACCTCTGGAAACTGTGCTGTGCAGGCACTAGACTTTCCAAAGAAACCCAGCACAGAGTGTGTTACTGCCACTCTGCTTTTACCCACATCTCCCTGTGAGCAGGGCAGAGCCCTGGAAGTGTAAGGACAGGCACGTCACCACTCAGTTTGCCTGCAGTCAGATGTACTAGAACTTTCTTGCTACCGTAAGCATGAGGTGTTTCCCAGTCAGTGCACTGCAGAATAGATTTTCTTCAAGAGGAAAAATGAAGAAAACACTCTAGATACGTGTTCTGCTTTCACATAAACCAATATTGAGGGGTTTTAGCCTGTGCTGTCTGAGTGGGTAGCCGGGACCTCTCCGAATCAATCATGTTGGGTAGTAAGAGTTTGTTTGCTTGTAGTGTTTAATAAACCTTCTGGTGAAAGTGTTGTACCAATAAAGTGTGGCAATTATTTTACAATAAAGTTCACTGTGTATGTTTACACTACACCTAAGGCTGTGTATATATGGACAGAAACAAAAACAAGGAAAACGAAAGAACAGAGGAAGAAGTACCCTACCAAATAGTTTCCTTTTTCAAGTTTCAGATAGAAAGGCTAATGCTACTGGGACTGTTTTAGCTGAACTTTGTGCCAGTCTGCATAGTAAAATGTCATGTTATTGCAATAAAAATGCCATTTCTAGATGAGTATTTTAGGCTGCACTTTAGTGTTCAAATTAATTCCTTTCTAGTCAAAAGAGCACCACAACCAAAACCATTTTAGGTTAAATGCCTCTTACTTATTTTTAAATTAATCCAAGACCTGATACCGGCATTTTACAAAGACTGAAACAGAATGAATGAAGTGGCCTAATTCCTCTTTTTATTTATTTATTTTCTCCAAAGGCTAAGAAACAATACGTTTGACAGTGCCATTGACAGGAAAAAAGCTATGTCCCTGTTGTCAGCGCCCTGCAACCTCACTGTGCACCACATTACCTGGGATTCCTTTTGGCACACACCTGCCATATTTTGGAATAGGAGTACTTACAACCAGCATGAAAACCTGTTTAAATGCTGTAGCCCTTCACTGCATTTTGCTCCTGCAAGAAGGGTGTTGGTGCTGCTTGCTCCATAGATCTTACAGTCTAGACAGCAATGAAGCTCTAGAAATTTCCTGAAATGCCAAAGAGTAAAACAGGGAACAGAAGGTATTTCTCATTAACATTTTAAGCAGCTGCTCTTTATTATGAAGATATTGAAAAAAACTAAATAAACAAAACCAGCTTACTTGACAGTTTCCTTTGAAAGGAAGTGACACCATCAGACCTGCTTAAAATAGAACAAAGAATGATCATCCCTTTACATAATACTTTGCAACTTCCAAGAAAATTCTGTTAATTCATGTGTTGTACCTCTATGTATAAAAAGCAGATTCAGTACTAATACACGTAGGAAGAGAGATTAATTTTTATGGACCATAAAAGCCACCTTTTGTTCAATTAAGTTTCTTCTGAGATACAAAGTTTTAGGCCAGTGATCAGTGATGAGGTGCCTTATGTGTATTGTTGACAAGGTGAGTTATGCGAACATGGCTGAGAAAAACAGCCATGGTTTTGTTTTAAACATTAATTTAATGCATCCAAAATGCTTAGTTCTTGTGCAAATACATGCTGTGAAAAGCACAGTCACTCTATGAAATAAGTGAACCTACACATTTACTTCTTTTTACTTGCTATGAGTACTACCAGGGGAACCACCTGGGTTCATTTTGGGGACTCAAAGTCCAGAACGGACTTGATCCCTTTGGGCTGAGCATCTAGACTAACTGAACAAGGATGAAAGTAATGTTTCTCTTGGGTTGAAGCAAGTGACTGAGAAGGAATCAAGGAATGCTTATTGCAGCTACCTCTTCCTCCAAACCTTTTTCCAGTGTTGTACTGCTGTAGGGTAGTAAAAAAATTCACCTTTACATAAAAGACATCTCCCCCCCTCTCCCCGCTCCCTTCTGTCATTCTTCAGACTGAGAAATTCTGAGTTTTCTTCTCAACCACATTCTGAGTCAGGGTGCATTGTGGTCTATGCAAAATATCTTCACCTATATGCACACATATATGAAGTCCAGGAGCAATTTCTGCCCTGAATTAGAAAAGTAAATGCTCTTGTACACGTAACATTTAGTACGGAACTGCAGAGTACCATAACGTATCACAGGATTCACATTTCCAGGACCCCAAATAATTCTGGCCTCATAAATAGTGTCACTTACATTAACACAAAGGTCAGACATGTTTGTGATTCATTTATGCCACATGGTATTTTGGGAACTACCGCAGAGATTTTACAAAAATACCAGACGTAAAACTATTTTGCTGGCATGCTTCACTTGAAAAGAACAAAGTAAAACAGGGCTTGTTTCATCTTCTTGGTTTAAAAATAGGTGGCTTCCGAGTCTGTACTTTCTTTCAGTAGAGTTACTCCAAGTTAAAAAGATTGTTGTGGTTGAACCCCAGCTGGCAGCTCACCCCAGGCAGCCGCTTACTCACTCTCCCTTGCTGGGATTGGGGAGAGAATCAGAAGGGTAAAAGTGAAAAACTTGTGGGTTGAGATAAAGACAGTTTAATAAGTAAAGCAAAAGCTGCACACACCAGCAAAGCAGAAGAACAAGGAATTCATCCACCACTTCCCATGAGCAGGCAGGTGTTCAGCCATCTCCAGGAAAGCTGGGCAATGTCACGTGTAACGGTGACTTGGGAAGACAAAGACCATCACTCTGAATGTCCCTCCCCTTCCCCTTTTGTCTCCCAGCTTTATATGCTGATCATGAGGCCATATGGCATGGGATATGCCTCTGGTCACTTGAGGTCAGCTGTCCTGGCTGTGTCCCCTCCCAACTCGTTGTGCAGCTCCGGCCCCCTCACTGGTGGGTGGAGTGAGAAACAGAAAAGGTCTTGACACTGTGCAAGCCTTGCTCAGCAATGGCTAAAACATCCCAGAGTTATCAGCATTGTTTCCAGCACACACCCAAGCTACAGCCCCATACTGGCTGCTGTGAAGAATATTAACCAGAATAAGCACAGAGCTGAATTTCGGTAAAGGACTAAAATAACAATGAAAAACATACAGAAAATAAAACACTGCAGTGTGGACATTCTATTAAACAAAGTGTCTTCAGGATTTCCAGCTCTTACTGAAGATACTAATCTAATCTTTCTTGGGTATTCCATCAAATCACACATTGATCCAGAGTCATCAGCTGTAACATAAAGCACTTTCAGAAACAACATGATTTCCCTTGCTCAATTAAAAAAAGCAAAAACATAGAACTACTCCTGGGTTTTCCTATCCATACACAGTCTGCCAGTAAGTTACTACTGTCTAGTGGGAACTTTCCTTTCAAACTTTGGTCAGACCTGACAACAGGTCCTTCTCCAAGTATAAATGAGTAGGTTGGTTGAAAGTGATAAAGTTCTGTTCTTTTCTGCCCTACTTCATTACTGCTGATTGATTTGCTCATGATAAGAAGCTATGATGACATGTCTAATGGCTAATAAAGTGCCTCCTCTTCTCTGCTAAATAAAGCAGGGATCCTTGCCAGAAAATACACTTGGATTAGTCTTCCCCCCTCTTTCATCTTTTCCTCTGGGACAGTTGTATCTTCACTTGATCACAGATGTTGCCACACATGGATTATGAGACTAACGTGTCATCTCCTTATCTGCTTAGGGAAAACATAACATGACTGGCCAAGAATAATTTATAAAAGACCTTGTAGAATTAGACCTTTTTCATGTTAATCCTCTAAAGGATGGTGTAACCTTAGCTACCCAGTACTTGGATTTTGCACCACAGCATATACCAATATTACCCAGTTTATTAGTTTGATGCAAGACAAGGACCAAATAAAACAAGATTTAAGTGATTCAAGGCAGGCTAGGCAAAGCCCATCCCAGCTTCAGAAGGATAGCTGAAAAGCTGAATGCACTTCATGGCTCTACAACCTCTCCTGCATAAACCCCCATGGATATTCTCACCTCATGCAGTTCAGCCTGGCTAACTCACAGCTCAAGCTTCTCTGCTCCCACTAGGCTCACAGTGAATAAGCCAACCTAAAAATGCAGCAGCAAAAATATGTCATCACCAGATAATATTCCTCAATTCTCAGCACCTCATCATTTGCTCCAGCAGCTATTGACACAAAAGCCATATGGCTTTCAACTTACTGAGTCTTTTCTTCTAAATGTTTCCTGCTGACCCAACTTCACTTTCCATTTTCTGTTGACCAAGAGTTTTTCTAAAGGTCACAACTGAGCCTTCTTTCAGTGGTACCAGAAAGAGAAACTCTAGCAATAAGAATAGCAGCCACCATTTGCTCTGCAGCTGAGAAGGTATGAAATACTGATGGAAGCACATAAACCTCCCACCCCCCCAAAAAACCAAAAATCCAAACAAAAAAAGCAGCCCTCCCTCCCCCTCCCCCCTGCCTTCCCCCGCAGTGTAACCTCCACATCAGGCACAGTCTGAGTCATTGTGTCCAAATACCAGAATAATCTCAGTACAGGTAAATTAAAAACTTGTATGTAAATATTTTATTCTCTCGTATTTTGCAAATCAGAAAGCAATGTTTGGTAATAAAAAATAATACAGAATTATTATTTTTCTTCCAGTCCAGACTCAGGTTCCCCACACTACAGATGAAATTGTCTCTTACAGTCTAAAGATAGCATTCACTTTCAGTATATTCTGTACTTCTGACTTATTTAATATTAGTCTTCTGAACTATTTACAAATATATTACAACCTTTAAACCTCAAAGCAAAGAGTATTTCAATAATCAATCTGACATAAGGATCAGTAGCTTCTACATAACTTCAGTGTTTAAGAGAAACTATACACGCAGTGCGGTAGATCTGAATAATTTATATCTTTTAAAAAAAGAAAAGCATTGAAAGTTTTTGAGTATAAAACTTTCGCATTGCAGTGGTACCTACTGACCCTCCTCGACTGGAGGACAAGAATGTGAGGTGATGTCACTGTGCTTGTAGAGAGCCTCATCTAAGTCCAGTGCCGTGCTGCTCAGCTTGAGAGTCATGCAGCCGTGGTAGGACGCGGTGACCGGAGTGGAAGTGACAGGAACGTCTGTCAGAAAGAGGAGATAAATATCTCTGACAGCTGCTTTTAAATAAATACCTGCCCTACCTAGGCTCAGATAGCTATCACTTCAACGAATTCAAGCTCACCTCTTTCCATGCTAGAGTTTCTACCTCCTCCTGCCCCTCTTGCCAGAAGGCATGAGCACAATCCCAGACGTGAGGAAAACACCATCTGTTCTGGTGCTCAAAAGCCCTTCTCCCAGGCTGAACCCTTCCTCAGCTGCTCTGTGTCTCTGCAAGGCCTCCAGACCCGATGAAACCATGAAACCTTGTGCTGAACAGCAGCAAGGCTTCACTGCAGTGGCACAATGTGCTCACACGGCTTTCCAGCCCCATGTTTTCCCCCCGTTCCATCTCTGAACCCTCTGTTTTGTCATTGGTGGAGAGGTTAGACCTTCCTCTAATGCTCTTTCTCTTCAAAATAGTTTCCAGAAGATTATAGGAAGAACTTTATGACAGGAAAGCACTTCCCACATGCAGCCTCTACCACTTGCTGGACGCATCTTTACCACGATTTTGCTGTGTATAAGCACAGGGAGGTTGCTGGCCTTCATCAGCAAGGTGCTGGAATACATCAATTGAATTGGTCAGACTAATGAGACTAATTTTACTGTGGAGATCCACTGGTGACGTTCTTTTAATCAGTTTACCAGAGGCAGAAAACAGATGGCAAGGAAGGAGACACTAAGTACGATCCAATAGACTAGAGGAAATTAGTCAATCTTACTACTAACTTCTGTAATATCATGTACATATGATTGTAAACAAATAACCCCACACAGTAACATAATGACAAGAAAATCTACATAAGCTGTGTCCTCTACCTTTCCCCAAAGGTCATTAGTTTATTTACAACCCAAAGCTGACCCAATCAAACTGGTTGTGCAATGGAAAATAATGAACATCTCGAAGAATATTTAACTTTACAGTGATTCAGGTAGCTAAATATACCACTTATCTTTACATCAAAGCAAGGACAACTTGAACAATAGGTTGTCCTGTTGACCCAAGATTATATGAAATTTAAAGTGTTCTGCCTGGAGATATGTGGGGCTGATGTGAACAGACACAGCTCAGACAGTATCTAGGACGAGTGGGAGAGAGAACATTTGTGGGAGATCTGTAAGCCACAAAGAAATAATATAAATCTTTTCAGCTTCCTGGGTGAGAAGTACCATTGCTCAGTAGTTGCTTTAATTAATAATACCTATTTCCTATTCTTCCCCATTTACCGAAGTTTATCTGCAAAGTCTGCTTAAAGGAATTCAGCATTTCTGTTGTAATACCTCACAATGTAAACTAAATTTTGAGTCAGAAGAAGTTGAAGTTATGGCTTAACAGCTTAAAGACTGGTCTAAGGAATCAAGCAGATTGCTGTTACACATGCCACAGGGCTGACTGAGAGACAGCGTGGGCTTTCAGACGGATTTGTAATAGATTAAAAAAATAATTTTTTTTTCTTTGTGTTGTAGTAATAAATCATGCATAATATTTCATTTTCTGTTATGACTAGAAATGGATCTGTCCGGAATGTGGTCATGTAAAGATTTTGAAGTCTGGTTTAAAGGTTCCTTCACCTGGTGGAATGCATATTTCCTGAAAAAACACCTATGCATCACATAAATTACATCATTTAGGATTTAGAAGAACTGAAAAGCCTATAGAAAACGTAATAAATGCCTACGTGTTCCCTCTTATCTGTTGAAACTCTAAGTAGTATTTCTTCCACATCTGCAACACTAGCTGTGCTTAGGATCAGACATATTACATATTTGGACCCAGAATTCTTTCTTTATTTGTGGCAATGGAATAAAGACGTGAAGTTCAACCACTATACTGTTTTTTTCCACAGGGTATGGAAGCACGGAAAAACCAAAAACTACGTAATGTTTTCAAAATCTGAATGAGCCAAACTCACTTAGATCTGACCATTCGGTATTGTTACTTAACCGAGAGTGATTAATCCAGCTGAAGTGCTGAAATGTTTATTTGCTTGGCAAATAACAGGGTTTCTCGTGCAAGCGCTGGGTTCCTCTCAATGGCGAAAGCAGAGCGCTGGCAGAAATTCCTGTTGCTAAGCACAACAGATCGAAGAGGGGATAGTAGCTAAACCTATAGCAGCCAGCTGAGTCTCAACTGCCACAGCCATGGTATCTCACACTTAGTTCTGGCACATCAAAAAAGATTTTTGATTTGTGCTCCCAGCACAGGTAGTCTAAGCAAACCATAGAGAACCTGAGACAGTGACAGAATGGGATGATCCTGAGCTGTGGAAGTCTCTGCTGTGCATCTGAGAGCTACTTAAAAGAAAGCAGGCAACCTCTCTTGCCGGTGCAATGGCCAGCTTGGATAATTCAATCTGAGACTGGAAAATGCCAAGTTTGGGATTCCAGCCTTGTTCCTGCCAGTGTGTGAATGTCCCAGAGTATGTGGCCTCCCCCTTTCAGGTGTGACTGGGAGCCATTTGCATCATCAGCATAAATCCTCTGTAAACTCTTGCTCATGGTGGAGACAGCCTCACCATGTGTCCTAGTACATGTGGCACCTCAGCCACCCTGTTCCAGCCTGACTGCTTCAGCACCTACCAAGCGGCCAACATTTGTGCCTCTCCCTTGCTTGGGCAAGTAAGGGCAAGACTTTGCTTAGCTGCTGGCATCATGTGCATCAGAGACATAAGTGATTCCTTAATAGCATTCCACAGCAGAAAGGACACATAAACCTGTTCAGCTAGAACAAGAAACAAACTCCCAAGCTTGGCCAAAATTCACAATTCAGATGAAAGTTTGATCTTACAAGTTCACAAGAGAGGAGCAAAGTGACCTCCCGGAAGAAACCCTGTTGTTGCTGAAAAGCCAGAGAAACTGTAAATGGTGTTAACCCCTTGGTTGTGCCCTACATGCCCTCTGCTGGGAGGCAGTCAGTTAACTGTGTCGTGCTGTGATCAGTTCAAAGACACCATCAGCCAGGGAGAATCACCACACTGGGCTTCCCAAGGTTCAGGCAAAACAACTCGAGTCCCTAGTACTCCCCTCAAGGAGTGCTCCCATGGGTTCATTACATTAATGAAGCACTGCAGGAACCTGCAGTTCAGTTCCTATGGATTTTACCAGGTTTAAGATAATAACCCAGCTTATAGCTATCCTTCAGATAAATCATTACTATTGCTGAACAAGCAAAACCTCTTCTTTCTATTTTTGCCTCCGGCTGTCCTCAGAAGGACACAATCATTCAAGGCAAGTGCAACCCCATATCTGTTATGTGCCTGCACTGCAGACAAAGCCTGCTCAAGCAGAAACAGGAGTCTTACAGCTTGAACAGAAACAGTTTTCCTAACTCCCAGCTCAGCAAGGTGGTCCATGGTACAAAACTGGAGACTCACCTGGCAATCCTCCCACGTATGTCTTCGTTGACTGCAAAGAGCTCTCCAAGATGGACAGACTGTCCTCCAACTCAGAGATGCTTAGTTCACTCTCCCCTGCTACCCCATCTACCCTCAGGGATAAGTGATCTTTCTTGAGGAGGACGTCTATAGAGTGTTCCTTCTTATCACAGAGATTTGTGGCCAGTCTGGACACAACTCTGTTCTCCAAGGCCATGATGATAAACTGAACAGCAGGGGAAAGAAAGAAAAACAGGTAGTGAGCAGAAAAATACCTAGCCACACTTACTAGTACCAGGATGACCCCAATGTGGCCTTTATTACAAATATTTTACAGAGGCTCCAGGCTTATTACTATTGCTGATTGTATTCTGATCTCATTTGCATAGATGAAAAACCAATGAATCAGCGGGACTAATTTTTGAAACCATGTTTCCTCAGAGAAAGTTCTTAGTGGGTCTTGCAGAAGTCAGTATTTTGCACTGGAACCAAACCGACTGAAGCTGCTGTTCTATAAATGAAAATTGGCTCATGGGATTTAGTGAAATCCTTCCTGGTTTACCCTTGTGGAATGCCAGAATCTAGCCATCTGTTACGAATACCATTAAGTAGTAGCTTCAACACTCCACCATAACTGGCCTTTCCCAGCACCTTTCCCACACCTAAAGCCTGTCTCTTGGCTACTTTGGGACAGTTACTGATAAGCGAGAATGGAAATCCCTGGTTTATGGCACTAAACAGTTTCTGTGCCAGAAAAAAAAAGTATGCCTGCATTCAAGAGAGCAGTCCCATCTTTTACCTAGGCCACATTTGCAAAGAGCTCCCTATTAACATCAGACACACACCAGTAAGAGGCACAACTTCAGTGTCAGGCAAGTACTGTTTTTTCAGACCATGCTCTGAACAGGTGGGACAAATTAGGAGGCAGGCAGCAAACCTGAAAACCACTTTTGAAAATGACTTCCAGTTACCGGAGACAGCAAGGAAACTTCTCTACAAAAATACTTGTACCTGTTGTTTCAGTTTCTTTGTGGAGTGATAGTCAATCAGAGATAGTGATAGAGGGACAGATGCTTCTTCTGTAACTAGGGCAAACAGCACACCAGTATCTGTTGCTGGTTGAATTACAGCATTTACTTTAATTTCCCAATTTGTCTCGGTTTCATTTCCAGAAGAAGGTTGCACTACAGAAAAGAAATGCATAGGACAATGTGTCAAATGGGTAAGCTGTTCAATTTCTCCATGGAGAAGAACATAGGCAGATGAGCATCTGGAGGGACTGCCACTTTTCTTTTATTAAAAAATTATCATTCCAAAGCATCTGAATATAAAATCAGACAAGAAAATGGCATCAGTTTCCTCTTGTTACCTTATGCATCCTGCTGCTTTTCAGAATGTCAAAGGATAACATTAAGCTTTTTTATCACAAAGAGTTAGTCAAATTCCCATGGCTGCCAATCTGACACACTCAAAGAACTGTTGCAAGATAGGTCAATCAAAAAACAATTTTTGAATCGATCTGCCCAAAGATCATTGAGAAATCGAAGTTGAAATTCGACATGCAGGAAACATTTCTATGAAAGCCTGTATTAAACTCAAAAATTATATAAGCATACTACACTCATCACCTACTCAAACTCTTCCTGATCACCACCCTCTCAGAACTGTGGCATGTTTTATTTCACCTGCTGAACCCTGAATTAAACTTTCTGGTTTAATTACTTTCTTACTGCCTCAGTGCCCTTGTAATTTAAAAGGTAATGCAGGCTGCAAAGAAAGCTCTCAGTCCTGCTCCTGCAACCTCCCTTCACAGGAGTACTATCTTTACTAGGTCACCACATCTTGAAATACAATAATGCATTCTTTATAATGCCTACCACTGCAAAGCAAGGAAAAAAAAAAAAGAGAGAGAATAATTGAAAAAAAAAAGCAGGTGCTGAGGCCTTATCTCAGCTGAGTGCACTTCACCTGCACTTTTGATGCTGCCTTGTCTTTACTTTGCAACTTTTGAATCCATGTGCTAAGTAATACAACAGACACCTGGTACTCCCTAATTTACAATGGCACAGCAGAAAAATCTATATAACGCCGAAGAGACGGCTTCTGCAGAGCAAGACATACACCACACTGAAACAGATGGTCAGCATTTGTGTGGGTTCAGAAATACTAATAGTTGATTACACAGATAAGCAAACTCAATAATCTAGAACAATAAAAGGTGCCTTTCTGAGTGCTACATTAGGGTGGACAAGTTTGGTTTGAAACTTGTTATTACTGTATGCCAGTTTCATTGGTTTCTATCAAAGATATGCTTAATGCATTTGTTCCAAGTGTAAGTAATGACACCCCATGATTAAAAGTGAATCCAAGACAATAGACAGTATTAATTTTTCTGTCTGTCACAAACTTAAGATACAGCAGTATGGCTTGCAGGTCTCCCAGCTGAGCAGAAAACAATGGTAAGGACCGGAAGCAGAAGCACCTAAGCTGCTGACAGAGATGTAAAGCCTCTAAGGCTGCGGATGAGCTGGAGCCAGTCTGGGTGTGAAATGTATTACTGGAGCTACACAGAAAGAACCTAATCCATGCTGGGCATATTTTCACTGGCTCGAACTATCATATATAGGCCTTCCTTCGCTCTGAACCACAAGTTTAGTCTTTTCTGCATCAATCAACAGTCAGTCTGGCATACATCTAAGTTTTACACTGTTTATTAACCAGGTATGGTTAATAGCGGGACAACAGGTCAGAAATAAAAAAAACCAGCCTACTTACTGTAAGTAAGATTAAACACAGCAAAACCTCGGCCGGGATAGAAAGACCCTCGTCCTGCTATGGCAAAGCACTGCATCTTTTCATTCATCTTTATAGTCTCCTGGATAGAGGTGTCCTCCCCATTCAGCCAGTTCCACGCCCGCATGCAGCCATCCAGCCGAGGGTTTATCTAGGAAGATAAAGCAGTATCTTATGCCTCAAACTACTGTTCAGTGAAGAACTGGGTGCAAAGGAATACTGAGTTATATTACGATACTAAACAGTAGAAATAATTTTGACGTGTTATGCACATGCAAACCAATAGGCAGCAACCCCAATCCTGCAACCCCAAGCACGTGAGTGGTCAGTATTCCCCAGGAAACCTCCCTGGGCTCAGCTTGTCTCCGCAGGATGGAAGGGCACTAGCTAGTGCGGGTGCTGATTTGGTTGTATTGATTCCGTAAGTTCCTCTATGTGTTTCCCACCATTAGTATAACTTATTTCTAAAGCTCTGCAGCCAAAGCTCTGTAATTCTGCACTGCAAATGCTGGAAGCTAACCTGAGGCTGAAAATCCCAATCATTTTTGTCATTGCAAACAGCCTGCATGACACACAAGGCAGACACTGGACCTGATCAGGATATAAGTTTTTGGGTTCTGGCTCAAGGAGGGGTGCCTGCACCACAAGACAGGCACACCACTCTGTACACACCTTATTCCTTCCAGCTTCTAGTTAGGCTATCCTGTACCAAATATCAGCATTAAAATGTCAGTCAGTGTGTAAAGAGCAGGCTCCTTGCAAAGCCTCTAAATCACCACCGCTACCCCCAGTTAACTGAAGGAGAGAGAATGAAGTGTCTGAGCCAGGATAAAAACCTGAGGAGTTTCTGGCTCTCAATCCTAGATTCTGACTACACCTTGAACTTACTGTTTCTGACATGCAGTAGCCCTGAATGACTTCTTGTGAGGCACAGGAGCTGCGAGGCTCATCTGCCGAACTCCCACAGAGCCACACACTTGTCACGTCATTTAGGAATAAAGAGATGCAAATTTGGGGTTCAAGGTGCCAACTCTGCTTGTGGTGGACACTCAAATCAGCCTAAGAAGCAGCAGCTACTCCAGAAACACAGCAATCATCCAATCTCACCCAAGGAGTTCCTTAACTTTTATTCATATGCTGTATCTACTTCAATAAGGAGGAAATAAAGAAAAATAAGCTTCTGTTTTTCCTTGGGTCTCACTAAACTGAAACAGCAATCACATGCAGCAAATTGTGATACTTTATACGTGAAGCACAAACTTTGGTCGCAACACAAAAAGTGCCCCTGATGTTTGTTCCAGACTTAGTAGGCACAGTGGCACCCTCACATAGCCATGTGCCCACCGACCCCTCCCCAGGCCACTCACACTGTCCAAGCCAGCATGACCACTGTGAATTTTGTCATGTGCTCCAGTTTTGCTGTGCCCTAACTCTGCAGGTGAGATATATCTCACCCAAACTTACCAATCAAAAAATCTGGAGTCTCGACTTTGTTACTGGTTTAGGCTCCTGCTGTAGTCAAGGGACAGAAAGCTGTATCCAGAAAATGATAATTCCACCTGTTTCAGGGCAGGCTGAACTGCTTTCAGGAAGGACCGACAATACCCCAAGAGAAGATGAAATCAAGCTCTTCAGGCATGCAAAGGAACACAAGTGATCATGCTATACTTACTGGTAGAATAAGGTCCTTGGTTTTGAAAGGAATGCCTCCTACTGTCAAATTCAGCTGATACACCCCCTTGTGTAGAGTAAACAGGTCCCCTGAGACAGCTATTTTCATAACTGCATCCCTGTTGACCTTTATAATCAAATTTCTTTCGAGTTCCTCAACAGAGATCTGAAAAAGTAAAATTCCAAATTGAATAATTCAGTATGAAAAGAACTTAGTATCTGCAGCCTCAGCTACAGGACAGACCCCAGCGAAATCCCATGATAAAGAAATATTTTCAGTCCTCTTTGTTTACCTTTTAAGCTACATTCTACCTTGATATGTAAATCTACTCTAGAAAGCAGTCTGTGGTTGCCCTTATTGGTGAAGACAGTCCAGCTACTTCAAAACAGCTATAGAAAATGCGAGTGGATTAACTACATAACTTTTGTAGGTTGCTTTGTGCAAAATGTAAATGCAATAATGAGTTATGAATGAGAAACTTCCTATTGCAACTGTGTGTGAAAGGAAAAGCTGGAAAGACAAACAAGATGTCTTTTGTTGGATCAGTGGAAGATAATGCAGAAGCCTCCCAGACCCAGTCTTTGAATACTGATCTCTGCAAAAAGCACAACCGATAATGCAATTTTTGAGAGGGTAACAAAAATGTGTAATAGGCAATAACTTTTCTCCCAAAAAAGTGTCTGCAAGTTTTCCCTCCGTGTTTCTGAAAAGCTGCTTCTAGGAAGATTCTATTACTACTGAAATTTCAAAAAAAGGCGTCATTTTGATTATGACCAGGCTGCACAGAGAAGCACTGTAAAGCTTCTGTGGAGGGAGAGAAGGTGAAGCCCAAAGCTGATGTACCAGACTGCTGAACAGCAGCTGAGATTCTGCTGCCTTGGGACCTGGGGCCTGCTACCAACGGGGTGTTCTGTGGCTGTAGCAGAAGACAGCCCCAATCTTCCTGTAGAGAAGAAGAAAGGAACACACCTCCACTATTTCATAATCTTCTTCCCACTCTATGACAGATACTCCACCTACCCACTCTTCATCCATACAGTTCTGTTCCCTGGGACACCCAGACGCTGCTTCCATCAGTGAGCTGCTGTACAGAACCAGTTATCTGTTTCAGAGGGTTTTTAGACATGTCCTTCCTTCTCCCTGCTAGCAGGCCAAGTTCTGAGCATCTTTCTCTCTGCATTTTGACTAGCTGTCCCAAAACTGCTCTTATCAGCCATTCTGAGCTCTTGCTCTGTGGCTGTAACATAAAGGAGAACAGGGTTGAGCAGGTTTATACCTGGGCACTCCCTTTGGATTGCAGTCTTTAGTAATGAAGATAAAGTGAATTTGAAAGTTGAAAAGATTATTCATAGACTTTCCTCTTCTCATGAACCTTTTTTTTTCTCTTGTGGATTCCAGTACAATCTGGTTTGTATTGCTAGAACACTGTTTACACCTGGTGTGTTGCTCTGTGCCAAATCCTACAGGACATGAATTTATTTGTCTGCAGCTTGCTTGTTTTAAGTAGCACCTACACCTCCAGACTGCATTCCATGGAGACACACAAGCCAGTCTCAAGCAGGCTTTTTTTGGGTAGTGGAAGGCTGTAAAGCCCATTCAGTGTGTGGGAACAGAAGCCCACAGGTCCTGGCAGCCACAGCCTAACTGGCTGAGCTACACAGGCTATGTAGCCAAAAACTCACACAGACACCTCTGCTCAGTGTCGTGGTCACTGCTGCCCTAATGCTCTGGGGTATGGAGTGCCACAAGAAGCTGGCACAGACCATCTCCCTGCTCCTGGCACAGACAGTGGGCAGACACAGAGCAAATGAGAATCAGGAAAAGCCAGCTGCAGCAGTGCCCATACTGTGCTTCCTCTGTGAAGAAATCCTGCTACTTACAGGGCCACCGGAATTCAGGGCCTTCTAAAATTTTCTTAGATTGTATAGTAAGTAATAACACATAAATTAAAAAAAAAAATTGAGTTCTTAGCTCTATCTTATCTTTAATACAAGCAAACCCAAATCAGTGAAAACTTCCAAAAAAGAAGGGGTTAATCCCTGTGGCAATTCTCAACAGATTCCAGTTTAGGAAATTACACTCTGCCTACTTTGCAAAGCCCTCTGGCTGTTTAAGCTCCTGCTTCTTATAGTCAAAGCTTAATTGCTGGTGCACCACCATCACCTACAAACCAAAAGGGGAAGCATTTCAGTAGTCAGCATCCTGCTCCAATTCCCTACTCTTGTGGCAAGGAGAAGCTAGTTGCTGCCTGCCACCATGACCCAGGGACATTCAGGAGGACAGTTCTCATAGCTAAGGGTTCCCATATGGTTAGCCATAAGGGCAGTCAGCTTTGTGTTTTGGATTCATGCCCTGGATAGTTCATAGCACGTACCCAGCCTGCCCACTGTTTGCTGAAAAGCAAGTGGACAGCACTGAAAAGGGACAGAACTACAGTCAGCCACAGGGTTAAAACCAAATAACAATCTTGTGATTGCTTAACTTTCAGCCCTGACATTTAACAGAGCAGGTAAGTTCTTATTTTTGCTAACCAGACTGTGTCCTCAGAGCAGTACTAAACTGAACACTGAAAATAAGACAAAATGATGACTGTTTTTGGAAATGCAAAACAAACAGAAGGCGGGTGCATTCTCTACTACCATAATTTCATTCGTACCACTTCATCCAGATGGATTACACACAAATAACCACATTAAAAGTCTTTCCCGAGGCTTGCTTGTTTGTGTTTTCAATGCTGGTTCAATGGTCATTTCAAAATATCTTAGGAGGGATTAACACCAGAAAAAATACCTAGGTAGAAATATTGGCCTGAAGTTTTGAAAATGCCATCATATTCCCGTTGAAGTAGACAAGTTCTGCTCAAGAGACGAGAACACTGCTGGCGCTTTTTCATAGGTTTTGCTTTTAAATACCCATTGTTTTTTCATCTGCTGAAAGTTAAATAGTAAAATTGCTGTTTTCTCACAACCCATATGAAATTCTCTCCAGTATCCAAAGTCCTCTGGTTAAGATCTAACCAAAACTAAGGGCTTGATTCTGTGCATACCGAAGTCCAGACTAAGGTTCACAACTGCACTTGAGCCTAGACTGTGACCTCTGAAGGTTGTTGGGGTTGTGCTTCATAGAAGGTGAAGCTGCAAAGTACACACAAGCACAGGCTTAAAATGAAATGTGCGGCTACATGCTTTATAATAGGAGACAGATAAAAAGAAATCCTTAAACAGGATTTCCTAAATTAAAAACCATGCCAGAAAGAGAAAAAAGGAGAAATGAAGGAGGGGATAAAATGTAGGAACATATTTATAGTTGTATCACTCAACCATATAGATTAAATTGCATTTAGAGGTGCGTGACACTAGATGTCAAGCAGAAGAGAGCCAAGTATCTCTAGGGTGAAAGCAAGAAAGAAGAAAATACAGCAGAGAAAGGAGAAATCAACAGCCCCCCAGCAAACCAGGCAAGGTCCCAAGTCTCAAAGGTGTCAGCCATGAAGTCAAGAGACTAAAGGCTCCTTCCTCCTGCTGCTGTTCATCCGCGGGTAAATCCTTCTGCTTTGGGGCAGTATCAGCACTGCACTCTTTCCCTTTGGGAGGCAGTCACCTCAGCTATGGCCACTGACGTGCTCCAGGCACACATTCCTGTGCCAGCACTGCATGATGCTCTCTCCTCCACTTGTGCCATATTATCTATGCCTCTGACAGCTGCCCAGCCCTGCTCAGCCGACATGCAGGGAGCACCCCTGGCTGCAGGGACACCGCTGCCTCCACCTCATCAGTGTGGGTCCTGCCCACCTGCCCCACACAGCACCCACAGCTTGGTCTCTAGTGTCCCAAAAAGCCCTGGGGAAGGATTTCTGGGAGGTTTACACAATCTCTCAGAAAATGCACAGGGTGTGCTGCTGCAGCAACTCAGCCAGGCAATTTCTTGGTTAGGATGATACGTGGGCATAAGAGCCCTGACACTGATAGCTGGCAGGAGACCAATAATTCTTGCCTAAACATGACACTTAGTTTTATCACACTGCCTTCTCTCCCTGAAGAAAGAAAATACATTTCAGCTGTGTCCCCTCAAACTAATACGGGGTAGTTTGTAATTATCTCATAATGAGGTCTGGCACTTAACAAGTATGTTAGCTCCTGTGTTAAATGAATTAGCTTGGTAGCTGCTGATTTTTGTGACTCCCAAGTCACCCCAGTGGCATCCACTCTGCTTTTCACATCTTCTGTCACCATCCTCTCTTTGCAGGCAATTACAATTGTCATATCTCAAATTAGCAGAACACCTCTTACCATAAAATTCAGTAAGAACTGGCTTGAAGCTATTCATATATGTAAAGATACAGCTTGTCACACATTTTATCTACAGCTTCACTGAACCTCTACAGTTCTCCATTTGAAATCTAAAATTGTTTCACTGACACAAAAGCAACTGAACAAAACATCACCTCATCTGCTAAAAACATTACCAAATGTCAGTAGTTGATAGTGAATGTATTCAAGGACCTCTTTATTTATTAATTAGAAACAAATTTTTTCTCACCTTGCTTATTTCTTTAATGTATAATTTTGAGGTTTTATATACTAAAAAATGTAAACCAGAAAATGATTGACAGCTACCAGTATCTGCATTTGTCTCATATGTTGAGTTAGCTGAGAAATTCCCACCCACTCTCCAAGAGGCACATCAACTTAAAAGAACTAATTAAGTAAGAAAAAATGGAAGGAGAGGAAAGGCAGAAGTGAGAAAGCATGTATTAACTGCTCATCTAGTGTAGCTCATACTGCAGGATCCTGTCACAAATGGTAACAACCATAACGCTCCCAAAATCACCACTTGATGTTCTGTGAGAGTGCCAAGAGGAACATGAACCCTTACAATCCTTACAACCTCATAAGATTGCTGGGATTATGGTTCAGTAAACAGATGCTTTAGGGGTTACAGTGGTAGTGCTGGGTTGACAGTTGGGCTTGATGATTTTAGAGGCCTCTTTCAACCTTGATGATTCTATAAGAGACCCCAATATCTTTACAAGGGAAACAGATTATTTTGTATATAAACGGGCCTGAAGACTTTATAAAAAGGATACTGTAGCACTAAGAGATTTGTCAAGGCCTCAGACAATGAGCCCCATGACTAAACAAATGAACGAATAAACAAAAGCAACCGCACACCCCCCACACACCAAACACACTTGGAAACTTTCTTAAAAGAACAGATACAAAGTTCCTTCCCTCTTTCTCACTTCCAGCCCTCACCCAGAGGGCATCTTCTTGAACTGACCTGAAGTCATCTTAGCCCTACTGAATCTCAAAGGCACTGTTTGTGCAAGTGGTTGCTCTGGTTGTGCAAATTAGAGATGCAGTCTATATTAAAATGGATATAAAGTATAATTCAATTCGTTAGGAAAAATATCCCATTCTCACCTTAGAATGTATAACATACTGGCATGCATTTAATGGATACATAGGTTGGAAAAGCATTTTCCCAAGAATACACAAGGTCTATCTGCACTTGACAAGTACATCCCAAACAAGCCAAGAAGGAGTAAGACCTCAGCAGGGCTCTGGACTCACCGTTTGCCACATGCCATGGTTGATAAGTGGTCCGGTGCTGGTCACGCGGCCGATTCCATTGTATTTCAGCTGCAGCTCTAGCCGTCCTTTGCGCAAAGCCAACACTATCCATGTGCTGTCTTGATGGCCTCCAGCAAAGAAAAGGATACCTTCAGGATCAAAGGTTCTAAAGTCGAACTCAGCCACAAGTCTGACCGCACAGGTGCCAAGAAATAAATTAGTTACGCAGAGTTCAAAAACCACAGAGTACTTTCCATACAGATAGCATCAATTCTAGCAGCTATAAAGCTTTGTTAAAACATACTAGCTTTAATGCACTCCCAAAAGCCTTAAGATGTGAATACAGCTTTTAAAATATAATCAAGAATAAAGAATACAATACTGTATTTCAGTAATTATCCTAACAGCTCTGTGGTCAAGGCTGCCTTTCTCAATTACTGGTTTGGATAATGTGTAGCCTTACAGGATTTCAAAATCCAAGCAACTAAAGATGAATGTAGGGTCAATTATTATTGTAACAACTCCCTTGCATGCATCAAAGCCATTCAGAGCATTTGACTGTCATTCTAAATTGTTCTCACCTCGTCAGTTGTTTTCTTTTGAAGCGCAGCCTGATAACAGGAGTGCCGCTGAACATCCTCCCCAGGTGCAAGGATTTAATACTCCTTCCAATAGCAAAAGGCACACATGGTATGATGTTCTAGAATCAAAACACATTTCTGAGTGCTTATTCTCCTCACACAGCAGAAAGAGAATCAGAGAGTGCTGTAAAGTAAAGGTCTGTTCGGCAGTTACAGCAACGAACATACCTCACATGTATTCATGTCCTGGGAAAGTTTCACTCCCCCTCTGCCGTCACAATGACAGGTGTAACTCCCTGGTGAGTTGACACAGGTCTGTTCACAGAGCTTTTCTTCACATTCATCTATATCTACACAAAACCAGTGAAGAAGAGAGACAAAAACACTGAGTTTGTTTAAACATGAACCATCTTGGGCTAAAAAGCATTTTTAGTGCTGTTTTGTAGCACCTTACACTTGAGTACGCCCAAGTGCTCTGTGGCCTGTGTCATATCTTTACAGGAGAGAAGAGTTAAAATCAGCCTCTGCACAAAGGGAGGAGCTGTCGACTCCCTGGAAGGCAGCGAGGCCCTGTAGAGAGACCTTGACAAATCAGAGGGCTGGGCAAGTATATGACATTCAACAAGGGAAAGTGCTGGATTCTGCACCTGAGATGGGGCAATCTTGGATGTACAGACTGGGGAATGAGAGGCTGCCGAGCAGTGCCACAGAAAGGGACCTGGGGGTCATGGTCGATGGCAGCAAGTTCAACATGAGCCAGCAGTGCCCTGGCAGCCAGGAGGGCCAACCCTGTCCTGGGGGCATCAGGCACAGCATCGCCAGCCAGGCAAGGGAGGGGATTGTCCCGCTCTGCACTGGGGCAGCCTCACCTCGAGTGCTGGGGGGCAGTTTTGGGCACCACAATATAAAAAAGATATTGAACTATTAGAGATCATCCAAAGGAGGGCAATAAAGACAGAGAAGGGCCTTGAGGGGAAGCTGTGTGAGGAGCAGCTGAGGTCACTTGGTCTGTTCAGCCTGGAGAAGAGGAGGCTGAGGGGAGACCCCACTGCAGTCTGCAGCTTCCTCATGAGGGGAAGAAAAGGGGCAGGCACAGATCTTTTCTCTCTGGTGACCAGTGACAGGACCTGAGGGAATGGCCTGAAGTTGTGTCAGGGAAGGTTAAGGTTGGATGTTAGAAAAAGGTTCTTCACCCAGAGGGTGGCTGGGCACTGGAACAGACTCCCCAGAGAAGTGGTCACAGCACCAAGGCTGACAGAGTTCAAGAAGCATTTGGACAATTGTCTTGCGTGCATGGTGTGACCCTTGGGGATGGTGCTGTACAGGGCTGGGAGTTGGACTCTATCCTTGGATCCTTTTGAGTCCCTTCCAACTCAGCTTATTCTGTGAAATCTATTTTCACAGACAGATTCCAGCTGCCCAAAGATACATAGCAAGTCAGTGGGAAGGCTGGAAGCAGAACTCAACTACTTGTCTGCTGGAGCAGAGCCCTGGGCTTTAACTTCTAGACAAGACTTCCTCCCTTCAGGCCTCTTCTGCTGTGCCTGTACTGACTGGCTCCTGCTCTTTGCAGTCAGGGACTGCAAAGAAAACCTGAGTTTCTCATTCACTGTTTTCTTTTTTTCTTCAGCTGTTTTTTATCTTCCTCACAAACAAATGCCAGAAAGCAAATTGTGACAGCCCACAGGGATGTCTTCAGGCAGAGTTTAACTCAATGCCCAACAGGACTGGCTGGAGTGTGATTTGGTCATTATATTAACGTAGACAAAAGGTAGGGAACAATGCAAAGGGTTTTGGAATACTTTCAAAGCTTACTCTGTTGAGAAAGCTTGCAGCAGTGTAGCCAGCAGAACTGTGCATGGTTCCAGTACATATTAAGTTCCTAGTTCAGAGTAAGACCACAAGACAGGTTTTGAAAAATCAGCTACTGCTTTGTAACTTTTCTTGTCCTATGAAGAGAGACAGCAACATGCACAGACACTTCTGAGCTTTCACCAGATCTTACACTTGTTGAAAATTCAAGAAATCTCAGTACTCTGGCTCATACAGCTTGATTCAGGTCGTCAAAGATGACTGCAAACTCAGTGAACTCAAAGATGACAGCAAGCTTGATGAACTTAAAGGTGACTGCAAACTGCAAACTCACTCCCAACTAGAGGAAGGGAACAGAACTCCAGTGTGTAGCAAGATTAAAAAAAAAAACAAAAAACTTTTACTGAAACCTGAAATTAAATTTCTGGTGTTCTACAGATTTAAATTATATAATAAATCCTAACATATTTCTTGAGCTTACCCTGACAAGTTTTTTTCACGTCATCATACTTGTAGCCTGCATTGCAAAGACATTCATACGAGCTTATTAAATTTTTACAATGAGCTTCTCCACAGATGTCTGCTGATGCTGTGCATTCATCTATGTCTGCAAAACAAGCAATTAAACAACACAACTTCAGAGGAGTATAATCACTTCACTGTTCACACACTGGAGTGAGCGTAGGGCAAGGAGATCCCTATGTAATTTTGGAAACTGAAAAACCCAATATCTTCAAGAATCTACTTTTAGGGTTAGCTAGCTATAAGAAGTTAATTCAGGCTTCAAAAATCAGTTGGTCTTTTTTAGCTTAAGCCATTAACCACTATTAGAAAAAACAATGCAAAGTGAACCAGGAGAAAAAATGTAAAACAAAACAACTGCCACAAAACCAAAAAGCCCCACTCTTCCCACTCAGCGGGGCTGAAACTGCAGGTTAAAAAAAGCAACAGGCAGAAATTTAAGAGCAGCAGCATGAATTTTACCTAAACACTGAAGGAACACAGCCTGTGGCACTTCACAGATTTCTGTTCTGTGTCCTCAGACAGGCAAACAATAACTTTTCATACATTTATAAAGCTAAGATCTAAATCTGTTGGTCTGTAGTGGCAAAGAAGAATTGAAGCAGCCCAATCTGTCACAGAAAACAAGCTATGCCAAAGAGATGTAGGGTTTCACCATGAAGGCAGGCAATGTACTGGAACTGGAAGTCCATAAAAAAGCCTGAGTGTTTTCCTCACATGTTAAGTAATACCTTGCAGAATCCTGGTGTTGACAAAACATTTGCAGTATACTGAGAGTTGAATATTTACTTTTGCTTTCTAGTATGTGTTAAAACTACAATTACACATTACTCTTGTTGATTTTTCCACACATGAGTGAACTGGCTGAGTACTCTGTGTAGGTTAGTCTACAAATCAAGACAAGAGGGAACTTTTGTGTGTACGCCCATGATGACAGGAATAAACATGAAAAAAAGTCAAAATGCAGCGATATATCTGAGCTATCAACAAGCACATCTGACAGTAATCTCAGCAGCTGGAAGGTCACACGTTGAAGCTACAGAACGTTTATGTAGTAGTGCTCACAGTGCTCTAGGAGACAGTACTAGGGTATGAAACAAATGTACACACAGAGGAAAAGAAACACGTTTTGTTTCGCCATTCACCTGTCCATGCTGACCAGCACCAGAGGACAATTCAAAAGTGAAGTTGGCTCTTCTAAATTGCTGCTCCCATTAGGAAGGGATACCATGTAATTTATACAGTCATCTCTTTTCAGAGTAGAAGTCACATAGAAATAAAACCTTGCTCTTTTTCTTTTTGCTGCTAACATTAATAAGTTGTTCAGATCAGGTATGCAAATTGTTTAGAAATATGTCATTACATCCATCTCTAAGAGGTATATACCTGTTTTTTCATGAGATCCACATAATTTTAACAGCCACCTGTTATTCAGTTATTGAGTTATTGAGTCTCTGTCTCAGCATGCAGTTTCTTAACACTTAAAATCTCAGTTGCTTAAGTTTTGGTTATGTAAATTCATTCTGCAGTTTCAATCAGAAACTTCAGGTCCTCACTTTCTGTTCTCAGCTGGTATGTAAAGGAGCTGCCAACCTTTGCTAGGGCCTTTCTACACCTATTAATATTCAGTTGCAGTGAATTTAGCCATCTGTATCTATCTGAATTCATTAGCTGCTGCACATAGCCAATTTAAAAAAATAAAATAAGAAACAGATAAAAGAAAAACAAATGGCTCACATACTGCAACACTGTGAGGCTGGAAAGAATCATAACAACACATCTGGCCAGCACTTCCTCCTCTCAATGTCAAGATATGAGGACTGATCAACTAAACCAATTTAGCACAATCCAAGCCACAAATCCTCCATGAATCACGCCTGTGTTATGCTTTAGAGAGCATCATGGTCCAACTGCTGACAAGCCCAGGCATGTAGGCTGGCTGGAGCACTCAGCACAACCTCAGTGGAGTAAAGCTAAGAGGAGCTACAAGCAAGTTTCTGCTGGGCTAGGGAGCAGGCCAGGACTGCTCACGGCAACCCAGCTCTCCGAAATACAGACATAAGTCACTAAGCATCCCTCCAAAGCAAACTGAGAGTCCCAGCAAAGCTTACCTTCACATATTTTGCTGTCTTTAAGAGCGTAACCACTGTAGCATGAGCACCGGTAGCTGCCTAGCTTGTTGAGGCAGAGCTGGTTACAGCCGCCGTTCTGCGTTCTGCATTCATCAATATCTACATCAAAAGACAGTGTTACACTCAGCTTTTCCCATCTGTAAATAATCTACAGGGTGAGAGGGAGATAGGCATTGGGAAGGAGAAAGACCAAACAAGAAACAGTATTACAGATGCAACAAATGGTTAGAAAAAGCACAAAGATTTCATTCAAACACATCATACACATAAGCTCGAGTTTGTATGACTTAAGAAAAAAAAAAAGACGGAGAGAAAAGGAACTGTAACTGAGAAGTACCTCCTTCACAGCTCGAGAATACATAAGAGTATCTTTAGTCACTGTGGAGACAAAGAAGCTTGTTTGCTGAAGCAAACTAGTTATGTATTTTATATCATAACTTAAGTATTAAAATTATGTCATGGCCAGTAAGTTCAGGACAAAAGCTTTAAATAAAACAGGAACACTATACTGTTACTATTACAGAACTCATGAGAACACAGAAAGTTCCAAGTTCACACATGCTGGACACTGTGAGCTTAACCGTGCCCCACTGAAGTTGGCAGCAAAAGCCTGTAAAATCCAGCAGTGCCTGGCCTTCACCCTCTATCTACCCTACCTGCTCATTGTGTCCCACTTGTCTATGAGACTCCAGAGTTAGCTGACGGGTAGAACAGCATGTCATGGCATTTCACAAGAAAATAAGGAAATATGCTTCAGACTGATCAGTGTCTGAGCTCTCAAAGCCAGCTGGATACTGACCAGCCTGCTTTCTGAATTGATTAAATAAGATGACTGGTGATCCTCTAATCACATCACAATATTTACATGAGAAGGAAAGGCTTGGATCTCCTCTTGTCTTGGTTGCCACAATTCTGGACTGGCTGAATATGATTTCTAGCCGTTACTTACTATTAGCAAGCAAAAAAGCAGTGGCCCCGACAGGAAGCCTTGCAGGCAGAAGAAAAAAAAAAAAAAGAAACCAGAAAACAAAAGGAGGGAAGATTACTTGTAGAGAAAGCTCTGTGGGCAGGTGGAACTTCTTGCACAAATAGTTTCTGTCTGAAATTCTCTTTCAAGGTGTAATATGTGGAATTAAGTGGACATGGAATAAGGTCCTACTAGCAAGAAGGCTTTAGCAGACCAGTTTTATCAGTTTGTGTGTCATCCGACTCAGACCTCAACTTGCCAACAGAAAGTCATTGTTCCCACTGCAGGGATGCTAGATGGGAAGATGGGCCAGCTGCTCTGGCTCCGTGGTCTGGGATCTGTTACACCAGGGTTCACTGCAGCAGCAGATGCAGTTCTGCTTGAAAAACCACTACAACTATTTCTGCTGCTGCTTTCAGAGGGGTGGAGCAGAAAGCTGGAGCATAACTTCTTGGATTACCTTGCCAAGACCAAGCTGAGCTCCACTAAAGTCATATAAAAATGTTAACGTGAAAAAACTACCTGTTTGATAGAAGGGTAAAAGCATGAATGGTGTGTAATCCAGGTTCAGTTCTGTGACTTTTGAATTGTGCAGCACAGTATCAGTGACCATTTGAGAATACAGCAGAACCCAAAATATCTTTGTTAGAAGAATAAAAGATAATGAAACCCAGTTACCTTTTTCACATTTCTTTCCCTGCCAGCCACGCTTGCATTCACAATAGAAGTCCCCCTTGAGATCCTCACATTTGACAGTCCCTTCTTTGTGACAAGGATCGGGAGAACACTGGTTTGGCAAATCTGATTTACAGAAGGAATAAAAAAACCAAAACAAAACAGAATAATACACTGAAGTCACTGACAACCAGGTGTTTCACTTGTTAGAAGTTGGGAAGCTTAAACAGTACTGGGGAATCACTCAGAAATACTTGCACCTGGCAAAACTGGAAGCTAATTTTTAGTGCTCACATGCCAAACAAGCTGTGCTAGGAATTTTGCAGAGCACATGCAGTGGAATTCATCTCATTGCAAAAGGGAGTGAGCTACCACCCCCATATCTGAAGGGCACATTCTGAAACAACTCAAAGTAGCTCATTTTTCTACTCTTGCTAATTTTTGAGAAAACAAAAAGCAGTATCAACTAAAGTACTCAAGAAAGGATGGGTACTCTTTTCAATCACTTTTGGTAGTTCAACTGAGGATCTTACCAGGGCTCATAGCTTTCTAGCTAGCAAAAGTTTATAAATGAAATTTTTGTTAGACCTTTTCTATTACATAGAATGAAAATAAAAACGAATACCCATACATTAACAGCCAAGGAATAGCAAACCATGAATCGAGTTTACAGAGAACACAATGTTCCTATGGGGAATTTTAAGCCAAGTTCCAGTATTTGGCAATGAGTTTTCTCATTGTAAAGAAGCAAGGGAGTAGTCTCCACACTTTGGGAAGGATTAAAAGAATAAATCTCAAAGTATCATGTAAATACTGACCAGTTGTAGTCACCTCCCCAAATTCACTTACCCACTAACCCGCAAAACACCCAGGGACAGTGCTTTGCAGAGGTAACTAAAGGAAGGATGAGAGAATACCCTTGTTTCCTCAAAAAAATGAGTTTGTAGCTATCACGTAGTAGTAACCTGTTAACATCAGTGCTCTAGATCAGTGGTCTTCAAAACCATGACTGTGTTAACTGTTTGCACAGCTTTAACCAGAAGGAACAGTGCAGAAGCTCATTCTGCAGATTACAAAGCTCACCTAGTTCAAAGGCCTTTCTTTTTACATATCTCCTCCCACCACTGGAAAGCGCCCAGTGCGTACATTAAGTGAGCAACAGCAGAAAAGACCTGCACTGGTTTCCATGCACTGGTTCTTCTGAGTCCAGTACAGACTCTTGATATTCTAAAACATGACTTTGTAGCATAGCAGGGAGGCTTTTAGGAGAGGAACTGTTCATAGATTAGCAGCCAACCCCATCAGACTTCTCAAACTGAGAGAAGTTAAGACTCCTACTTTTGTCAGGATTATACTTCTACATCTCTCTTCTTAACTTCCTCTGTGTGATCCTGAAAGTCACTGTCATGACAGGCTGCTTTGAAAGAACTTTAACATTTCTATGAGTGCAGGCAATAGCAGCTCCATTTGATGTCTCATAAAGCACTGAACAGCACTTTTGTTTACACTGACTGCCTCAGATTTAAATCTCAGGTGGTTGAGGTTGGCAGGCATCTCTGGAGATCACTTGTGCAACCTCCCTACTCAAGCAGGACCACCTACAGCCAGTTGCTCAGCACCATGGCCAGAAGGCTTTTGATTATCCCGAGGATGGGGACTCCGCAAGCTCCCTGGGCAACCTGTGCCAGTTCTGGTTCAGTCTCACAATGAAAAAGCATTTCCAGATGTTCAGACAAAATCTTCCAGATGTGCAGAGCTGGGGCAAAGCTACAGCCAAATAGGCCAGGCCACACAAACAAAACACAGCTACATGGGCTGTCTTAACATCCACCTGCTAGAACACCTCCCAGTAAATCACTGCCCAGCTGACACACTGCTGGAGGTGGAGGAGTTGGGAAAGGAGGGGCCAGGTTAAAGTGGCGAAGAGCCACAATAGAGCAAGTCTGACCAGGATGTTTCTTTTCCTACACAGATCAGAATGTGTACATTAAACAGAATGGTTTAGGTATAGTAAGCCAAGTATTTTTTTTTTGGAGCGCAAACCAAGCCTCCTAAACATGGCAGTGTTTTCAGTCATTTGATAAGCAAAACAAGTCAACAGGGTTGTGCACAACTTATCTGGTGTATCCACAAATTTCTGATTTTTCCCCTCAAACTGGATTCTGACATGCCTTGCAGATCCAGATGGTAATAACACTGCCCAGCAGGATAACAACCCATGGTATAATCCACATATAACAACCATGGAGATTTATATCACATCAGCACTGTGCTGATTATTTGCTCCCTCTTATCACGAGAGTTTTAGAACATAAGACACACTCTTATACTCCTCTGCTGGCTTCACAGCTGTGTAATTCTGCTGGCTTCATAGAAGGTGCTCCCAATTGAAAACATTGCAAAAAAAAAAAATGGAGCTTTTGTTTCCATTAATTTACATGACAGATTTCAGTAAAGCTGTTAAAAGGAGTGATGAGCATGACCTTTTCATGTGCTTTGAGCTGTGTGTGATAGCACCTATGAAGGTCATAAATGCAGACAGAGAAGAGAACTACCAATTCCATCTTTGAAACCTGTATGGAACCAAGACTTTGCTTGTGCCCGCTGACTGTCACTTTCAGTTCATTACTTCGTTCTGTGAATTTATTTTTTGATACCCACAAAATGGTTCGTATTGAAACTTCATCTAATGCTAGGTTGCAAAGAATATTACACTCAGTAATTTAATAGCAAAAAGCAGGCACATGCGATCTAATAAAAATCTCATTGTGTTTTTTAAGGCCATATGAAGTTCAATTTCCCAAAAATCCTGTAGAGATTTCCAAAGCCTTGCAGAACCAAATCCTTAATTCCTACATGACCTGCAGGATCTCTTTTAGAAAAAGTTCCAGATACGCAGAGAAAGTATAGGTATCTGTGTGTAAAGTCAGCATCTATCTGCAAAGCAATTATAAATACTCACTGCAGTCTCAGTGGAGATAGTACAATAAACAGAGTCTGTAGAGGGACTCAGGTCTTCCCAGAGCAGACACGGTTTGGTCGCAGGAATCCCTCTAGAATCAGAGGAGATTAACTCCCTTCTAACTCTGATGGGAATACTGCTCATGTAAGCACTCATGCTGGAAATACCTATCTACACACTGTATCTAATCCTCTGAATCTGGAGCTGAATCCTAGCTGTAAACCTGATCTCAAGAGTTTATGAAATTAGGAATCCTCACATATTCTGTCTAAGCTGTCCAATCACTGTCATACTTAAAATTCTACCTTATTTCCAGCGTAAAGTAGCGCAGTTAATCGTCCTCCAGCCCTTAGGCTGTTCAGTGTCTTTGTATAGCAGGTTAAAAGAACCTTCCACTACCTTGTTTTGAGAGGAGAAAGGCTGTTAAGAAACAAAATTTAGAAGTGTCTTGCAGGCACAAACCCATAGAGCTACATAGTCTTTTGGCAGCATCTGTGAAAAATTAAGAGGTACACTGGAATTGGCCAAGCACGAAGCCTGTCATTCTTCCAAGCGCGTTTCAGGCTCCTTCTCTATTACTTCTCCTGTGAATTGATGATGGCTAGCCAAAACTCAGCCATTTAAAAGCCTTTTAGTGTTTTAATGGGGGAAAATATTATCATTTTCTTTCCAAACCACTGCATATGCAATGAGCAGAAATCCCTAAAAACAATTATTCAACTTTTATTTTTTCAGATTTTTTCACCACTCCCCTTTAGACTCTCATTTCTGAGACACTGGTTAGCTGTTTTGAACAAGTGTTCCCAGACGATATCACCATTTTCAGCAGAACCTCCTGCCTCTTTGCTGTGCCACATGCACAAGTAAATGTAAGCATTCAGCCTCACATCCCACTTTGAACTAGCTGGCATACTGCAGCCAACACAGGTAACACAGGTCCGAGAAATCCCAGTTCAAAGGACTCAACATCCATAAGTGACACTGCTGCAATATGTGAGGGAAATTTTTCACATACCACTTATTAACCTTGGAATTCACTCTTAAAAAGGGTTGTTTTAATGCAGTTTATAAATGTGAAAGGTTGACTAAATACTGATCCTGCTTTGGTAGCACTTATAATAGCATAAAACTAATTAAACTTGATCACAATAAAAGACTGAAACCCAGGGGTAAAAAGAAAATAAATATACATACATCTGATTTTCTCCACATTTGAACTGCTCACAGGGCATATTTATAACACTTATGCAGCCTTCTACCTTTAGCACTGCTAAGCTTCAAAAGGCAACTAGAAAAGTATTAGAAGAATTAATTAAATTCTCTTCTCTAGTGTTAGTGAAGAACAAAAAACCCTTCACCCTCTGCAAAGTTATCCGTTTGGCTTCCAAATTGATCCGAGTTTTTAAAGGTAGCAATATTCAAACCATAGTCACGTGATACATGAAACTGATCTCTTAATGTAAAGAAGGCTGACATAAGCCTGGGTTTGACTTTAAACTTTTCTTAAGGTTCCTTAATGGGGCGAGCCAAAGCTACCATTCAAGAGAATATAAAATGAAGAGCCAAAGATAGTGTACAACCTTATGGTACCTCCTATTTCTGGTCCCTCTTGCTTCTCAAGATTATTCAAACCTTGGGAAAATGGTGGGAAAGAAACGTGCATCATGAAATATCAAAGCACTAAAACATGACAGCAAGATGGCATTAGGTTATAAAATGGGAAAGATTTTGTTTAGTGGTATGGAGTCTTAAGCCTGGAAAACAGGAAGACCAGTATTGAAATACTACCAAAACAGGGATGGCTGAGCTAGTCCCACACCTTCAGGTAGAACGAGAGAACATTTAACTGCAATATAAAAACCAGAAATGCTTACTATGAACACATGTAAGGAAATCTGGATTTCTTCTATACGGTGACCCATATTTCTGAATACAAGCTGAAAAACAGAAAATGAAATTGTTATTGTTACAGTGGCAAAGGACAGCTGTTCAAAGCACGTGAAATGACACCTGGCCTGCAAGGATTTGGAAGGTGGATGCAAAATCTGTGCAATATTATAATCTTCCAGATGCCTTAAAATTCTGAAGTTCATTGAAATCTTTTAGCTTTGATGTACAGTAGTTAAAAGCCATTTGAAGAGGATGATCACTTAACTGGATGCTACTATGATTCTAAAACTATGGTAGTAGCTACTCAAATTTGACCAACTAAACTTAAAATATCCAAAAAGCACATGAATTTTTCTCCCACTGTGGAATTTGTGATCTTAAGTACAACACATTAAACACAAACAGAAAACAGTATGATGCCATGACTATGATACAGTCAATAGAGCAAGCCAGTGGTTCAATCAGGCACCTTTTTTTGTAATAAGTAAATTAGTTAAAAAATAAATTAAAAAGGGAAAAAGGTAGAAAACTACAAATTATTTCGTAACACTGAAAGCCACAGATACATATGCAACATCAAGATTTTGACACGCAGAAAACATGTAAGGCATTTCTGTCTGCAATGTATACATAAGTAAAAATACACACCTCAAAGTAAAATAAGAAACGTAAAGTCTATCTTTAAAGTTAGCAATGCATGTTTATTGCAATCAGATATCCATCACCTTCCTTAGCAGAGATTTCAGTTGTGACAAGCTCCAGTGTTAGGCACATACCAGCACTCCCACAAAGTGAAAATAAAAGCTGCAACTCACCCAAGTATTTCGGGTAAAAATATTCCTGCAGAAGGGGAGAAAAAAAAGAGCAAAGATTTGTTGAGTCATATTTGCTTCTATTTTCATGCTATTTAAGAGCTGCTGTTAGTTTGGTGGTCTTGTATGGCAATTGTTTAACTAGTTCCAAACACCAGTATCCTAATTTCCTTTTATTCAGAACCAGAAGCAGCACAGTATTTGCATTTTGTCATTTGAAAAGGAAAGAAACATTAGCTTCAGTCTCAAGTTATTTTTTGATGGCAGCTGATCTGGTCAGTGGCAGTGACTGAGCATGAAGACACTAACCCTTCAAGAGATTAACCTGCTGCTGACGGCATGAGGTAGGGGAAGGAATCGGAATCTAGGGGCAAAACCCTAGAGGGAAGAGTGCAGGATCATTCAGTCACCCTGTGCCTCCTCGAAGGCATTCTGCTGATGCAGGACACGGCCAGCACAAGAACACCACAGCCACTAGAAAAAGTACCTTTTGCTCTTACAAGGAGCACCCTACAGCAGCCATTGCTGTACCACCCACACATCACATCCTGGATGCTCAAAGAAGGGAGAGATGACACTTTGCAAGAGAGAGGAAAACTGACATCCATTACTCTAAAACCAGACTGGCAAAGGGCATTGCCATTCCTCTCGTGGTATATGGTCATGCATTACTGTTCCCTACTTTGCATCAACAAAGTGCAGCCATACAGCGAGAGCAGCATCATTTTGCTGATGTGATGTGAATCTAACCTTGCATGTTAGAAGAGTCAGCCTGGTGAGGCCTTGCATGAGTGCTTGCACTGATACATGAAAACAGCAGGAAAATGCAGTTGTGCTGCATGGAAGAATGGGAGATTGGCTGAAGCTGACAATTGTATCACATTCTTAAAAAATACAAAACTTCATGGCCAAGAAAAAGCACTTCTTTCCACCTTCATGGTGGTTTTCATAATATATAAGTCACTAATTCAAGTGCTGTTAAAATGGTAATTGGGGCATGGAATGAGGAAAACCTTATGGATTGTATCAGTGCTTAATTTTTTTTGTTAAAATAAGCCACTTCTCATCTCATTATGAAAGCATATGCACAGTATAATTCTCTTTTATGCAACAGGAGCAATTTCCATATAACACTATCTTCAGTGAGACTGGGACAGTAAATGCCCTGCATTCTACAAAATTAAATTGGTCTATACAATATGCAAGAGAAGACACTATTTTATCTTCTCCTCTTATTACGATGTTTGGATTGCATCTATACAGGCATGTATAAACAACAGACCCAGGCACACACCGTGATTCAGTTTGATCTCGACTGTCCAATGCAATCAATTGCACTGCTGTCATTTACCAGAAGAATCAATTGCTTCTGGCAAATACGCTCTAGTTACTGAAATGCACCATGTAAATATTCAGCTTAAATTATGAGAGCATCAGCAAAGAAGCAGAAGCAGCAGCTTACATTTATGTTAATTTTCAATTCTGACATGAGGGTGATAGGTTTGGCATCTTTCGGGGTTGAGCTTTGAAATGTTTCTTAGGGTTAAGAGTGATGAGCTCAGAACCCACTACAGTCCTTGTTCCCTCTTTTGTTTTTTTTAAGGTTTAGTTTGGAAAAGACAAGTCAAAAAAATGCAGTCAAAATAAAAATAAATCTAAGCAGTCTAAGTATTCAGATGGTTGTCCATTTGTGCTATAACCACAAACTGAACTTCAACCAGCACTTGAGGGGCATGTAATAAAATATTCCAAATATTTCTTTCATTATTTCCCCTTTATTCCATACACATCACAAGAATGTGCAGATGTGTTTAACCACCAACAAGATAATCTAGACTCTGGCAAAAACAACTGTTTTGGCACTCACAGGACAATAAATAGGAGCTTTCATACTCATGGCTATCAGCCTAATTGTTCCATGTCAGTGGTGGAAAAGGCATTTTCTCCTTGACCTCTGATGAATGAGTTGAGTGCTAGAAAAGTGGTACAGAGTTTACTTTTGTACAAATAACTTCCAAATTCAAACTGACTGTGTACTGATTCAATGCCAGTTGAACAGCAGAGAAGTGAAACTCCAAGGCATTGTACCACCACAAGCTTCATTCCACAAAGTATGGAGCCAAGTGATTTAAACAGGAGGCTATTAAGAGAAGTTTAACTCTTCTTTCCGTCTTCCTCATTTGCTTACGTTATACAAAAGCACTTGCTGATCAGTAGCACTTCTCCAGGTTTACAAAACCTGCTGATACTACCATTCTAAAATAAAGACACATGCTCACAGGTTCTAACATTACTCATTCTTGTATGATTAACTTCTCATTTTTCTCTGTAATCAATTTTTCTTACAGCTGGCTTCTGTAAATACAGTGACAGCATATTTACATTCAGAAAAAAGATTCATAAGGATGAAGGATGAATGAACTTACACCTTGAGAAAAGGAACCGCTTAAACTGCAGTCCCTTTTCAAAAAACACTGATGAGAAGTTTTCTCAGTTAAAAATTCAAGCTGCACCTAACCTGGTACAGATCCACACTATTTCTTGTGTGAGCACTCAACTCCTCAATGTCTTTTCAGTCTTCTGTGATGTACTATGGCTTAATGACCCCCAGACGTCAGGGAAAATGAAAATCCTATACCGGGTCATGTCCCTATTAAAAGTGTGCAACTCATCTTCTTTCTACCAGAAGTGTACAATTCTATTTTCAGGATCCTACAAAAAAGCCAAGATAAATGCTTTGAGGCTTGCTAAGAAGGAGTTGGCAAAGATTCTGTGTTACTATTTTGCTGATTTCTCAACAAGCCACCTTTAATTTCAGGCTCAATAAACTTCTCACCATCCAGAAAGTCACACACTGTTCACAGGATCAAAACACAGGAAGTTATTTAACTGTTACCACTAGGGTGGCAAAAATCACCACAGAATTATGTAAGTGTTAAATTTTCAGCTTGGATTCTGATAAAAAAGGTCAAAGTTTAAATATGGTCAGCCCTTCCCCTTTAGATCTGCTTCCTAATTACTGCTGAAAATAAAAGCAGGAGCAATGGGCTTTTTAAATAAAAAGCTATAAACAAATACATGTTGGACATAAACATCCTCCAGACAGGCTACTGCACAGACACTGACCTCACCAAGCTCTCTAACCCATCTGTCCAGTAGCAATGTCCCAGTGCAGGTGAAAGGAAGACAAAGGCTGCAGAAGCTCCAACCTCCACAAGAGACCAAACATCACAAATGTAGCTTCAACAATTCCAGCAACCTCTGTGACTGTTCCAACCAAGAAAACTTTAATGTATTTCCACCTCTCTTGTTTGTGACCCACCAAACTTTCTGTCTGACTGGTTTCCATGTATCAACCAGTACGGCTGGGATGCCAGAAGCTACAATGGTCAAGGGCCTGGCAGCAGGACACCTGCAGCCTGTGGTGTCCCAGTAATATGAACAATCCTTTTGTAAACTACATCTTTTATCGGCTGCCACTACAGCTCAAACATGTAGTATGAGATACACACCAGAGCTGTAACTCACCCGTGAGTTATGCGTCATGTGCCACCCAAAGTACAGCTCAGCAGAGATCTCAGGTAAAGAGGAAGAAATAGGAGAGACTGGTAAGTCTAACATCTACAAACCTCCACCCTTTCAGTAAGGTGGAAAGCACGGCATGATGCCAGTCTCTCCAGGCAGGTCCTGGCTTGCTTATTTCAGCTCAGTTCCAGAGACCTTTCCCTTGTTGCCCAGGAGACAGAGATGTGCTTTAATAGAAAAGATTTAAACTCTACAGCCTCCACCCCTTTCACACGAACACATGTACGTGCTAGAAGCAAGAATTCTGATGCATTATTTGCTACCACAACAGTATTGCAAGATCTAAGACTGCATGTTTTTATTTCAAGGTAGAGTGATACCAAACATGGGGTAAGAACTCTGTTCATGGGGCTCAGGTGTTCCTCTCCCCCCTGCAACTGGAGCTTACTATTACCCTGATTAAACAGCCACTACAACACTCAGTCTGGATATCTAAGAGACCATAATTTTAAAAATGTCCTCAAAAAAACTAACCCAAGAAAACGACCCCCCAAAACTCCAAGTTGTTCATTTTTACATTTGGCTTTTTCCTTCCAAAAGTTAAGAACAGTTTCTCTGGGGCCACCTGCACAGCAGCCCACATTGAAACAACTGAGGAGAACAGCAACATGAAGGTAAGAATTCACAGCTGTGGAGCGGAAGGGGCAGAAATACCTATGTCAGCCTCCCTGCCAAAGGAAACCTACATTGTGACTGGGGTCACCATCTATTTTCAACTCTATGGCCAAAGTCCATAGTGGTAAAATCCAGAAGTTAGAGCAATTTTACGGGGTTTGCATTAGTCCTGCTGCATTTTTAGAAAAGATGGAAAAACACCAAATCAGAACAGGCGTTAACATGAGTCACTGTACAAAAATAGCCCTTCCGAAAACATAACAATGACCCTGTCGACAGCAGGAAAATGTTCTCACTGTTGCTTTACTTTAAAGTAATTGGTAACACTGGAGACCTCAGACAAAAGGGCCTGCTTACTGCTTCTGTTTATTTTGCTTGAGTACCAGGTCAGATAAGACTGAAAATCACATTTGAGCTCTAGAGGCCACAGATACAAGATGTAGTTTATAGGAAGTCTATTCATGTTCCTGGATATCTGGCTCTTGGTGGCCCTGCCTGGACAAGGAGGGTGGACCAAAAGGCCTCCAGAGGTGCCTGCCAAGCTCAAGCCACCCTGTGATTCTGTGACTGCAGCACCACTAACACTGGAGCATTTCACCGATCTGTGTTAGCAACGGTGATTTCTAAAAAGCACTTTCTTAGTTACCTAGTTACATCTAAGAGAGTAGCAACAACTCCCACATTATGACCTTTCCAAATTTTCATATAATGACTCTCCCTTTTCCTCTTTCCTTCAGGACTGAATGTTTGTCTTGGGCATGGCCAGACCTCATTTATAAACATTCTTCATGTTTCCACACTATGGGCTTGCATTATCCTTGAAGAAATGACTGCTACCAACCATAACTGGCTATAACTTACTGTTTGCCAGTTTTCAACTGTTATAACCTGAGAATGCAAATCTCACTAATGCTCAAGAACTCTCCTCCTTTTTTAAAACTCAGCCCTAGTCTTTAGATGCATAGCAAATCTTACACTGCACGATTGGGCCCTTCCTCCCATATAAGGGCATTAAGCGGTTCTGCAATTCAGAATTTTAAATATGTAGAACCTGTACTTATAGAATTTATGCTCAAATGAATGCCACGTTGCCTGCACAAGCTTTCCTTCTCATCATGAGGAACCCATCACTCAGCCAGGTTAGTTTGCTTCCTATTTTGCTTTATGGTAATCTGTATTCTCGATACGAAGAGCAAAGAGAACTTCTCTCCACAACTTGGCAAGTGAGGCATTAGAGAAGCAAGTAGGTCACATTACAATCCAAAAGCAGCCTCCAAGTCTCATCTCCTACCACCCAAGTTACAGCTGCTTAGGGTAGCTTTTAAATTTTGTGTCCATTTGTCAAGTATCCACTTCACACTGTCCAGCTATTCGGGTGCACAAAGACTGGGACTGCCCCTTCAACCAAGCTGTTGAACTTTCCAAAATAGAAGCATTCAGGACCATATTCTCCAGCATGACCCCTTCCATAGAGACTAGGTACCACTGCAGAATCCTCAAGTCTGAAATAAAACCAATCTACTGTTTTAACTTCCTTTGCTCTGTTCTGGACAGCAAGACTGTTTCCCAATAGCTTACTGAGGTGCCACTTCAGCAAAAACTGTTTCTCTGCAATGAGGAAAAACCCACTAATGACTGGAATGCAAAATTACAGGGGAGAAAAAGAAGTACTTAAAGGAAAGAAAAGAAAAGTAAAGTTCACGTATGTCTCAGATACTTTACAGTTCATGAAGATGCAGGGGGCACAGAGACATGATTTCTATAGGCGGCCTGAGGCAGGGTTTGATTAGACAGTAAACAGTGTGAAATCGATATAACTGGTACCAAATACTTCAACAAAAATAATTTGTAGAGTGATTCCAATTGGTTGCACGTGCTTTTAAGTTATTCTGACAGGAATCCGATCACAAATGCCTTGAAGGTTCCTCCACTGCTTCAGAACTGAAAGGCTACTTTCACTCCAGCTGTAATAATGCGCAAGATCTCAATTTGATGACAAATGTTCACTCAGTATTGCTTGTTTGAATCCTTACTTGTTGCAATAGTTACAGTATTTGTATGTGTGGGTGAACTAACACTTGCTCAGATAGTTTAGTCAAATTAAGGAAAACAATATCTGACAAAACACCTAGCCTAAGTAAAAGGCTGTCTCTCCAACACCATCACTATGTCATTACTCTGTAATTATTTTAGCCATATTTAAAACAGAGCAGGTCATACATCCCATCAAATATGATTTAAATATCTATGATCTCTCATATGTTCTGTGACATCTTATCCGCTGAAGTTTTTCCCCTCCTTGTAATGTAATCATACTGTTTCTTTGGATTTTGCTTATCTGCAGAGGTTGCATTCAATCACATTAAGGCATTTAAGGATTTGGACTCAGAGGGCACAGGCAAGCAAGGAATAGGGAAGTGACATCCTGGATGACATCAGGCCCTTGTGACAGAATCTGATCTCATACTTCCCTGTTCATTATTTTAGTAAGTAACTTTTGCTTTTCTGTTCATGTCCTAAATATTTTCTGGAATTGAACTAGTACTCCCTGTTCCAGGAATCAGCCAAATATGGTAGTTTTCCGGGTACATGTGATTCTGTGCAGTGCAAGCATGATCCGTTCTCCTTTTATCTCTTCATTTATGTACCCTTCTGTCCTGGCAGGTGTGCAGAGTGAAGACAACACCAACAGTTCTTCCCCTCCCTGGGTATCCTCCTTACTTTCCAACTTTGCTCTTCTTCTGGGTCCCACTGCTGATGCTCAAAGGAACAGGGAGAAAACACAAACCCATCAATAAGTAAATTTCCCCACAGACGTCCATGTGTGGAGAGCCTATAGAACAGCAGTCATAACAAAACTGTGATGAAAGCAAAGATACAGAAGGAAGACCTGCTGACAATCTTCAGTCAGATTCTCCAAGTCTTGGCTGTTCATTCATTGCTTTGACAGGCTGAGCTGTGACAACCATTTCTGTTTCTCTTCCAGTACCTGGCCTTGCCATCCTAACCTCACACCATCCTTTCCACTGTGTCAGTCCCCACTGGACTGGGGATCTGATCCAGCTGCAAAATCACCATTTTTCTCTGCAGACTACTTCTCTTTAGGTTAAGTTACTTTAATTGGTCCATGCAGTCACCCAAATTGCTGTGCAAGAAGGGTGAAAAGAACAGGCAAGGGAGTTGCTTACCTCTACTAGATCAGCTGAACTCCCCAATGTGAAACCAAAGCTTGAAAAGTAATGTGAGGGGAGAAGTAAACCTTGTTGCTGTGTTCCTTCTCAGTTTCTTCTAAATCTGTGGTGGTGGTTCCATCCTTGTTCTTCATACTTGCTGGAAAATGACTGCTTGTAATTCATTAAGCTCACTCAGAGTATGGAACACACATGAATTACAGCTGCCAATTTATACAGATTCAATGTTTCTCTCACCTGATTCTTAAGCAGCTGCACTAAAATTTGTATTAATTCCCAGTAGGCAGCTCCATTTTTTTTTAATTTAAAAAAGAAAACTAAATGAGCTCATGGCCACCAAACTGTTTACTTAATTTTTAATTGTCTTTTTTCCCCCTCACGCATTTATTAAAACTTACTGTATTGCTATAGAAAACGGACTTACCCTAACTTTATCTACTTTTTCCATTATCATCCATCTTGACCAAACCAGTATAAACCCCCCCGCTTCAATTTGCCATTCTCAGCATTTTTTTCCACCCTATCTTCAAACAGCCCCTCAGCATAATATTAGTCCCTTTTGTCTTCTCTTGCTCCTTCCCTCCTGCTGCACAGGACATTTAGCATGTACTACTTTTGTGATGTGGTGTGTCACTGTTTCCGGGTCTATTCTGAATTTCTGGGCTACTCTCCCATGAGTGGAAACTGATAAAGATCAGGTGGGCATGAGTCCAGCAGAGCTGATGGAGTTGTGTCTGCTTCCACCAACAGCAAACTTTTCGCACCCTTTTCAATAACTTTTGATAAAGCAGCATTTAGCCAACAAATGTATAACCTGCCTCCTAAGGCAGGCAGGAGTATTTTTGTCACCCTCCTGCTACTGAACACCACCACTGCCAGCAAATGCTGTGTCTGTACTGCAAAGTAGACGGGTGCATCCTGGTCCACAGTCCCAATCTTTTTGCCTTACAGATTGGTTAGACCCACTGGATTTTGGTACAAAGCTCCCCTGTCTTTCATAAGAAACTACAGGGAGAAGGAAAGAAAGGGAAGGGAGAACACCTGGTGGACACCCAGATCTCATCCCAGCAGGCTGGGATGCCGCTGTGGCATGTACCTGGGCACTCAAATTTTTACTTCCTTCTTCTCTCCTTCAACCCATTCCTGGACAAAAGTCTAAATATCCCCATATTTTCTTTTTCAAAACCTATTAAGCAGGTACCATTGTGCCTGGGAATCCATTCTTACATGTTTTGAGTCCAAGCAGGTTAAAACATCAGCACAGAGTTTTCCAATAACTCTTTCTCTCTCTCTGCACCAAGAAGAAGAGAGAAAGAAATTTATACCAGCCGTAAATCTAGCCCTTTCTCCATGCTCTGCCAAAATGTCAAAACAAATCAGTATATTGAGAAGAACTGTCACAGCAAATAAAACCAGATTCTTGCCTGGATCTAGAAAGGAATATTCTATACAGGGATGATGACATCTGTATCTAAAGATGATATCAGTATTTTTCATGTCTAGACTACACAACATTCACTAAATTACTTAAAGAAATTTTACACTGCTTTGCTCTCCCAGTAACTCCTCTCCTCCCTCTACATGCCTTCATACCTTCCTGATTAATATTTACAAGTGTGTATCTACCTTGTTATTATTAGAAATAACATCTAAATATTGCCTGACAAGCACCCCTCCTAAAAGATCAGAATGAAGTTTGGAAGACCCTAGTCCATGCATGCAGCTCATCTGTGTTATCATGACCATGTCATATTATGGAACACATAAAAAATAAAACCAAGTGAGCCATCAACACTCTGAAAACCAACCAAACTGACCCTTACCACACCCTATACATTGCTTCATCATTGCATTTCAGCTTCTCAATAAACCCAGCCTAGCAGAAAGAATGCTGACATTGCTGGATGTTCTGTTAGGATCAGTAATTTTCAAGACAGGATTGCTAAAAACCCCAAAAAACTTGGTCTGGTGTCAATGCTGCCCTTGCCATGAGTGGTAGAGTGGTGTAGATTCCTCTTAAGTCCCCAGTTACGCTGTGATTCTCTGCCAGTGTTTTGTGTATTTGACAAGCCATAGATTTTAATAGCATTTTGGATGCAAGTCCCTCAAAAACCAGAATTTTCATATGTCTGCCTATGAATCAGATGTCCATTCTGCACGCACATGGAAACCAGCTGGATTTCCACAGTGCTCTACTGAGGGCCAAATCCATAAAGAGTAAACACAGGTGGCCAGGCTGACCTACATCAGTGTTTCTGGTGTGCCTAACACTTTTCAATGCATTCAGCATGGCAATTTTTACGGTGAGCTGCAGAAAGATCACTAATTCTTCAGCAGTAACAACAGCAAGCAAGATGTGCAAGGACAGGTGCTGTACTACGGTACCAAAGGATGAGAGGCTGCATTCAAACATCTTCCCTATGCTGAGCCTTTCAAAACAGAGAAACTCCTTGCACAAGGACACTTTTTTCTTCAGTGAAATACATTTCTGAGAACACAAGGAGCTACACTCCCTTCTGCCCTTTGTTTTACATGCTTGGATGACCAGATTTTTAGAATGGGTCAACCAAATTCCAGAGTAGTTTATCAGTCACTTAACAAGCTGTAATACCTTGACTGCATACCAAGGTCAAATATTTCTGCAGTACTGCTTTTATAAGGCCTCATCAACATCTTAAATAAGATAACATGCTTATCTCTGTATCCAAGATATTGTGCAACTTCATCCCATCTATCACACCTAGCATATGTTTTGAATAGATCACACTTAGAAACAGTCTGCATACCTCCCATCAAGATGTCTTCCATCCTTCTTTTTTTTCCCCACCATATTATCTTTTAATTTTTCTGTTGGCACCTCTAGCATAAATGAAATTACAAAACAGGAACCATCCCAGAATTCTGCAGTAATGTTTAAGGATGTTATAATGAGCTTCATGAAAAAGGTAGGCTGCAAGACTCATTAATCCAGGCTACTTGTTTTTACCATGTATAGTCATACAAGTGGCACAGACTGAGTTTTGTTCTGCCTCTTAAAAAAAAAAAAAACAATCTAAAAATGTTTCAATTGATCTTCCTTCCTGTAGTCTGAGCGAGCTGGTATTTATATTTTCCGTAACATAAAAGACAAAAGCTGCCCTGGCCTGCACATGAATGGCTACTGGGCCCTGCCTGATACGCTGCTCTTAGCAGGTGATGTAAGTAATCGCACATGTGGCAAAGCCCGCATTCAGGTTTCAGAGAATGTCCATCTTCTGCTGACTGCCTGCAGGTGTTGCTTTGGAAAGCTGATCACTGAAACAATGGAAGGCACAGAAAAAGAGTGCTCTGGTATACAACCACAGGATAGTTAAGAATGGCAAGGTTGGTAAGGAAGACTCGTACATTTCAGGAGGGGAAAAGGGAAGAGGGACAACACTTTTGGTCTCACATCACAAGCCTTCCTTGAGGTTGAACCGAGAAGCATCGAGATTGATTACCTAATCTCAAACTAATTTTCAGTTGTCATGGCTGAAAAACCATTGCTCCTGTGGGACAGTAAACATCCAAATGCCTACATAGACGTGTCATATATGAAATTAGGTTATTGGCTTTTGCATATAAAAATCATCTTATAACCAAGTTAATAGTTGTTAAAGTTGTTAAGATAGTTAAATTGTTAAAACCCCCCCCTCTGTAAATCAATGTCCCTCCCCAGCAAATGATCCATTGGTGAAAGGGACTTGTGATGGACCTTGGAATTCACCAATCATCTTGTGCCGTGGGGCAGGACAGTGGTGGGTTCTGGGAAGAGCTAAGAGGGTATAAAAGTAGGATCCCAGAGCCCTCCTCTCTCTCTCTCCCCCATGGGCTAAGCTGGTGAACATCTCCTGCAGCTCCCAGGCGTTGGGTAAGGGGGGGGGGGGGGGGCCTATCTCTGTCCAGAGACCTCGTGGTTTGTTTTGGGTTTTTTTTGGTTTTTTTTCCTCTCTTTCTCTTGTTTTTTTATTTTAAGCGAATTTTACCTCAGATTAGCTGAAGTAAAGCCAGTGCATGAAGATTTCTGCCGTGGGTACATAGCCAATTTGGCTCCAAGGGTCTCTAATCCTGCATTCCCGGGGTGGTTTTTTTATATGGTTTTAAGAATTCAGATGCTGTTATTTTCTAAATTATTTTTTTGTAATAAACATTTTTTTATTAAAAATGAGAGTTGTTACCATTTTTAACAGACGCTAATCTGGTGCTTTAAAGCATAAAACCTGGGAGATGCAACAGGACAGATTGCACTGATGTGCTCCCCATGGCTTGCCAGCATAGCCTCACAGGGCTCAGCGCAGGGCAAAAAGTGCTGTAGCTGTTTCTTTCTGCTACAACCTAAGTAGTTAATCCCTGTGACCAGGTTCAGCAGGCACATGCAGAAATTTCAGCCTTCCTAAACTAGAAGGAATCATGTTCTGTCAACTGCAATCTGTACATTTTCCTGGTCAATAAAAGCTCACTTTACCAGCGTGCATCAGCTGCAGCTTGGCAATACGCTGAAGCATGACTGCAACTACTGTAATTCTTCAAAAAGCTTGGTGCTGCTTACAACAGTTTTTGCCTTTCCTGAGTCAGGTTTCAGCTAGCTTCCTTCTTCTGTCAGTCACCAGGACTGGATGTACAACACAGCATCAGTGAAATGACAGCATAGTAACTCCTTACTGTTTAAAATACACTTCTATTGTGAATTAATACTCTGTCCATGAAATCCACAGATACTGCTGGAGAAGTAGTCACCCATGCCTTACAAAACAGTGAAGGTTTCCAGTGTAGAGTAGTAACAGCCCACATACATAACCTCTGCCACCGCGCATTAGAAAACTGTTACTGAACAGCAGCTGCTGCTTTCATGTCACATACTGATTGCAAAAGGGACAGGAAGGGCCATAAATCCCCTGATACATGATGGCACATACGCTTCTCAATCAGATTGAAGCAAAGTAATGCAAGGAGTAGGACATACTGCACTTAACAAGCAACTTTGCAGCTCTTGGGAGGTTTATGTCTCAGAAAAGGTAGGATCTTATGTCACTGAAGATCTAAGTGTCCTGGTGTAGAAGGACATGTTAGGGGCAGAGACAATAGAAGCCCATTTAGCCTTTCTTCAGGTTTATCAAAATGGAGTGAAACCTAGCAGCAATAATGAAGGAAATGCACCAAAAAAATCAAAATAATTTGCAATGACAGAAAGTTGGCATTGTCCTACAAAACACACTTAATGTATTACTGTATCTTAAAGAATTTATACTATACATGAAAAGATTTTAAACCAAAACGATTTCACTATTGTCATTTCAGTAGGAGAATTGTGTATTCTTTCCAATTTATAAAAATATCGAAGTAGTTGTACCAAAACTCCTGACATATTTGTACACTATCCCACCCTTAAACTGATCTATCAACGCATCACCTTTGGCTACTTTCTTGGCCAGGAGCCTGTCAGTAAAGTAGTGACCTCAGATCTCCTTTGTTCCAGAAGGCTACAAAATCACACTCATCATAGTCTTCCCTGCATTCACTGCTATGTGATGAATATTTAAATTGAGTTTAAAGATATACTACTTGAATATCGAAGTAGTTGTACCAGCCACTCTCACCCCATTACAGTTATCCACACCCTGAAGTAGCTCAGTTTTTGCAGAACAGAAGCAAACACTGCTACACGCAGATGTGACTACCCATACACAAAAAAGGTGTAACATTAAACACCGCCTCGGCAACTGCTCCATATTAATCTCAAAAATAAAGACTGTCAAAAATCTATCACAATGCTTTTGCTGTACCTACTACTGCCTTGTGACAACAAGCTACTGCACTGTATATCCAGTGCTGAGGCTGCTACTGAAGCACACGTGTCAGGACTTGCCTTACTGAAGCATAAAACATCTCCTCAGCTGAGTCCCTCCCTTGCCTGTGGTTTGTGTCTCTGTGTATACACACACGTGCTCTCTCTCTCCCTCTCTCTCCCTCTCCTATCTTCTCCCTAGAGCATCATACCATTAACAGGAACATGCTGTGCAGAACCAAGCTTCAGTTTGAACACCAAGAAAATCCACTTCTCACTGCTAAATTAATGCCAGATAATCTTTGCAATGAGAACAGCCTATCCAAAACACTGTTGAGAGGAGGTGTAAAGTGGCTGGAAGAGTAAGCCAAGCTTAGTAAAGCATCCGCATACTGCTTGAAGTGAGAAGACTGAAGTGAAAGTCAACCTTGGTAAGACAGGAAAAGACAGCTCCACATGTGGTGTGCAGTCTGCAACTGTGTGAATGCACATTTAGTGTTGGAAGTGCAGCAGTACCACATTCTCATACATGTGTTCTCCTGCTGTTGTAGTGAGAGATCCTGAACCTACTGATGCTAAGATGCTGACCAAGCTGAATTGGCCCCCACGGATTTAAGAGTGGCTAGAACAGTCTTCTGAGAAGCCACTATTGTGACATATGCTGCAACATTAAGGGGATTTTAAATACAGCTGGGATGGGAAACTGAAGGAAAGAGGAGGGATGGTAAGGTATCCAGACAGAGAAGCTGCATCATTATGTTGCACTGGTCTTGCTTCATGGATTTAGACAATGGGTGAACCGGACCCTTCTAGTCTAGGACTGTCCAGAGACAGTCCTACCAGTGCCAGGCTGGGCTGCTCACCCAGACCACGCTCACCGAGGCTCTCCTGACTGGACAGCCCTGACACTGCCCTTGCAGGCTGAGCACTAGTGAGTCTTCCAGTCATCCACCTAATGGCCCTGGGTCCTCCTCCTCCTCTCGATGCCTTTCCCAGTTGTGCCGGTAGCTGGCATCCAGCCGCGGACAGAGGGTGGGCGGGAGCGCGGAGCCGGACAACCCCCCCCCAAATCTCCGCGGCGGCTGTGCGCCCTTACCGTCTCGGGGTCATTCTCAAACACCTCCCGGGCCTCCTCCTTGCTGCAGTGCTCCTCCACGCACTCCCTCTCCAGGTGCCCTTGCCTGGTCTCCTCGAAGATCTGGTAGGCTCGCCGCTGCCTCTGCCGCAGGAACTGGGCAGCCTCCGGGGCGCGCAGCAGCACGGCTGGTCAGCCGAGCGCCGGGACGGCGCGGGGGAGGCCAGGAGCAGGACGAGGAGGAGGAGAGGAGCAGGGGGAAGGACAGGCA
>VZTE01005154.1:451524-628591 GCA_013397775.1 Eulacestoma nigropectus
GAGCGGCGGGGCGGTCACGGGGAGTCGGCCCGATGGGAGGCCAGGAGGACGCGGGGAGCGGGCGGGCAGACTGCGCCCTCACCTCCAGGCACATCTCTTTAATAGCTCCGGGGCTCATCACTAGGAAGGGAGAAGCTGGCACCAAACCCAACCCAGTCCTGCCATAAATTAGAAACTCGGGTTCTCCCCACACACCAACACAGGTTTTCGTCAGAAATGCATTTTCAGTTTGTTCCACTATTTTAGGATGAACTCCTCAGGAAAGAGATCAATGTCGTTTATACTAATACATTGCAAGCCATGCTTTACTGTCCCTTGTCCAACCGTAGTTACACAGGACACGTCCACTGTGGGAAACCCTGTTTTCTGTAACCTAGAGCTGTAGGGTCAGACCTCAGAGCTGCACTTAGGCTATCTACTGCCACTGCTTTAAAGCCACCCCTTTTATCTGTACTGCTCTGTTGAAGGGTCAATGTGGCAGGTAGCTCCAGTAACACCATACTTATACATTCGTCAAGAAAACTTCAGTGGCATAACTTGTTTCAGAAAAAGAACTTGTCTAGTTTAACTTTGTTATTCAGGTATGTCTAACACAGACTTTGTGTCTCCACAATAATTACTGGAAATATAACAAATATAAACAATGTATTCATATCACATATAGTTGAAGTAAAGTACGTGAAAACAGAAGAGCCAGCCTACTCATTCAAAGCAACCATCCCTAGACTGGTATCTTCTGTCTGAGAAAGGCCAATAGTAGAGATATAAGTAAGAGGTATAAAAACATATAAACCACCATGGAGTGGCCTTTTCTTTTTGTTTTCAGCTCCTGAAGTGCAGAGGAAGAGCTCTCTGGTAAAAATGGTGTCCACTGCAACAATTAACAGCCACAAATGTACCACTTTTTTATGAATTTGTCAAATAGCTTTTTGATCTGTTGGTATTCCTGGCCTCCAGGAGTGATGGGAATTTGGACAAAGGCGAGACAGGAACTTCTTCTCACTAGTTTTTAATCCAGGGCTTCATAATTTTACAGGGTACTTGAATTTTTGTCATCTAAGAAATAGTGAATGATCATGCCCTATTTGTTGTCACCATACCAGTTTATAGAACTCTCTCATATGATTTCAGAACCATCCTGTTTCCTGAAAGGAAAAAAAAAATGAAATTTTATTCTATTACTTGTTTTCAGACAACAAACAGCTTGCATTGCTCAAAGAAGCAGTCCCTCCAGTCCCTGTTGCTTTTTCCTGTTCTTTGGCCACATCTGTTTCTTGTGCTAGCATGCTGCACACTCAATCAGAATAATCCAGCAAAAATTATTAATTTTGTTTCAGATCAGTTCCCCCACTGAGTTGCTGAACAGCTGCACAAATACCAAAAGGGAGAGGCTTTCAGGGGTGGCAGCAAGTAGCCACAGGCAAAAGAGCTTGGGCCTAATTTCATCAGCAAAGCTGGGCAAAATGGTTTATGAAGCTACAACTGAAGGCAGAGGTTTCCTAGGGCTGGCTGCCACTTTCCTCTCTCTGTCGTGTGTCCCCCTGCCCATGTCCACAGATGTGTCTGTGCCATTTCAGCTCAGTCACCTGGCAGGAAACTCTTCCTTTTTTTTTAGTGTGTGTGTGTTTTCTACCAGGTTACTGTGCTGAACCAGCTCAGTGACAGCACAAAGACGTATGGAGTGGGATTGCAGCAGTAAATCCATAGTCTGCTCTGGGATTGCAGCCTGAGCCCCTCAAACAAAAACCATTCCCCATCTTTTCATCCTGCCCTGTATATTTTCTGTTTATACTTCTTTTCAGACAATGTGGATAAAACTGCATGCAATATTCAGGATATGATTTTATAGCAACAGTGTCCTGCTTCTTTCTTACTTCTGTTGTTTTCTTACTATTTTCAAACATTGCATGGGTCACTTCCTGACCTGTTCTTTTCAAAGAGCCACGAACAAGAGGTCTGAGACCTCTTTCCTGAGGGGAGTTGCTGTTTTACCAGTGAACAGAGAAGGTGAGGGTTGTCTTTCATGGGTGTGTCACTTTGTGTGTCTCTATATTAAATTTCACTTGTCATTTATTACCCTGTCACATTAAGAGTATTATCAAGTAATACAGCCAAGCTAACTGAACAGCTTCTTGCTACCAAAACAGGTTGTCCTGCTCTGCCTTCCCTCTATGCTTCCACCTTATCCCTGGATGCACAATCTTTGTACACTTTTGTCATCGATGTGGCCTCTCAGCAAGTCAATTCAACTCACTAAGCCAAGATAATTTTTTTTGCTGAAAGTCTTCTGATATTCTTGATTACCAGTTTAAGATTTGTCTGTTCAGATGAATTTTGTATTATCTGCCAACTGACCTCATGGCATTAAACTTCTCCATAAAATTTCTGAAGATGTTGAACAGCAGAGATTTTTGTGGGTTCTGGAAACTGCATTATGTTGTGTAATCTAATGATGAATTTTCTTTCTTTCAGATGGTTTTTTATCCTTTTCTGTTTATCCCATATGATCACACTTTGAGAGCATATGGTAAAAGACCAGCTCAAAAGTTTTTTTAAAATCCAAGTTTCTAATATTGTCAGAACCATCCTTATCTAAATAAATATCACTCCTTGAATCTCAAATCAATTTGCTAAACAAGACATCCTTCTTGGTATGCAATGCTGATTCTTCTCCAACATATCATTTAGTTTACCAGTTCTGTTCTTTATTATGTCTGCCAGTAAGTTGCTTGGCACAGACATCAAACACTGATTTTGGTGAGCTCAGAAGTCTTTTCAATAGTTGTATTTTCCACCTTCCATTCTTCCGGCATGGTAGCATTTAAGGCAGATTTAAGCAATAAATAAAGCAACTATAATTTTCTTCAGAATTCATGGATTTATTTTTTATTTTTAATATCTGGTCTCAGCTGTCCCAGTGATGTCTTAGAGAACATGAAAAACGGGATAGAAAAATAATGCTGAAAATATTAAAACAATGTTATATGAACTGCTTGTACTCTCAGCATGTCCCATTTTAGAGTCTCTTTTGATTTTAGAGTAATCTAGGCACAGAGGTTTCCAAATATAATTCTGAACCTGTAGGATTAGTTTCCATTAGGTTTTAGGCACTAACCAGAAATATGTGCCAAATTTAACAAGTTTTGAGAGAAGTGACTAAAAGTACAACTAGAAGGTGTTTGTTAAGGACCAAAAATCTAAAAGTGATTCATCAGCTAACATAACTTGAGACACTTGCTCAAAATTCTGATGAATATCCATTGGTTTTTCTACCTTAATTAATCTCAAAACAAAAACCAAGGTAGCTTCTGCCTTTCAGAGCAAACCAGTGTGTAGTGTGTAGCCAAGCTGCAGAGGTGCAGTGGAAGAAGGTTTAACTGAGCGAAGTTCCTTTAGGTTCCTACAAGTAATTACATTTGTAGGCACCAGATTGTAGAAGGAAACTAAAATGTCCTGAAAAGAGTATATAGGCCTTACAACTTTAGAGTTGAAGAAGCAGGGCAATGGAGCAGGTGAAGGGTCTGGAGCACAAGTCTTATGAGGAGCGGCTGAGGGGGCTGGGGTTGTTGAACCTGGACTAAAGGAGGCTCAGGGGGGACCTACAACCACAACTACCTGAAAGGAGATTGTAGTGAGGTGGAGGTCAGTCTGTTCTCCCAGCTAACAAGAGACAGGACAAGAGAAAATGACCTCAAGTTGTGCCAGGGGAAGTTTAGATTGGATATTGGGAAAAGTTTCTTCACTGTAAGAATGGTCAAGCATTGGAACAGGCTGCTCGGGGAAGTAGTGGAATCATCATCCCTGAAAGTGTTGAAAAAATGTGTGGATGTGGCACTTGAGGACATGGTTTAGTGATGGACCTGGAAGTCCTGGGTTACCAGTTGGATTTGATGATTTTAGAGATTTTTCCCTGACCTAAGCAATTCTATGATTCTATATATGCATTATGGAGAAGAGGAAGGGATTCCCAAGCCTGCCCTTCCTTCCTTCTATCAATCCTACCGCCAGGGACACTATGGGGTGCATAGTTCTTGACTTCTGAAGGACCATCTCTTCTGTGTACAGTACTTGTTTGACCTCAAGGAAAAATTGATTAGACATGTCCTATGAGTTGTCCCACACTGCCAAAGTATCTCAGATTTTAGCACAAGTGACTGTTTCACATGTTAATTCCACATTCATTTCCTATTATTTTTCCTTTGAAAGTCCTCTTAAGGTGTCATTCCTATTTTTTCTTGTATTCTATGAAAAGGGAGGAGTAGAAGGATATGAGATTACATCAGAATGTTTAGGAAATTAAATGACTGTGGAAAGCAGCATACTTAACCAAAAAAATCCCTCTGAGAGTAAGCGAGCTGATTCCATGATCCTTGACCTGAATGTAGTGCAGGCTGGCCATATGCCAAATATACTCAGCACATTAAGATCTGGAACTTGCTGCTTAGTTGTGAACTCTAATTCACGGGCTGATGCCAGAAATAAACCATGAGTTTCAAGGACGAGGAAGTTCTGAACTGTCACCTTGTTCTTCCCATGCCTGTGTTGGTTCCAGGTGAATGAGATTTCCTTTCATTAGAGGCTAAAATGGTGACTGAAAATGGCTTTAGGAACTAACAAAACCAAATTGCTTATCTGGGCAGTGGCACTCCCTCTGCAGCAAGCAAGACAATGAGGAAAACTCCTGGGCAGAACGTGCCACTGCCATCCACGGGTGAACTCTCAGACTAAATGGCACTGAGAAAAAGCATCAGGCCTCCTGCCACAGCCTACAGGACAGCATGGCTCCTGGTTTATTATATACCTCTGCAGGACATCGAGAGGTTGAGGTGGGGATGCGGGACCAGAGGGTCTGTTTTCTGTGCAGTCTGAGTCATCACTAAGCACCTGGAGGCAGGGAGCCCAGTGGGACTGTTGTATTTATCATGACAAGATGTTGCGGAGAAGAAGGAGAAACTAGAAGAGGATCTTCCATAACTGACTCTGCTTTTTACTTCTTACTCCCTTTCAAAATAATAGCTTTGCTTTTCTCCATTTTTAAAACAACCTCTGGATCTCTGGGATTCAAGCATTAGATTGTGGAGTTAACTGCATTATGGAGGAAGCCCAGTTCCTTTTGTCTTGCTCCTGCCTTTGCATGTCTGTTATCTAGTTGAGGATATTAAATTAAGTTGTAATAGATTTCTTGCTTGAGGATAAAATGCCCATTGTACCATCACTGAACGCTTCTCTAGTATCTCCTTATGTTGCCATTTGGCATAAGAGTTTTGTAGAGGTTGAAAGGTATCTTGGTTTTCACCACATGTGACAAGGCAAAGAAGGGAGCTCAAAAACTGGAACTACTGTGGGTAGACAGATCATAAATAACTCTAGGATGCCCCTGACAGGTAATTTATATCAAAAAGTCAGAACCCAAAATATCCTACTGTCTTCACACACACACACAAATCTTGACTGTATGGAAAAATCACACAAAAATTCCTTACAGAAACAGTGTTGGTTTGAAGAGCTGAGGATTTGTAATTCTGCTTCACCCAAAGATGAAAAAGCTCCTGTAGCAGTGTCTGTATCTTTCCCAGGTGGACCTCAGTTAATTAGACAAAGTATAGGTTCCCACACTAAAAATTTAAGATTTCTTCTTGTCATCAGCAGGAATTGAGCTCAGACTGCAAGACAGGAACCTTTCATGGTACCAGTGCAATCCCTGCTGCTTGGGAAACCCATTTGGTAGATCCATCTGGACCTTCTCCTAATGTGCCACTGCCGCAGATAAGCTGGGGCTTTTTGCACAGCCAGCACTTTCCCTTTTAAAAACAACAGAGTTTCGAACACGTCAGCTTCATTTAATGCCTGACTCTAAAGTGAATCAAAATAAATTAAAATTGTAAAGTGCTTGTGATGATAAGTGAAAGTTGAAAGGTAACAAAAATAGGATGCAAGCCTTCTAAGAACATTTCCAGGCACTCAGCATAATGCTGGATAGTCATGCAGCTCCACTGAAAGATGTTACTAACGCGTATGTGAAACTTTCTTCAAAGACACAGATTGATGTAGAATGAAAGTGGTGATGAAAAAGGATGTCAGAAGGATTGAGAAACTGCAACTAAAAACAATTAGAAGCCATGAGTAGAATCAGGCTATTTTCAATTTCCTGGATAAATTTGAAAAACTACTTTCTCCTCTTCCAAATATAAATCCTTCATGGAGGCACACAAACATGTCTTTGTTTAGATCAGGCCAATATTCTTGTGGGAGAATGTGAAATTCCATCCAGACGTCTTTAATAATGTTAATGGCATAAAATTCCTCTTCTCCGGTGTGTTCAAATTAAATATTTTCTAATAAAAACAATCATAGAAAAGGTGCCCTTATGCTGCACAACTCTTTTGAGTGATTACCATATATTAACTCGAGAAGACAACGGTTAACTTTCAAAATATGCTTAATTCTAGTGATGATGAAATGGATGAGAAGAATAAGTAAATATAGATTAGAGAGAGAAACAAAGACTTGGATAAAAAAATGGAGCTGAATGCATGGAGAGAAATGTAGAAGAAAGGTTGTTCCTCTTTCACACATGTAATTTATTCAAAAGGAAATTTCATAAAAGACTCCCTAGTTATTGTCTCTCTTCAATAAGGGATCCAAACCCTATTATCTGACATTGATGCGTTACGCTGGAGGGAGAAGGAGAAAAGCTTCTTTTCCTACAGGTGCTAATCATGCTCATGTCCATATGCCGACCTGAATGACCAGAGGAATAACCTTTGCAAGGGACCAATTTCTCTTCAGGGCCATCAGGTTTCCTGCTGGATGCTTTGCAGCTGAGACAACTGAATCTTGCTTTGAAGCATTGCACCCACGTGGAGGTTTATGTTTCTTCTTCTGTCTTCTCTGATGTCCTCAACCCAGTGGAGGCGTGCTGAGTTAAAACAAGGGGCACCCTGGTCATGAAGAAATTATTGTGACTTGCGTCATTGTTGGAAAGAGTTGAGAGAAAACACAGTGTCAGCAGATGGAGCCCAATTCTGAATTGTAGTGAGGACAAGAGTTCAACAAGCCTGAATCCCAAAACCAGACTCTGAGTAGGATTGAACTTCTGAGCGATGTAAGGTGCTTCATAAACATTGCTGGTAGATGGGATTTGGGTTTTGTTAGGCCATTGGTATATCAATATACTATGAGGTCATCATGGCTGCCATTCCTATGCACTCCACATGTGCTTGTTTCCTAGTGGATTTTTAGTTGAGTAAAGTCTAAAATAAATATCAATAAATTTAAGTGTGACATGAGGAGGAGAAGAATATTGCAGCAAAATAGTAAGAACAAATATAAGCCCATATAATGCATTCTACCCTACAAAACCTCACCATGGATAACATAAACACCAAGATGGCAAGTGGAGTTGCTGAGGCATTACATGAGTTGGAGCTGTCTCTCTAAGGCAGGAGGGACAGTACTGATACCCATTGCTGCCTTTGAAAAGGGCTTCTTAGCAGAAGAGCATTATGTATTCTTTATTGTTCTCATTAACTCAAAGCAATAAACCCCATAACTTAAAAAATTAGTTGTGTATTGAAAAAACAACTGGCTTATTAGAAGTCAGTGGCTAAACTGCCAGCTGTATAACACAATATAATGGGACAGTGAGAGACAAAAACAGAGTTTTAATTAGATGTAGCTCTTGCCAATGCTTTGAGCTCATAGAGGCAACTCTGCTCTGAAGCCTCCACGCACCAGTCTGGGTTTGAAAAAAGGGAGAAGAGCTGTCACTGCAGAGCATCTCTCAAACCCTGATCCCTGGGGCAAGCTGCTGATGGTTGAGAAGAGTTGCCTGGTAACAAGGAGCTGCCGCTTTCTCATTTCCAGCTGTTAAACTGCATTGGAAGGAGCTGAATAATACCAGAATAGAAACCTAGCTTAGAATTTGTGGTTTAATGTAACAAAACAGGAGTCGTTTTATGGCATCTCTAAATTGTTTAGGACACGAGTTTTTGCAGCAGAGTTCTAGCAGGTCCATGTTGTGAAATGAAAACAAGGCTTTCTGTAATTTTTTATTGATCAGCTTCTCGTTCCAACAAGAATTGTCAGTGGAGTGCTGTAACCTCTGGTGTGTGTAAAGGATGGGGAGAAGCAGAGGGGATTTTAACAGTGCAGGACAAGAAATAGATATAACCAAGAAAACAAAAAGTCATTTTTTGGAAAGTGTATGCAAACATAAGTATTAAAATACCTACATTTATATCTGGTTTTATATTTGAATGGAAAATACAATATCTGATGTGCTGATTTCTCCATCCAAATGAAAATGTGTACATTTAGCTATTATTAATAACAATAATAATAATAATAATAGTAGGAAGGGTCTGAGTTTAATTCTAAAACAGGTGTTCTGCTTTCTTTTCTGGAAGGGAAATTCTAGCTATCCAGTTGGAGAGGGACTGAGAGGTGAATGAGGCCTGTTAACATCTTTGTGGGAGACAAAGAAAAATGGAAGTGTGGGTCAGGCCAGAGCAGTGGGTTATCTCGCTGTAAGACTGTCATCATTGAGGGAAGGAGTTTCCAGATATGTTGTTAGGCAACCTGTACTGACTACCATGAAGTTTCCATCTTCAAAAGCTGGAGGAAAGGAGAATGCCTAAAAAACCCAAAGCAGGAAACAAAAAGGATGTGTGAGCCATTCTCTGAAGTCCTGGGAAAAAAAGGTGGTGCTGATGTGAGCTTCGGCAGGGAAGGCAGTCATGGGGCCTGCTTACGTTCTTTCGAAGGGTTGTAAGCAACAGAAAGAAAAGATCCGCTTCGATTTAAATTCAAAAAATCATAGTTCAGTGTGCTGCTTTTGACTTGGGTAGAGTTAATTTTCGTCATAGTTGCCAGTATGGGGCTAAAACAATGTTAATAACTCAGGATGTTTTAGCCATTGCTGAGCAGGGCTTGCACAGCATCAAGGCCTTTTGTGCCTCTCACCCCACCCCACCAGTGAGGGGGTTGGGGGTGCACAAGAAGTTGGGAGGGGACACAGCCGGGACAGCTGACCCCAAGTGACCAGAGGGAGTATCCCACACTGTATGGTGTCATGACCAGCATATAAAGCTGGGGGAAGGAAAAGGAAGGGGGGAATGTTTGGACTAATGGTGTTCATCTTCTCAAGTCACAATTACTTAATTACAATTATTAACGATGTTGCTCAACTTTCCTGGGTTGACTGGGTTGACCTGCCTTCCCATGGGAAGTGGTAGACGAATTCCTTGTTCTGCTTTGCTGGCATGTGTGGCTTTTGCTTTGCCTGTTAAACTGTCTTTGTCTAAACCCACGAGTTTCTCACTTTTACCCTTCTGGTTCTCTCCCCCATTCCACTGGGGAAGAATGAGTGAGCGGCTGTGTGGGGCTGGAGTTCAACCATGATGTTCAGCAACATGTTATTTTAACCAGGAAAATTAGGGGAGAGAGGGATATCTAGGTGAAATATGACTTCCCTTTACAATTACAGATTGCTTTGAAAGATATGGTAATGTCACAATACATTGCTGTAGAGAGCTGGTTTTGAGCCTGTGTCATGCTAATTTTATCAAATACCAAAACTTTCTAACATTGGTACTTAAAATGGGCAAGAAACATGTCAAGAAAACAGGTTTCATTCATGTGCAATCTGATCTTCAGGTAAATGTACCAATGTTCTCTTCTCTGCAAGAAATCTTTTGTGTTTTAGGAAGATAGTGATATTGTGAGAACAAAAAACAGGAGGCACACAAAAATAAAACCAGTCTGTACCCTTATCCATAGATGCACACAAATATGCACATATATGTATCTCCATATCCACGTATGTGTTGCCATGTCCCAACATCTTACAAACACGAATCAGTTAAGCTTCTTACAACAGTCCTCTGAGACAGGAAGGTATTATTCCTGTTTACAGATTAGAAAGCTGAAGTCTCAGGGAAGTTCAAAGCTAAAACCCAGGAAGAGCTGGAATTGACTTTATTTTTTAAAGTCCAAGATGGGGGGTTTATGTCCAAGATTTACGATACCATCTTTTCTTTTTGTTGTTTGACTTGATTTCAAAATTTCTATGGCAAAGAGAGAAAAATCATGGAATAGAATAGTGTTCGAATAAAAGGAGAAAATTATTGTTTCCTGTTGAGAGAGGGAAAATATTTCCTTCATCTTAGCTTGTATCAGAGCAGTAATTTAAAAATGAAGTGCTGATTCTTCAAAAAGAAATTTAGTTTTGCTATCATTGATGCCAGCTGGGTCTGCAAGCTCTACCACAGGAAGAGATGAATAAGCAGTTGAGAAAACATGAATGAATTACACCCAGACCACAGTAATTAAAGCCCTTCTTGGATCTTAAGGTCTGGAACCAGACACACAATGGTCCAAAAGACCCAGTCCAGCACCACTGCATTTTGGTGTGGGCAGTCCAGTGCATAATAAAAATGCAGCAGCACCCCCCTTTTAATGGAATAAATGGGGCAAAGCAGGTCTGGAAGGGCAGCAACCCCTTTTACAGACTGGTATAAGAGGCAAATAAATCCACCCCCACTGCAGGACACAGGCTGGGGCCGTGTCCCTCCTTGTCCCCGAGGAGCGAACCCTCACTTCCTATAAACAATGCTGTGAAGCAATGGAGATGATGCAGGGACCTGCGATACTGTGGTGTATGGAGAGGACACTCAGTAGGGAATATGGTGTCTCCTACATTAGCCTCTTCCAGAATTTTAATGATTATTTATACATTATATTGTATACAATATGGAGTGACTGTATATTGTATACAAGACCCATCCTAACACTGCATAGTGGCCTCTGCTGCAGATTTTTCACTAGATTTGCTCAGAAATTACTTGTATTGACTCTCTTCAAAGGGAATCCGGTCACCAAGTGGTTGCTCTTTGTCTATAATCACTTAGCTTTCATCTGTGGTTTGGCACCAGCTGCACCAGGAAAAGGCATATAACTACAGTTTGCTTCTAAGTTATTTGACCAGAAGTTCAAATTCTAAGTCTCAGAAATTACACACTGGTTATAACAAAGAAAAAAATTCAAGTATTCTGTTAAGAAACTGGTGTTAAGGAAAATACTCCTAAGTTAAACTATTGCAAGAAAAATACCTTAATATCTGAAAAAAAAAACCCAAAACAAAATGGACAGAAACTTCAGTTGTTATCTGGCTATAAAATTAAGTTCAGCTGTTTTCTTACTAGAGCTTCTCAGTTCTTATTTTTATTGTGTGCATTGTTTATACATTGTGCTCTAGAAATATTTTATTGCATAAATGTTTGGCTTAAGGGAGGGAGGAAAGGGTGGGAAAAAACCCCAACAAATAATCCAGTGTATTTAAGGCTTTCAGTCTGTACATATGCTGCAAGGAAGATTCCAAGAGTGTGGAATCTACATGCCAGGTGCATTTGCTGCCTGGAAACGAAGCTCAGCTTTCCCTAGCCTTTGCAACTCTGTTGAAACTGGAAATCTTCAATATGCCCATCACTTGCACAGACACCAGCTCTTAGGGCAAGTGTAGTAAATGCACAGGAGTGCACATTTTGGGGGTGAAGCCCCCTAAATCTCACATGCAGTAGCCTGCAGCAAGAGACTTGCTGTGTGTGGCCTGAATGAGTTACATACCATGAGCAGAGGAGCTGTGCAGAGCGGTGGGGTTTGCAGCAAGGCCAGCCAGCGCTTTTCAAGGCATTTGGTGAGACATGAAGGGGAAAGATGCTGTAACTGCTGCACTGCTGTTGCCCTGTGTCTCCCATGGGCTGTGCCACAGTAACCTTCAGGCAGAAAAGGGCACATGAGGCCAAAACTTTGTGTTAGGTGCCAAACAAAATGTAAAACCCTGTGGCAACACCACTGGTGTGACTCCTGCACATTTAACCCACAACACAGGAGTTCGTCTGTGGCCCAGTGTGCATACATCCCACATAGCTGTATAGACTCATTGCCCAGGATGAAGGTGATTGCCCTTGGCAGTGCTTCAGATGTCTCAACACAAAGCTGTGGCTGCATCCAAGGTGCCATGCAAGGAGCAATAAAATCTGGGCCCAGAACCACCTCAAGCACCAGCACACATTTACCTGGGGGGCAGAGGCATAGAACCTCCAGCAGCCCTCTCCGTCCTTCTCTCTGTGTGTGCCTGGATATCTCCAGAGTGACGACATTGCCTGAAACCCATTGATGGGAGCCACAGAGGAGCTGCAGCACAAGCTGTTCCCATGTGATGATCCCTGCACCTTGATCCCATCTCCCCCTCTCTTGCTGCACCAGAGGTGCAGTGTCCCCATATCACTCCCTGTGGGTAAATGGAGGGACTCCTCTGATGCTCACTCAGCTCCTCCTGCTGTGCCTGGGAATGCTGTCTCCACCTCAAAAGGACTCCCTCCAAGTGCACTGCCTTCTTCCTTCCCTGTGTTCAACTTTTAATATGCATCCCTATAGCACTGTGCAGCTTCCAGTGGGGGCTGATAAGCAGATTGCTTTTTTCCTGTAAAGGCAGAAAACTGATGCAAATGACATTCACTGTGGGTTTTGATGTGTATGGCTTGATGCTTATCAGCTCATTTATACTGCAGGGAAAGAAATGGCAGGATTATTCTCCTAGTCCTACGTGGAGGTTAACAAGAAAAACCGTGAAACTCTTTTTGTTACAATCAAGCGTAACTGGGGCCTTCACAATTCCAGAAGTAAAGTGAGTTCTCTGGCCAAATTAAAGAAAGTGGAGAATTGCCAAAGAAAACATTTTTGTCCAGCTTTGCTTATCTGATGTTACCAGCATGTAGTGATACATTATCATAGAGAGTTATTTCCTCTGTTAAACATAGAAACAAGCGCAAGTATGGATAAACAATGCATGCAACCAAACCCCAAGTGTTTAATTATTTTAGCTTACCATGGCGGGAAGCAGGGGTGGAGGGGGAAGGAGATAAAATAAGGCATTCCTCAAAGAGCCCAGCTACTGCTTTCTATGTTGGAATTGTCTCCATCAGAGAAGGAAGCCTGAAGCACAGAGCAAGTGGCTGTCCAGCAGCCAAAAGCTCTCACAGAGCCCCAGTCTGTTGCAAAAGAGGGAAACCACTGAGCGAGTTTGGGGGAGGTGACTCAGGTTGACCCAGATCTCGTGTCCTGGGAAGTGCCCAGGAGGAATCAAACATCTTGTCTGCCTTGAGATGTGTCTGGAGCAGATGTTTGTGTCTGATCCACTCACTCCAGGCTTTCCTCATGGCAAGCAGATGCAGATACCAGTAAGGGCATGGTTCATCTGACACTTATTTCAGGTATCTGGTTTGGGATTGAATGATTCACACCCTGAATACAATACACATTGGTTAAAAAGAGACTATTCCATAGTAGATGTCTGTGTTATAAATATGGATATTTCATGGAAAGAGCCCACAGGCCACCACAAGATTTCCTTGTGGCATTTGCCCTCAGCCATCATCACTGGCCACTGGGATCTGTATGGCTTTGCCCACCCAGCTGGCAAAGGGAAGGACAGGAAACCAGAAACCTTCCTTCCTATGAATAAGATCCTAACCCTTCAAAGCAAATGAGTAAAGTTGCACTGCAACAAGGAGGAGTGGCAAGGATTGTCTCCCCAGATAATGCAGTTTCGCTGGTAGTTATCCCTTTGTCCTTGAATCTCGTAGTTGATGTATTTAGATAATTCCAGTGCATCCCAGACCAGAAGTTTCTGAGCAAATCAGAACTTACAGAAAGATTTTGAAGAGAAAGTATATGGTACAGTAAATGTTGCTAGTTACCACTATAAACCAGTCTATAGCGCAGCAGTTTTGCTGTGAAGCTGTCTGTTAGGACAAATTTTTATGCTGCCAAGATAACCTACAAAAGAGCAAAGGGATTTTACATGATGAAGGGCTAGAATATGTTTGTATGGCTGAGACAGGGGTTTTGTGTGGTACCACCCCGTTACCTCCATACCTGGAAGATGAGGAGCAGAGCTTTGGCTGAATGTCCAGAACAAGTTCTGGGTTGAGAAATCTCTGTATGAGGGAGCAATGGCAGTTCAGCTGACCTTCAGGTCTGGCTCAGGTAAGGCTGTGTCAGCACCCTTCCTCCCCTCCCACTGCCTAGAGGGTAAACCATGAACGGGGACATAATTTCCTCACTGATAATCTGCAGACCACTAGATCCTTTTTGCACATTAAAATGTACTTTGATGTGCTAAAATCCAGCTCCTGCCTATACTTTTTCAGTTAAATTGTGCAGGGTGAGACACAGCCTCTTCCAACAGCATATCCTGATTCATAAACTAGGACATTCATTGGCACAGTAGCAAAAAATGTGTTTGCTAACCCTTCTGTACAACAAACAGGTGTTGATGGCAAAAAAATGTTCTGCAGAAGGTCCCAAGTAACCTCAAGGCTGAACAGAGAGCTGTAGAGTTGTCTCATTCCCTGCCAGCAATCCTTGGATGTCATCCAAAATTACCTGTGGCTTCTTGAGTTTAGTTCAGTTGGAGCTGAGAATCAGCAAGAGAAGTGCATGTGAGCATCTATATATGTAGAAGCAAAAAAAGTAACACATTAAAAATTGTATCTTGGTAGCCTACATGTAAGTCTAGGGGAACACCATAGGCAATATACATATTTAGCACGTATACATGGCCACTTGAGAACCACAGTTTAAACTAATGATGCTGAAAGTCTTGATTCAGAATGACATCAATCAACATTGAGTCTCTGTCAGAAGCTGGTGCCTTGGATTTCATTACATTGTCACACAGAGGTGAGGAACAATAACTTATGGGGCTTTCTGTGCTGGATCCAGTCCAGACAAGCTATAAAGGGTGCATTACTTCAGGCATGTAGAAAGTAATTTGTGCATCTTGATTTGAGGCAGGCTACTTACGTTCTTTTGTGGTGTGGAGCTGTACATCTAGATTCATGAGTAGGATCCAGATCCTAAATAAGAATTGAGTAGATCAATGCCTTTGCGAAATTAAATCTTTCAGTCAAGTCCTGGATATTTTCCTCCAGATAATCCTCAAAACTATAACTTAAAAAGAAAGAAAGAAACCAGACAAATCTTGAATCTAAATGCAGTCTAATGAAATTTGGATCTGCAACAAATATTCTTATTTCATAAGAACGAAATAAGATAGTGAGAGCATGGTGAAATCAGCAGAAAGTACCACTAATCCTAAATTTCTTAAAACTCATTAAAAAAAGAATGACTCAGTGACAGAAAAGCCTGGTCTAAGCAGTCTCTGGTTCTCTTTCTTTAACCAATTTCCAGAAATCAGGCTAGAATAAGCCCCTGCAGTATAAAAGGCTCCAAACCTCACAGGAATTGCTAGAGGTTTGCAATAGACTGTGGTGGGACTCATCTGAATAGGACAAAGTAGGATAACCAGTACATGGACATTTTTCCTAGTGTGCTTGTAGGCATGTCCATGTACCATCTAAAACTGAGTCTTGTGAACACCAACAGTTCTGTGGGTGTGAGCAGAAGAGAGATAGAACTAAGCCAAAGAAGCAAACAGAGAAGCTATTCACCATTTCTGTGGAGATAGAACAGTTGCTCCCACAGGGAAACAGCTCATCCCCACATACCATGCTCCACCTGCCAGGTGCAGTGTCACTTCAGTTCATAACATCACTACAGAGCTCATGTGAAGCTGGGAGAGGGGCATGGAGTATCCTCTGCTTTAAATGGATTTGGACACGTCACAGTCGGCTTCAATTAGGTTATTTTATGGATCCAGCTATAATATCTGCAGAAATTCTCAGGACCAAGCCACCTGGGCTTGCTCAACCAGTGCTGCTGTGCCCAGCATTTTGACTGCTTTCACCTATTGCCCTAACAGTGACACAGGCAGTGGTAGCAGAAAGCCGAGACCGGGTCAGTCTTTGGTTTTGTTTCTTCATCTGTGGGAAGTGTACAGAGGACTGAGATTGGAATCAAAAGATCTGCAGTGAGGAAAATTAAAAAGCCTAAGGGATGCCGAGTAGTTTGAAAGACTTCAAATTTGTTTACATCCACTCGTTTTTCCCTTTTCCTTATTCTCGGGTATTTTAAGAGTACTGTAGCACAGAAACATCTTAGAGTGGAAAGGCTAGGCCAATAATGGAAACATATACACTGAAAAAAGTTCAGGCATCAAATACAGGTCTTCCTACCACAAGCAATAGTAGCACGCTCAGGGTTAATTTAATGTGTGGGATTCAAACTTATGCAGCCTATTTTGAGTCAAAGGACCTTTTGGCTCCCTGCAATTAAAAATGGAACTGATTGAATTTTTCATCAGCCCTGTTTATATTTACACATTCTTGTCTGGTTAAAATCTGAGAGTTTTCTGGGTCATTTGTGTTTTGTCTCTGTGACTGTGGCATATTTAAAAAAACAACCTGAAATGTCAACGATATCAAGAGGAGACAACAGAGACTGTCTGAGATTACTCTAAGCACTTTATTTCCTACAAAGGAAGAATAAAAAATTCATATCTGCTTTTATACATAGGATAATTTATGACGCCTTTCAGGAATTCTGTACTGTTCAGACAATTTTCATTGTCATTGGGGGAAACAGCAAAGTCTGGTACATTGCTCAGAAACAGTTGTGTCTTTAGCATCTCCTGAAGACTCATCTGCAGTTTTATTGCACACCACAGTGCTCCATTCTTCAGGTCACTTCAAGCCTAGTTCTGGTTTTAATGGGACACATGGCAGTTCTAAATACTCCCTTTGGTAGCAAGTGAATACAGCCCATTCATTTCAGTTAACAAAAGTTCTGTAAATGTAACATTTTCCTTCTGAAAAATAAATGGAAATATCTTTAAAAATGAGCCTAAAATAGATATTTACATAATGAAAAAGACCATTCCTTATGTTCTTCCAATTTGTATTCATTTTGGCTCCTTCAACAGCAGCTATTGGCAATGAAGTAGTTGAAAAAGAGCATAAATCATTAAATCAGAGTTAAATCATGTAATACCATGACCTATATATTCCTATTAGGTGACTTGCTACACTTGCATGGTTCCAAGTTGAAAAGAATGTGTGTTTCTCTGTGCATACAGCTTGGAAAAAGCATACAGATGATAATAATATAAAAGCATGCGGTTGAACATGGAAAGACGCATCTGTGAGTAACTGCTGCTGTACTTTTTCTCAAAATCCATCTGTTTATCATAAATTTTCATGTCTGTGCAACGATGTTAAGAGATATTGAGTGATGTGGTAGTTATTGGAATCATTACAAAACCAACAAACCTGAGGAGAAAGCCAGTTTTACAACATTTTATTTACGATACAGGACAAGCAATAGAATATACTGGTAAAATTTTGAAACTTCACAGTTACAGTGAGTAAGCATTTGGTAAGAAAAGTCCAGTTTTGCAGCAGGTTTCAATTACATCCATAGTGGATTTCAGGGCAGTTACATCAGCTCCTATATGCTGGGTAAATCAAGAGGCTGATTAGCATGGATGAATTGTGCAAATAGGTAGCTTGTGCTTCTTCTCTCAGTTATTTCATCTCCATTTTCTTCTGTGAACACAGATTTCTCAGGAAGCAGTCAGAGTTTTCAAAATAGTCCTGTAATAAACTGTAGGCAGGTTTTGCCTGTTCAGTGATCAGGCTGCTGGTGAAATTACCTTCCCTGAGAACCCAGGAGTCTGTGATCATGTTGGCTGTATATTTAGGTTGTCTGTTCAGAATTATGTTAAATTCTTGCCTTATGCAGGCACAATTTCTATTGCACTATTCAACAGAAAAAAGCAAATACTAGCAACATAAACATTTTCCCAGTTCAATCACTAAGAAGCAGATTGCAGTGTTTGGAAAGTATGTTTTAAATGGGAGGACAGCAAGAGTTCACAAAAGATTAAATTATATGTTATTTATGATATTTTAAAAGTAAACTGAGAATTGGAAAAAAATCTATAGGATAAATATGGCCTCTATGAGCTTTTAAAAACCCCAGTACAGAGTCCTGCAGGTCTTTAGGACTAGAATTATAAAACCAGCAAGCCAAATACCATGATCAATTTCTTGTGTAGACATAATCCTCTCACCTTTCCATGCCTCCTCTGTCTCAATGGCCATTCCTGAAAAACCTTGGCAGCGACTGCCAACAAGCAGACAAGCAAGGAATCCCCCTGTGATGGTCTGAACATCCCAGCAATCTATTTCATCCTGCTGTTTGACTCGGGGGAGCAAGCTTCCTCTGAGGCAAGAGGCAAGTGAGGAGGAAGCGTAGCTGCAAAATTATGTGCTATCGGTAGGAAAAGGTGAATGTAGAGCAGGAGATGTTTTAAGCAGATCTGAGGGACTGGTGTGTGTGTGGCTGTGGTGGAGGGTGCCTGAGGAGATGGTGAGGTTGTCAAGCTGTCCAAGCTGGGAACTGTTGCTGACTTCACCAGTGCTACCAGGTGCAGCAGTGGAGGCTCATGTGAGTGCAGAAGCCATAAAATGCCTGCTAGGAGAAGGTGCAGCAGCCCTAGGAAGACTCTTTGGCTGTACCCCCATTTCCTTGTCTTCCCTCTCTGCTCTCAGCAAACCTGGAGGTCAGGAGAAGACTGCAGGACCTGCAGCCAAAGGATGCAGCTGAGGTGGAGGCAGGTGAGGCAGCTTCTCCTGCCCGCAGAGTGTCTGTCTATGGCCACAGGCCACACAGGCTCTGGAGTTCACAGTGGCAGAAGCAGATCTGCCAGATGTGGGAAGAGGTAGGTGGGATGAAGATTGGTTCCGCAAAGGGTCCCAGGGCTGGTGGACAGCACAGTCCTTGCGTGAGCACTGTGAGGGCGAGGGGCTGGTGGACATACAGGGCTCTCAGTGGTCAAGGAGGCTGTGAAAAGAAGTTCTCTGGGAGCTGGGATAGCGGGCTGGCTTTGCTGGAGCAGAGGGATAGGGATGCTGTAACCCATAGAGCTATCAAAGAGGAGCATGCTGAAAGAGCTTCAGTCAATTGAGAACTACAGTGGTCTGTCAAAAAGCAGGACAAACTCCCATCCAGTCATTGTATGGTTGGCCAATGACTTCAGAAAAATTCAGTGTGATTTCCTGTCCGAAAGAAAATATTGTTTTGAAGTAAGCCTGTGCATTTCACAGATGTGCCAATATACTGGCTGACACAGCTCCTATTCCAGAAGAAGAATATATTATTTCTTTTTTCATAGGAAGTCAAATAAAGAAGGGAATGGACTGAAACCAAATTCCAGTGTATTTGTTTTTTCCAAGCTCCTAATTCAGAAAAACAGTGTTGCACAACATTTTTTGCGATTTCGTCCATAATTGTTCTCTGAGGGATCAGCATTACAAGACACACTCATGTGGACAGCCTGGGCAAATATCTCCTTAAAAATTCCATGAGGATGAAGAACAAGATTTTCTGGAAATCACTCAGTGCAAAATACTGTCCAAATTCCATTTGAAGAAAAAGACATGTACACAAATAAAACACATGGAGAAACTTTCAGACTTCAATGGCAAATCTTGTTTAGCTTTTACTTCTGCTCTCAGATAGGAAGACTCTCATGCTTTCTTAAAAACTCTGTAAGCACCAATACTTCTTCCTTCTACCCCAGGCCACCCCTCCCCGCCCCCACAGCATCTTCTGGCTTTAGCTTCTCACTTTGGGATCTTCATAGCTATTCTACTGAAGAAAAAAGGGCAGAGGGGTCAACTAGAGCCCTGTACTGCCTGCACGCTTCGTGTTTAGCTGTGTTCTGTACAGCTCTGCACAGCTCTCCGCGCCGTGAGCCTGACCTAGAGAGTCCTAAGCAGCACAAATGTGACGTGAGTTCTTCAGTGATCCTTGGCTGTGGTACATGGTCCTTGTCAGTTTAGCTGAGAAGAACCATCCTCCAAATCCTCCTTTTGTGAAAGGGAAACCAGAGAGCTCCACCCTTACCAGCCCATATTGCTGCTGCAAGGGTGAGCAAGGTGACAGGCAGCACAGCTGGCAGGGTTGCACAAGCAGCTACAGGTGACAGGGGAAGGAACTTGGAAGAGGCTGGGAGTCCTGGGAAAGACACAGTGATATTCCTTTGTCTGGTTTAGAGTTCTAGTTGTCTTCCCTCATCTCAGGCTTTCTGGTGTTTTGGGTTTTTTTAATAATGATTTATGAATTCATCTGTACATGGGATAGGCAATAAGCATAGCCATAAAAATAAAACAAAGTGAAAGAAAAGCAAGTGCAGAGGCTAGAACAGTACCTGGAATTCTAGCAGTAGGATGCAAAAGGTCACAAAAGAAAAAAAATTTGAAAACAGACTTTGTTGACTCTTCTGCTCCCAGAACCAGCTTGGGCTATTTTCTGGGACTCCTTTCCCTCTTATTACTTTCCAGGCTGGCTAAATTTCTCAGTAACTCCTAAATTCAAAAGCAAACTGTCACTACAGAAGCACATCTGTCTCAGCAATCACAGAATCACACACTCTTGTTTTCCCTTCCAGCACCATGAAGCAGTCCTAAGTCACAAAGCTGGGGTCACTGCTTGAAGTTTTGCACAGTTCAGCCTTTGCGTGCCTGGGACTTTGCAACATGAGGATGTCAGCTGCAAAAAACCCACCAAAACCAAAATGGCTTGAGGCCTCATTGTCGTGCACTGCGGGTCATCTGTGTCCCACAGATCAGCGGTAAAAAATGTTACCAAACCAGAACGTCGCCCCTAGCCCCAGGTGAAGGGGATGTTGGAAGCCTCACAAGTTGTGAGAAGCAAACTACAGAGAGCCTGGGGCAGGATCTATACCTCTTCTGAGTAGCAGTTCTCCACTGTAGTCACAAGCTGTCCTGAATTCACCTACTTTTAAACCTACTGCAAAAATTATCCTTAAACAGCAGCAGTTTTGGGGCAGTGTTTACAGGGAGCATCCACAAAGTGTTAGAGCAGTAGTACCTAAAGGGAAATTTAGTTTTTCTTTTCTTCCCAGGTGGCAGCTGCCAGCTACGCATAGCGGAACGTGCAAGGATTCAGCTCCAGTCTGCTTCTTTCTGAGGCTCCCAAAACTTATCTTTTTGCCACCCAGTAAAAAGCATGTTCAGCTTTACCTCAGGCTACCTCATTGTGTAATCTCAGACATCTTTATTCCCTCAGGCACAGCCCATCACAGCAGAGCCAGTTTAGAGGAACTATCACCTCATGCACTGGGAGACTGCATTGTGCTGTGCTTCTTGTCCCCATGGTTCCACCCTTGCTAAGGCTGCTGATATTCCTGTTAATCCATGCTGCTGGTGGGGGAAAGCCCACCCCAGATGTGCATCCCTTGATCTGTAGCTACGGAAGCTGGGCTCCCACTCCCCATTCCTCTGTGCCACATCAGGATCAAGTTTGTCTCATCCCAGCAAGCAGAAGGAATAGTTATTTCTCTCCAAGACATATACTGAAAGACTCTGAATTCACATTTAGCCTCAATAAAGGAAAAAGACTGAAAAATTACAATATTACATATTTCATCTCAGGGCGACTTCATGGTTACCAGCTTCTCCTGGGAATCCATCTTGACCTCAGCTGCTTCAGTAGCTTGCTCTCATTCTACATGCAGGTGTGGCCTCATTTTCCGGAACGAGAATCAACACCGTAAATGCTTACAGTGCAATAAAGCCTAAGGAGTCCTCAATTTCTCAGCATTTTCAAGGTGATTAGTAGTCAAAAGGCACCACTGACCAGCCACTCCTATCTGTCAGACTGCTCTCTGCCATGCAAAATCAGTGATTTCTGCTTATATGCAGCAAAAAGAATCCTTATTGTTTCTGACTCAGCTCAGAGTATTTTGTCATGTCTGATTTTGCTGGAGGCTCCAGCCCTTCACGCCAAGTTATGTTATCACACAGCAAGAACAGCTAAATAGCCCCAGATGGCCTGGTTGGTTCACATTAGCCTCCTAGGTTTTTAGCAGCACCGTCATGCACCCTGTTACTCTTGGACAGCACAGGGATTGCTTTTTCGAGCCAGGTTTGTCAACAGTCTAGGTGGATGCTCCAGGGCTCCGTTCTGGGACTCGGTGCGCTTTGGCTTGGCATGTGTTTAAAGTACTCTGGGTTTGAATAAATCATATCCCTGTGTACTACCATAAAGGAATGTGGATGATACTCTTGCGGTTATCCACAACATCTTTGTGGAGATTTTGGGAAGAAAAACAAATAGCACCCGTCCAAATATTTTGAAATGCTACCTCTTACTGTGAGGGAGAAAAAGTTTAAAGAGAAATTAGGCTGTCATGAGTTATTTGGACTCATAACCACCAGTAGAAGAATAAGTTAGCTTCTAAAAATACTGTTCAGCTAAAACCTCTGTGGCTGGTTTTGCGGGGATTTTTTATTGATCCGTGCAGTGATGCACACACTGTAAAGATTAAACATTCAGCAACTTGATAGGCAGGTTTAGCTCTAAAACAAAGTTTCATTGCACAAATATTGTCCTGCATAAACTGAGAGACATGGCATGGTTGGTACCGAGTGCTGTGGAGAAGCATCATCACCCATCATCTTTTAAGCTGGCTCATTTTGTTGGTAACAGCTCCAGCTGTGGTCTCAGCCAAGATATTCTACCTGCAAAAGTTGAACTGAAAAGATCTGCAGAGAGTTCTCAGTGTGGTATAGTATAACAAATTTGCTAGATTTACTGAAGTGTTAGGTTTGGAATTTGCTATTCAAGCATTCCTTCAGTGGGACGCAGCAGATACTTTGACAACTTGTTTAAAAGAAAAATCTGGTCTCCATTATGTGCAAGCGCTACGTCATATAAAGTTGAAATAGGAAGACACCATTCTTTCAGCTCAGTTTTGGTCATTATGATTATATCCTGCCATTGATCTATATCTGGGTCTCTAAGCTGTGTCCATTAAAAGGTCTGAAAATGTATCAATGGCAGGATATCGCCCTTTGTTCTTTCATGTTACAATCACAAGGAATTAGAATGGGATCTGGCTCCCAGGACTTTGAGCTGGCCTGCAGCTTTATGAGAGTGGCTTGCATCCCTCAATGAGAAAAGCCTTTGGAAAAATAGGCTGCCCTCTGATAGCTTCCAAGCTCTGACACTGCCAGGTACAGACTACTTTCTCGCCATGTGAGCATACCAGCCGTTGTAGAGCTTTGGTGGTGATTTGTAGTTGATAGCAGGGTGTTCTCGGATCTTTCTGGCGACACTTCTTGATCCACTTCCATTTATTATGTTTTGATCCCTCATCAAACAGAGGTTTGGTTTCCCAAGTGCTCTTGCACACATTCTGAGGAGCCCTAAGCCACCAGGCAGCTTTGGACACTCAAAGAGGATCATGGTCAGAGCTCTCCCCTCCCTCCTCTCTGTTGCTCTCCAGCCAAGCATACCCTTTTTAAAACTAGCTCCTGCCACTAATGTCAGGAATTTAAATGAAGATTTTATTCATACGGGACAAATGCAAGGCCTCAAGACTGTGTTTTTATACATATTATATTATTAAAAGAGTCACAATACCCTTCTCAGCCATCCCAGAAGTCAGTTTTACAATTATATACTTGTTAGTGAAAGGAGGACAATTTTGGTGATGATTTTATGGACAAATATTTTCTAATCTCAGAAAATTTGCAACTTACTTCTGAAACTTTTTTTTCTCATTTATGTATGATATTAACAGATGCGAAAAACATTGTAGTAAAGAAGCATTCAGAGCAATATGATGTTCCAAGTGATTTATAGGAGAAGACTGTTGTTGTATTGTTCTAGTGATTCCTCACACGGACTTGGATTCCAGAGAATGCATGACTGACCAACCTACAACCTCCCAATTAAGCAATACTAACATATTGTTCATGTACAACTGCTAATATACCTATTTTTAAACCTTTGGTAGTTTAAAACAATATTAAAGTGAAAGGATCGCGGTGTAACTCTTTCAAAATAAAGAAATAATTCATTCTCTTTCACTATCAGTTGCAACCTTTGCATACCACAGTCAATGTCAGGCTGACAGAGGTAACGTGCAGTCTGCAAAATGTGGAAAGCCATTTCAAAGCTGTCTTCCTTGTCAGGTGCAAGGCCTAAAATCACTGGAAGGGTCAATGAGCAGGGCCCAACCTGGAGGTGGGTTCACCACTTGCTCTGTCTCTTGACTCTTGCACGTTCATTTCTGCCATCCCCAGGTCCCTGGTTACTGTATAGCTCATGTTCATACTGTATAGGGGTTTTTTGCCCTCTCTTTTGATCAGTTTGGAAGGAAGGACGTCCTGTCCCCAAAGGCTGAAGGCAGTGAGCCCTGAGCAGCACAGGTGTGGAGCTGTAGGTTGCCCGGGAGCTAAATCCATGTACACATCCTCCACCTCACTCCCCTTTCAAGCCTTCCCCTCCTGCTGCATTGAAGGAACCTGTAAGGTGAGCAGGAACACTTTGAAATTTGAACACGAAGAGGCAATTAAGGGGTTCAGGAGAGGACACGAGCTTAATCAGTAAAACACCATCACACTGAGCTTCTTCCCATTGCAAATCTCCTTAAGCAACTGAAGATGCAAAATGATGCCTCCTGATGGCTCCAGCCATCCCTGCGTAGGACAACAGTTCTGAATTCAGTTTCCGCAAGAGAGATTTCTTTTTTTTTTACTTGGATTGTGGTTAAAAAAAATATTTGGGTTTTATGTTGCTTCCTGCCTGAAACAACACCTCCCCTGCATGTCCCAGACTGCTGCTGCTGCTGCTGTACGATGGAGAGGCAAAACACAGGCTTTTGTTTTGGACTGCTTATTGGTTTGGAGGCATTTCATGCCTCATCATAAGCCGATGCTGGGACTCAGAGCTCTCCTGTGTTGCGCACACTATTAACCAGCTAGCAGTTTCTAAAATATTTTTATTGCTGCTAATTACCCTTCAGGGAGACTGTAAAACAGAGTCTTTATGGCAATCTCTGAGCTGTCCATGCCTAGAGGAAAAATATGAGAATGATTAGCCACATTTGCTAACCAGAACATCACAGTGATTGTCTCTATGTTCCTGTGCCTGACTTGTGCCAGGCTGCTTGGGAGACATTTACAGCTCCCCTTCCCACAGCTATTCTGAACAGCGATACTCACTTGGGGGAGAAAAGAGTCATAGTTCATTAAATGTCTTTCTGTTTCTGAAATAAGCACTTCATCCAACCTTCCCCAAGTGGACTTCACTGGACTGAAGATGTCCCAGTTTTAAGTAACTACACCCTTACTGCAGTGGCTTGGTCTAAGGCAGCCGAGGGTTTTGGTGGGCTGCTGTCGAGAGAGGTTGTCTATGCAGTCCTGAGTCCAGCCAGATTTACTCCTGGTGTCTGTGTCCACCATGCCACCCATGACATCCATGTGAGTGGGGTGCTGGGGAAGGAGCTCATGTGGTTATCTGGGGCACTGCAAGAGCCATAGCTCTGTCCTGACCTGGGCTGACCTGCCAGGGCTAGGTCCGCATGGCACCAAAAAACAGCTCTCCCTCTGCTCCTTTACCTCTGACCATATGTGATTTCCGCCTTTCTTTAGTGCCAGCAGCAATGCTTGTAGCTCCACAGCTGGCATGTGGCAGGAGATGAGTGAAAGAAGAGTGTTCAAATGGCCAGGGACTAGGCGGGACATTAAGGTGCCTCCTTCTGTCACTATATAGATTCTATACAGAGAGAGAGAGGTTATAACAGAAGTGCATCATGAAGTCATACCAGGGTGTGCTCGAACCACACACCTGGCCTCACATCTGCAGAAGAGGTGCTGGCACCGGGCCCTTGGGGTCTGTGTGACACTGTGCTGAACTGTAGCAAAGAGCCAGCACTGCACACTGCTGCAGGAAAGAGAGGGTTTATTTGTGGTCAGGAGGAAGAGGAAAGAAAGAATTATACTCAAAAAAAGGGAAGTGAATAAAAACATTAGCACAGTTCATTCAGGGGACTGTGAAAAGGAGAGATGAAAAATAAAGCTACTGAGACAAAGTAATCACGTCTCAACAGCCGTGCACGTCCATGGAGAGCCTTGCCAGGGCAGGGCTGCCCAGTATTGCCGAAACAACGTCAGTGGGCAGCACAAGGCTGGGGAATTTGCCTTATCCGTGCCACGCTGCCACTCCTGCTGCTCTGAGTGAGCTGCCTGCCTCCTCACTGCCCTCAGCATCCCTCAAATGGAGATGCAACTGCAGATTGCTCCCTTCATACTTCTCCTTGGCCTCCACACAGACAGTGAAGGCACAAAATGCTGGTCCCTGCCTCCACCCATGGAAACCTGGATCTGCTTCTGGGCCCAGCACAGGGAGGTTAAGGGATGGTGAGTCACCATCAAGAGTGGTGTGAATAGCACCTCATTTTGTGGATTTGAACGTTGCAGGGCAAATTGAGGGTAAAACACTCTAAGCTTAAAATTATATAGTTTTGCAGGACTTGAGTCATACTTGAGCTATTTTAAAACTCTCCTAGAATGCTTTGTTTTATTTTTCAGGAGTAACAAGTAAGATGGGACAAATTAAAAGCTGTGCCCAAACAGTGCTGAGCTTGTGTGAGAGTCAATAGAAGACTACATTGCAGTTTTCCAGTTTGGCTCATCCTCCTGTAGGAGACTTTTAGAAACTATCTTGTACTCAAATGCTCTTTGTGCTCGAGGTTTTCCTTCCACAGCTAGAAAAGCCCAAGATCTGGTAGATCCCTGCCAGACTGAAATGCAAAGTGGAGTGGAAAGCAGCAATTTTGATATGAAGTCCCATATATAAAAACCTTTCTATCCCAGGGGATCTTGAACCCAAGGAGCCTTCTCTCTTTCAGGAGCCAAAAATTTTTCTCATGAAACCCTTCCTGAAAAGACTTTCATGCTTGTGCTGATGTGATCATGCAAAGAAACTTTGTCAGTAACCACAGAAAATGAAAATCAGAGTATATCTGCTGAGCCTGAGCTCTGTTTCTATCAGGAAACACCCTCTTTTGCTAGGTCTGGATGCCTGCTCCTTCTTCACTTCTGCTGTGCTTAATTGCTGTGAGCACTGATCCACCAGGAAAGAGGTATCCAGCAAGTGCCTGGTTTTATTCATGTCAATTCAGGGTTGGAACCCACCTCACTGCTATGTTACCCACTTTCCTTAGTGTCTGGTGCTTCTTGAGATTTGGGGCAGCAACCTCTGAGGTCCCAAGCACTGAGCAGCAGTATTTACAAATAACAAACTCAAATTACTGTCATTCCTAAAGTGCACTTGGCTATGTGGGTGAACAGCAATGTTTCCCACGAGTGCTGCCACTGCTGCCAGCTAGAAATGGGTGGGAGGTGCTGAGCTGGTGGCATGCCTCCAGGGTGTGCCTGCTGCTGGGATGGATGCTGAAACCAGCTGCCAGGAGCCCAGGAAGCCATGTGGTAGGTGAGGCTAGTGCCATGGCAGCACGAGAGGCAGGGCTGGGCACACAGGGACAACACCAGTGCTAACTGGAGGTCCTGCTGGGGGTGGGAGGACACATGCACACAACACACACACGTATCTCCTGCTGCTCATGCCACGCTGGAAGGACCACCACTGAACCTTCAGGTGTGCAGGGGCTCCATGAGGCTTTGTGGGCCAGAGACAGAAGAGCTGAGGGTCAGCTGAGGAAAACACAGCCTGATGCCTTTGTCATTTCAACCCATGTTCCTCTGTGCCCTTCTCCCAGACTGTGAGTCTTATAAATAACCCACTCAGAGGGTTATCTTTCTCTTGACAGCCTTCTAGGCCTTAGGTTTGAAGCCACAAAATGCTTCCAAGAGATGTCAAATGCAAGGAAAGCAGGTATCTGCTGCTGGCACTTGCCTTTTCATGACACGCTTTCCCAGCACACAGACGTAACATCAAGTGTGAAGCTGTTGAAGGCAGCACCTTCCTCTGTTCACATGCATTTTTCTGGACTCTGTAAAGAGCAATGACAGAAATGTTAAACAAAATTAATTTAAAAGACTGCCAGGCAATTGCAGACAAGCCTCTTTCATGACAAGTCTCAACTTAGATTATTGATTTATCATTTGTGCACTACACACCTTCACGTTTCAAAGGCCAGGACATTTTTTGCAGCAATGCCAAAACATGAGCGAAGAAATTAAATATCCACAAGAAGTACTGTATGGGAGGTCCAGTCTCAGGAATAGCTCTGCTTTTTGGTCCTGCCTAGCATGGGCCATTAGCCCAGGGTGCCCTGTGGGATAACCTCACTCAGATAAAATGATGGATTGCTACAGGGCCTTTCCAAGGAAGTTACATGCTTGCTAGTAGCCTTTGTCAAAGTGAAATCCTACTGAATCATCCCACTGAGGTTTTTTGGATCAGACCCATCAGTGTCCAAGGTTGAAGGAGCATAGATGAGATAATTTTCAGCAAGAGCACAGGAGAGGAGTAAACATCTGAATCTCATTTTCTATGACCATTTTGTGTATAGAAGTTGGAAGTCCTGGGCATGAGCATCATTATGAAGAAAGTCATTATGCTTCATTTCTGGAAAATAGCAGAGATGAGAGAAATGCCAGGCTCAGGTCACAAACCAGTTGGGTACCTTCCCCATGAGCAGCTTCTTTCCCATGTGATTCCCACTTTGATATCAGCCGGTGGGTTGAGATGGTTATACACAAATCTCTGCTTTCCATGTCCATTGAGTAGACAAGGTCCAGTGTGGTAGAGTCCTTAACAGTAAGACTTGAATGGTGGTTTGTGATCCATCTTGCCATCCTCAGAGCATGAGGATGAAAGCTAAAATCCTGACTTTAGACAATAATTCACAACAGCCAGCAAAATCAGACAAAGCTTCCTTTGACTTCAACAAGGGCAGGTTCAGTCCCAGAGGACATTATAGCTTGCTTTGGCCAAAGGCTTACAGTATTTAATCTCACGTTTTCCACATAAGCCCTCGCTCACATCACCATGTCTCAGTGCTCTGAGGCTGCTTTGAGAAAACATCTGCTGAAGAAAGCATAGGAAGGAAGGATGGGACAAAGTGGGCCTGATTTAGGTACTGAGCTCACTCATGAGTTTCAGGTGCCCACTAAAGCCACTCTCTAGCAGTAAGTGCCAAAGAGCCCCGCACAGCGAAGGTGATTTTGCAGGCGGGTGCACACAGAGGACCTGCCAGGCAAGGAACATGGGTGTGTGAAGTGGGGCCATGGGTGTCAGCCGTACCCTGCTGCTGCAGTGATGGCTGAGCAGCACCTGGTCCTGGGCATGGGCCGTCTCCTGTTCTTAAATAATCTCTTTTGTGATAAAACAGTAGGGAGGCAGCAGCTGAGACATCTTTCTGTGGGCTCCTGGTTCAGCATCGAGGCAGGCAGGAAGGTATTTGGATTACAGGAGGCAGTGAAGGTATTTGGATTCCCAAACTCTCTTGTGAAATTCTGGCCACAGCGAAGCCGGTGGGAATGCTGCCACTGCCTTCCACCAAACCATGATTTCACCTCATAGATATTAGTTTTTCCTCTCCTCCTAAGACCAGTGCAGATATTAGAAAACCACATTTATCAGGGTGTTGCAAATAAATACTTGTCACAAACCTGCTTTCTTTGTCAAGAGGGGCACAATGAGCCGAAGAGAACAGGCTGAAGAGCAGCAAGGATGCAATGCAACAAAGCGCAAATGACACAAGAAAAAACTAAGAAAAGCAGATTCGGTCCTTAGGAGGAAATAACATTGTGTTCTGCAAAAATAATCAGCTGACACGCGCAGCTTAAAGCACTCTATGAACTTTGTTTTCCTACAGTTATAAGTAGCATCTTCCTGTGGCACCCTGCACACAGCCTTCACTCTCTGCTCAAGAAGCAGGCAAATCAGATGAGATGATTCATGACCAGCATGACAGAGAGAAAAGCCTTTCCTGATGAAAGATCTTTTTTTTGCTGAACTAAGTCTGTATAAACCAACCCTGAGGTGATAAAAGGAGAGAGATGGTGGTGTGGGGCATGGGACCAGTGGGATAGAGATGCTTCTCTTATCTTTGGGCTTTCTCCAGCCTAGGCCAGAAGATGCACCAGGCCCAGCTTTCATGTCTGGAGAAGGAGAACACTTATATTGACTAAAACTTCTTTTTTTCTGTTTTTTATATCCATGTGACACCAGTTCACCTGGTCATCAAGAGGGATCAAGTGATGGTGCCACATACATGACACACATGGTCACCAAGTTCTTTCCACAGGTGACTCTCTCAGGCTGATCCCTTGGGTTTTATCTGATAATTAACTGTTTTAAGGCAGGATGTTTATGAATGTCTGGCACTAAGGAAATGCACAGTTAACATGGCTGCTTTCTGATAGCATCTCATCCTAAGCTGGAGTGCTGCCTGCTTCTGTTGGACACAATTAAAAACAAGAGATGCTGTAGCAAGTATAAATGAAACCAGAAAGGAAAACAAAACTGGTGGTAACATCAAAAATATGGATTTGAAAGGACACTTCTTAAGTGACACTTTTTATTGTAGCACAGAGGAAATTAGTTGTGTTGCATATTTTTTTAAAAAGGGTTCAAATTTGAAGTCTGCTGAATGACCCCAAACCCATGCAAATGCAGGGGAACACAGTCCATGGCAGCTGCCAACCCACAGGTATGGAGGGAATTTGGCTTAGTATTGCATCTGGTAATATGACCTGAAGACCAAAATTTTTCACAGGAGAGAGTTTCCTCCTAATAAAATCTGCTGCGAATTAATGACCTCTCTCAAGACAACTGCTGGAGATACACATGCATTTACATGCTGTAGTCAAACATGACCTTCTTATTTTGAGTGTTTCTTTCATAGCTGATGTGCATATGAAGAAATGGAGGTGCACCAAGGGCTCCACCTGACCATCCCTCAGGACCTTGCACAGACCAAAGCTCAGCACTGACCCTCTGACAGGGCTGCAGCTTCCTTCAGTGACCCTGAAGGAAACCAGCTTAGCCAGTCAATGGGATGTGGATAATGTGGAGTCCTTGCTTCTGTCACCACTAACTTTCTAATCCAGAGGGAAGCTCCTCTGTGTGGAATGTATTAGGCTCTTGGAACTGTTTTGAACCTGCATTTTCCATTGAGGTATTATCCCTGCTTGGAGTTAATGTCAGTTTGGTGATGTGAGGGCAGCATTGCAGAGAGTTAGGCTGGGAAATCTGCTCTGATTTTTAATATCTGCAATGAAAGGGGACATGAGCCATGAGCTGGGGAAACATCTCCAACACCATCAGGCACGTGAAGTGCAGTGTGCAGGGGAAGAAAGTCACACTGCAGCATGTCACATCTGATACTAACAGGAATATGCCTCAACCATAGCTGATGTGGTGCTCCTGCAGAGCAAGCTGGAGGTTCTCAGAAGGGTTTTCCCCATGCAAGATTGCAGGGGGCAGCTCCCCAGAGAGTTCTCCTAGCATCAGCTGCTTGGAAAGGAAGTTTTAGTGATGTAAAAGCTCAAAGGAGAAAAGTAGGAGTGTCATCTACTGATTCTTATCCAGAACAGAAAGATCCTGCTGGTCTAGCACGATGTAGCATCACATTTTAGGACTGCGAGAAAACATGCCCACAGCACCATGGGCTTGAGCACGTGGGATCCGTTGAGGGCTGTCCCAGGGCAGCATCACACACAAACTCATCACAGCAGAGACAGGGAATATAATGAGAGAAGTCTCTGTAATCGCTGGGGGCTCACTCATGCAGCCTGGCTCCATTAGTCATGCCCCTAACTGAGGACCCCAGCCTTTTCTGTTTTCCAAAAGAAATCAGGAGAAATATTTAAAAGCTCTTTTTTTTTTCTTTTTTCTGGAGGTTGTTGGTACATATTTAAACCCACACTGTGCTCTGGGTTCTTTGGGTTCTTTCTGGAGGGTGATGGTCGGCAGAGGATGACTGCTATGAATGGTTCCTGAACGACACTAAGAAAAGACAAGCTATTGTTTGTGGGAGTAAATAAATGCAGGGAACCCACTCTGGCACAGACAGTTGTTTAGGAGTCAGACAACACACGGTTTGTATTTCTGGCTGCTTACCCTGTGTGGTTTGTCCTGTGGGCTTTTCTCTTTTCTTCTTCTTCTTCTTTTTTTTTTTTTTTGCATGGATTACTACATCTTGCTTGTTTTGATTGTCAGCTGGAATAGGTATGCCATTGGCAAACAGTGGGATAGAGAGCGCTATTTTCATATCCAAACTGACTTTCACACAGAGTCATGCTAAATGCTCTCTGTGTGCATTCTTCAGTCAGGGGTCCTCGGAGACACAGATCTATGACAATGTGCAATGATACTGGAGAAACTGCCTGACAGACTTGTAATCACTTCTATGGTTAATTAGCTTTAGTATTCCTTGTTCTTCCTATTATTTCAGCAGCTATGGGCACATAAAAGCAGATAAATTGGAGAAAATAGAGAAGACCTGTTCTTGACTGTAATATCTGGAGTATTGTTTTTAATACCAAGAACTGGATCGTATTTTGCAATCTAAACTTTAATGGTTTTTTTTCTTAAGCTGAGGCTGCCAGAATTTTGCACTTATGCAAAAGCAGTACAATTACCGTGTCTCTCTGCATCAGCACCACAGAAAAGAAGTCAAGCTAACATTAAACCCGTCCAAAGACTGAAACTTTCTACACCACATGTCAGTCAAGAGCTCCCACAGGAGCAATACCGAGCCTCTTCCATGGGGTTTTCTAGTGACAAACTTGCCAGTTTAAATTTCTATTTCTCAATGTTTTCTGAAAGAAAAACGTGCCAAAAAAGTACTTTGGCTGAGCTCCTCCATCCCAGTGGCTGAGTGAATGTGCAGAGCCAGCACCTCTCCTGCCAGGCAGCAGCTTGGTGCCTCTCACATGAGCTCAGGGGATTCTTGGAAACTCTCTGTCCCCACAGCCAGGAAGCAGGCCGTGCTGGGACATTGTGTAAATCTTCCTGTAACTCAGTGAATGCTTCTTCAAGGTCCCAAACCAGAGGGGAGGAGCCTTCCTCAGCTGACGAAGCCTTCATTCATGTTCAGCTGAGAGGTAGGTGATCCTTCCTTAACCCTCACAGACCCTCCGTTCCAGTGATGCTCCTCCAGCAGATCCCAGCTTGGGGAAAACATCTCCAGGGCTGACTGCTGCTTTCAGGATACACCGTGATGCTCTGGTCAAACAGGAATGATCACCAATTGTCAAAAGCGACAAATTTCAACCAGGTTGGAGCCTTATCTACAGACCTATTCCCATTCATACAATCTCCTGCCCTGAGCCTCTGCTGGGAGAGAAGCTCAGGAAGACCGAGTGCTCTTAGTGCCAGTGAAAGGTGTGAAGTACTGTGTATTTTTCACATAAGTCTGAAGACTGACCAATATTAAAATCAGAGTCCATCTGAGGAGGACAGTTCTCCAGCTCAGCTCCAAGGACAGTGGCACTGCTGACACAAAGCTGTGGCTCCTCTGTCCAGCTCCTGTGTGCTGGTAAACAAAACCTCATGCAAAATAAAGAGCTTCAAACACTTTGTTACGGAAACTTGGCCCTGTTCCTTGGTAGGATTGCACTCAGGTCAGTTCAGCTAACAAGGTGTGTATATCACATCTCCACAGGAAAGCAGCAGCAAGACACCAGTTACAGTGGTCCCAAAACAAATTTCCCCCAGAGGGTGACTGTTTTTCTCTTACAAATACCTAACGGGTCTCTGTCACTGGGACCCCAAAATCTTGCATCTTATCAGGTCCAGTATGGTGTATATGAGGCTCATTTTGCAATATACCTCTAACTTTTTTCAGAACCACTGAAGGAGCTCTTGGCAAACAGAGCTAGTTTCTGGTGCACAAACTGGACAACTATTACTCTGCCTGCTACCCCACAGAGAAGCTTTCTTGGCCCAGTGGCTGATTTGGTGAAGGAGAGGTGGCACTGGTCCCAGAGGAGCTGTGGCCGGCCTCAGTCAGTGGGGAACCACATCAAGCTGAGCTCTGCAGGCTTTGCTCTCCATCTGATGGAGGCTTTGAATCTCCTTGCAGCAACTGGAGTTAGCTCATAAAAGCACTGACTGGGGGGACACACTCCCTCCCACCTTTGGTGTCCGGCTATAAAGCAACTGCTGGGGGCTGCACTGCGAGGCCTCATGGTGTTTCTGACCCTTTGCACCAAAAGGAGACAGCAAAACACAAACATGTCTCTGGGTCCAAGTGAGGTACCACCTGTGGTTCAGAAGAGACCCAGGGTGGGTGTGATACAGCCTGAAAGCAATCAGTGTGGCTTAAATCTGCCTAGCACAGGGCAGGTAACAGCCAGTGGCCTCATGATGGGTCCCCAGCTCTCCTTTAATTTAGCAGCACAGAAATACTCTATGTCGGGGCTGGAAACAAGGTGGTGAAAGGGAATGAGGGGTTCCCATGCCAGATCAATTTTCTGAATCATGAGTCTCTTCTAGTATGCCTCGGTGCTTGATCTTTCTCCAGCTGGTATTGAAAAGAAGACCGTTGGCATCCAATGGGGAAAAGAATGAAAAAACCCGAAATAATCAGGCTTCCACTGGCAACTCTTTGAGAGGCCTTGAGCAGTTTCTTTTTGGCTTGTTCTTTATCTTTCCCAAGACAGGGCATGGTGTTTGCCGGGGCTAGCTGCAATGCCAGCCAGCTGTGGTGGCTGCACCACTGTGGCCTCCTGTGCAGGGAGCTGGGCAACAGAGTTCAGAAGCTGCCCCTGTGCCAAAGAGCTCCCTGTCTGAGATGGGCACAACACTGTGCTGGGTAACAGGAGAAGAACAAACTGAAACTTTATATTCAACAGAAGTACTCTGTGAGCCTTGCAACTTTCAAGTCTGCACTCCTCCTCCACCAGAAAAAAAAAATCCCCATATATGTAGCTGGATACTTGGACGTGCTTGGAATGTTTGTCCAGCAGTAAGAGACTCCAGTGGCAAGTCTGTCACTTACAGGATAAATTAAAAATTCAAAAAGAAATAGGGGGGTGAAGTACTTTTCTCTCTGGCCATGAGGTAGCACCATTGAGCTATTCACAGCTAAACCCAAAATCAACCTGCCTCAATTTTACAAGCAGTGTTTCTGCAGGAACAAGCTGCCTGTCATTTTGCATTGACCATCTCAAGAGATTAGGTTTACCACTGTGCTATTTTAGTGATGAGTCAGGCCATGCCAACCTCTCTTGGCCATTTCCCTCCCTCTATGATCTTTCCAATTCCTTGCATAAAAATCAGCATTTTGTTGACTATGCTCGTATCATGCCCTTTACCAAGATGTCTCTGGGCCCCTGGTCAGTGCTGGTGAATGCAGACTCTGCCAGGCTCTGAACAGACATGGGCTACCCTCAGCCAGCTGCACCACACAGCCCCCCAGGCATGAGCAGACAGAGTGGTACAAACTCAGACTGCAAACTGGAAAGAAGGAGTTCCAAAAATATTTATGGTGGGGAACTGAATTTGAGCTCCTAGTGGTAGTTTTTGTGTTAAGTACATGAAAAGATAGATTGAAACGGACAAGGACTCTCACATCTATTCTTGGACACCTATGTTTGATTATATTAGCCACCTCTTGAAAACATTGAAGAATTGGAGAAGAGTGAACTTTGTTGCCAGACATGGTCTGGAAAACATCAGATCACGGCCTACAGGACATCCACCTTCCTCCAAGGTGCTCTCTGCATTGTTTTTGTGTACCTTTGCCAAGAAGATCCACTGGTCAGAACAGAGTGAAGGAATCCAGCTTGCAGAGATGCTTTGCTGACCCCCTGCAAGTCCATTGCTGTGAACAACTTATTTCCTCCAGTAAAAATGATCTCAGGGAAAAGAATAGAAAAAGAAAGATTGTCTTATGAAAAGCTATTTCCATCTGCAGCTGCACGGTTGATGGGACCCACTCAAAGGCAATTAAAGAAACACTACCCTTAAGTGTTTCAAGGAGGCTTCATGAACATCAGCTTAAATGTCTTTTGGGGCTGAAGAGTTTATGTCAGGAAAAGGGAATTATGCTTTCTAGAGCTTCCAGGGACACAGACTGTGCTGACATCCAATGATATTTACTTCCCTGTGCAACACTGCCAGGGGCACTACAAGAATTGCCCAATATTTGCTGATGATGTATCTGATGCACACTTTTTTTTTTGCTGTGATTGATTTGGTTGCAGCAAGAGAAAGTACTGTGCTTTTGAGGAATACAGCAGGACTTTCCATGAGCATGGAAAGTTGCTGGCAGATGTACACTGGTAACTTGGAAGAAAACGTCAGCCCCAGTGATGGAGGCAGGGCAGAGAGGGGAAAATGCTACAGGAGAAACATGGAGTTAGCGGGAGATTTTACCCAGCCTACCCACTGCGCTGCAGCAAACCTCGTGCTTTATAAGATGGAAAGTGATCTCTAGTTCCAACAAACACCACAGGGCTGCTGACGTGGAGGCAAGTCCTACAGGAAGGAAAGCTATAGTGACCTTGGAATATATTTTGAATGCCTCAGTCTGAGCTGGAGCAGCTGTGCTGCAGATAGCCCCGCACAGCTGAGGACTAAGTGCCTGCCTCAGGGGTCAGCACTGCTCAGGCTCTCCAGCCCTCTGACAGCCTGACCACAGGAAGCTTTGCTGGGAGGTTTTGGAGGAAGGCAGATTTCTCATTTCTTTCATAATTCTAATAGTCAACAGACATGGTGTCTTCAGACTCCCCTGACTGAGGGGCCAGCTGACAGACAGAAAGCTCACACTTTAAGTCCCTCAAAAAAGCACCTCAACATCCCCCATCATGCAATTCTCCTGCATCTGCCTCTACTGAATTTAGATTAACAGTGGCAGCAATGGAGTCTTGCTATTTTTGCACCTTCTACCTCAGATTTACCGAAGCAAGCTCACATTGTCCAGAGGGTTTGTAAGGCCCATGGCTCTCAGCAAAAAATTGAGTAGGCAACAGAGAAGTTTGGGAACTGCTGTCCTGTGCTTAGCAGGGCTTTGAAGTGCTATTTTTTTTTCCTTTTTTTTTAGATTAAGATGCCAACTCTTAATTTTGGTAGGATTTGAAAGGATCTAAGACTGCACAGGCTTTCCCCTCATCATGGAAACCTGAGCAGGATGCTCAGCTCCTCTGTTTCAAGGGAACTGAACGATGAGCAGCTCCCATGACTTACCTCGCCTGACTCCAGAGTTTGTCAGGGGCCCTTGAAGTCATGTCCCCTGGACTTACTCCAGAAGCTGCCCCTTGGGGTCAGGAGCTGTACAGGCAGTGACAGATCATTTCTGCTTCTCCACTACCACAGCAGAAACACTGTGCTCAGGAGCGAGTGCTTGGGGTTGGCTCAGGGCTCAAACAGGGAAACACCACCAGCAGCCCTCAGGGGTTCTCTGAGGTGGAATCTGTTGTAGGCAGTGAAGAGGATACACGTACAATCCCTTTGTGCCTCCAAAAGCCTTCAGCCCAGAGAATAGCTTAGGGGAGAGGAGATGGCGGGATGCTGGAGCTATTACTCAGGGTGAAGCATGATCCACCAAGGCCTCACAAATGAATCCAAGTCTTATTTTGTTTGCTGATAAGTCAAAACCCTGAGGGTAAAGCTTTTAAAACCCATTTAACAAGAGAGTGTTTGTGGCTTGGGCTGATAAAAGTGTTTCATACACTCACTGTACCAAAAACATCTCCCAGAGCAATTTTCAGATGTCTACTGTGTGAGATGGGGGAAGTCCTCTGTTAGTGAGTGCTAGACTGCCAGACAGCCTAGCTATCATAAAGCAGATTAAAGTATATCTGGATAGTGAGTTTTTGGCTGTGTGGCTCTCACTGCACCAGGAAGAGGTGGTTTACCTAAACCATTATGCTGAAGGTTTAAAGCAAAAATTTACCTAGAGCGTGCAACACCTCTTCCAATCACCCATGAAGGCAGCATGCCCCAGAGGGAAGCAAAGGCAGAGATTTAACCACCGGAAGGCTTCTCATAGCTGAATTTGCTCCCACCCTTTTATTAATTTTCAGCTGCAAATCACAAAGAGCTTCTCAGTGCTGGAAAATGTTTCTGCTGAGTTTTAGCCCAGTAGTGCCCTCCCCAGCCTCTGGACGCACACATGGTAACACAGCTCTTATCAGTGGGAAATGGCCTCTTCACTTTTCGCTGAGTGTAAATCTTCCAGCATCATCTCACCTGTGTCTGTTATAAGAGAAACAAAACAGATAGCAGGGGAAAGGAATAATGTATCTAACACTGGTTTCTTCTCTCATAGGCTTTTGCATTTGCCACAGTGTCACTTTGAGAAGAGCAGCCTGAGCACAAACCCACTTCACTGGTGCAAGATGAACTTAATTTTCTGCCTTGCCCCCAGCCCTTCCCACCAAAACTGTTGCTTTTTACTACAAAAGCGATGACCGCAGTGAAAGAACAAGGTAAAATTTAGATGACAGAAAATGGCATGAGACAGACCAGCAGCAGGAATCTAAGTAGCAAGTGGGGTGAGAGCAGATACTAACCTAAACACAAAGCCACAAATTGAAGGAAAAGGTGCATGGCTTCGCCCTTAAGCATAGCCCTTTAGAAATAAGCATTAAAGATCACAGCTTCACCCAGCATCAACCACAGCACCATATAATGGGTGCAAGTCCTCTGTATAAGGTGACTTGGACATACGGAAAACCAGGCTGAAGCTGTGTTTTTCTTTTTTAATTTGCATCTGCTTCTCAGCTGGTCCATGTCAACCCTCACAGCCAAGAATGAGATACTCCAGCATCTGGAGACAGACGTCTCAGCTAACCAGTGCACAAAACATCCAGTCTCTGGCAAACGTAGCTGAAAGCAGCCTGTGCCGTGAACACTCAGGTCCTGCCAGCCCTGCCCCATGTCTGCCCAGGGGAAAGGCACAAAAAGCTGACATTTAGTGGTGTTGCAGAGGAGGAGCTGGCTGAGAAGTGCACTACTCCCAAGTGTTGGCTCAAATCTCAGGCAAACATTTCTTAAGAAGGGATATCTGCAGGTCACCCATCACATGCCTTCCAGGGAAAAACACACAGTGCAAACAAAAAGAGGTCAGCTGAGCTGCACAGAGCACTGGGGAAAAGACATACAGCCAGCACGATGCTTCCTCTTCCAGAACGTGCCCTGGAGAGGTGCTCCATGGCCACATGTTACAGCCTCCCCAGTGCCAGCTGGGCATGTCTCTTTGGCAAACTCCCTGGGCTCACACAGTCCTGCCAGGGATGGCTGGTAGCCTGTGGGGAGCAGGATCTGCTCCTTCCAGGAGAGCTGCCAGCAGCCATCTCCCATGCCATGGGAGGTCAGTGACAGCAGAAGGGGCTGTGGGAGGTCAGGTTTTGGTTAAGGTGTGCCAGGGAAGAGGTCTAAATGTGTGATGCTAGGGAGGGGACATGAAAGAAAGCTGGTGGAGAAAATTTCTCCCTTGTCCAGCTGAGGTCCAGATCCCTCCCCAGACCAGCTCTGAGCAGCTCCCAAGACATGGGTGCCTGTTTAGCACTGCTCCTTCTCTCTCCTGCCTTGTCCAGCCTGGGAGGCAGCCCAGCTTCTCTGGTGCCTGGACACAGGACAGAAGCAGAAGTGGTTTGCCAACAGCTCCCTACTAAGGACTCCACACTGCTGATAACCCCACCTGATCCCTGTGAACAAAACAGTAAGGCACAAAGGATGCTTACTGTGTCTCAAGGATGTGCTTGAGAGTCGTTCTTGGCCAGATAGCTGAGGAGCTCTAAAGAAGTCTCACAAGACTCAGGACTCACAAGATTGATCAAATATAGTAGTATTCTTGTTTTGCTAGTGCTTGCAAAAACAATAGGATGATATACCCACTTCCAAATTTAGGAATGCCAGTATCCTTCACATTGTTTATAATTCTTTTTTTTTCAGAACATAAATCCTTTGGGCCAGCTCTAATGTGGATATGATGGTTACTGTATTAATGCTATGAGGCCCTGTGGCCTTGGGTTTTCTTCCCAGCCACCCCAGAAATGACCACAGGGCCAGCTGTTGCTCTGTGATCTGCACCACAGGAATCACTTGTGGCACTGGAGTCATAAATATACAGTCATTTTCCAGTGTGAGTTTAACAATAAGGATGTGCAGCTCACCCAGTCAAGTGCATTTCCCTTTGCATTTTGGAAGAGGACAGAAGAGCAAATCAGGGGACCAGACATTCTTAAAAATTAGATCAATATCCCACACCTGCAATACAAGAAGTACAAAGTAAACTGAAAGCAATAACCAGGAAATTCATTGCTGCTTTGGTGCTCTAGAGCTAAGTGGTACAACATGGGAATTGCCACTCTCCTTGTTTTGATCTGTTTGACAGTGCTGAAGCAGGAGGGATTTACCTTTCTCATCTGGCTGCCCTCTGCCAAGCAGGAATATTGTTTTATCTGGCATCAAGTAGACAACTGAAAGCACTGCGGACTCGCCCTGCAAGACTTGAACCAACCTGCTCAGACTCTGCCAGTCCAAGTTTGGGAGGGTGCACTGTGCCCTGGCAGCTTCCTGGTGCATCAGGGCTGTCAGAGCAGCTTGGTACCTGACCTGGCGTGGTCCTGTCCCACCACAGGAGGCAAAGGAAAAGCAACCCAGTTTAAGCCCTCACAGCATGTTCTGGCAAGTCAGCGGGAACCCACAGTGGGCTCACATCACACCTGGGTCCGTGTGTGGCACCAGCTGAGCCAGCAACACACGGAGCCAGTGCTGGTGTCCCAGGAAAGCACTCCTGAACTTCTCCTGTTCGGGATCACTGCTGAACAGCACACCCTGAGCAGGGCGCTGGGGCTGTGGGATGGATCCTGCAGGAGATCCTGCACCCCCATCTAGTGGTCTCAGCCATCCTTGTGACACCAAAGGCAGGAGGGAAAACCCTCTGAGGACATCCAGGGCTTGCAAGAAAATCATCAGCTGCACAATGGGGGTGACAATGCACATCAGGGCAGCTGAATTCTCTCCTGTCACCCTGGGTATGCTTCATCTCACCAGCTTCAGATGTCTGTACTGTAAGAGATCATGCCAGGTTCTTTGCAGTCTACAGAGCAGAACGGAAAATTTTTAGGGTTTGACCAATTTCATCCTAAAATAGACATTCTAAAGTGTGTTGTGAATCACACTTTAGAGAGGCCTCTCTCCTTCCCCTGACTATTGGAGGATGAGTAACTAATTGAAATGTTAGCATCTACATGGTGGATGTCTGCAATTAGAGACACAGATCCTATTTTGTCTTATGACGTCTTATTGAATTAATTAAAATACAAATCTTGTTTCTCATGGATGTCAACAAGAGATCCGAGATTGCCTGGTTAAGTAACACTCTTTAAAGTGCTGCCAGAGTTGTGTATGAACATATTCAGCAGAACATCATTCCCCATCCCCTGCAAAATGAAACTCACTTCTGGTTTATGCCATTTCAAAGCTCCTAATGTCCGGTTTTGAACACTCAGCCCCTGCCACACACAAATACTCAGATGAGTGAAATTTTACAGGCAAGGCTGCTGGCATAGTTTCCTGTGGCATGGAAATAATTCTCTTTGCACCCCATTACCTCCAAGCAACACTGAGATTATTGTAAGGGAAGAATAAAACTTCCCAGAGGGCTCATCAGCTTTGTTCTTCCTCCACTGCAGCATTGCATCACTGCCCAAGTGACCTCCTTGACTGAGCGAACACAGTGGTGCTGTCTTGAAGACAAAGGGACTATCAGGAGCAGTCAAAAGACCTGATCTGAGTGGCAGGTGGGATGAGGGATGTCCTAGAGGGCCCTTCCACACTGAGTCTTTTGGTGATTAGTGATGACAACTAGGACTAGGGCAATGGTGAACACAAGGTCTGAGACACCAGAAGGGGCAACAGGCTGGGCCTGCACTCGGGACAAGAGGAAGGTGCTAGTAAGCAGAGTCTGTCTCCATCTATTCTGCCCAGGCACTAGATGAGGAGAAGAAATTGGGATAGCTTTGGAGGGGCAGGGCCAAGGAAAGAAGGCAAAAGAAGTTGTGCCAACCTTGCCTGCAGAGCCTGGAGAGACTCCGAGCAGCCCTGTCCTGCAGCACCCATGTGCAGGGAGCCAGGCAAGTGCCCCACTCTCCTCCTTGCTGGCCCCAGGCAGCTGCAGGTGGTCCACGCACACATGGCTGTATGGTGGCTCATAGTGTTTTCAGCTCTGAAGGAACACAACAGAGAACAACACCTCTCCCTCACAGCAGGAATTGCTTAGGCAGGAGAAACATGCAGAGAAAATGAATTACTGGACAGCTTGATTAAGAGAGCATCATTCAGCTTTGGGCGCCCAGTGGGCAAAACCAGTTCTGATTTTCTGCTTGAGGCTGCCCATGGCCTCCTGGCTCTTGCTTTGACTGTGCTTTGACATTGACTGTGTCAGGTCCCACCATAAGAGCTGAGCAGGCCCTTAAAACACCAGAGCACTTGGCCTCTTCCAGCCCAGGAAGATGGGTCCTGCCTCCCCATGAGGATTTTCATACCTTTCTCCTCTCTATGAGACTGATACTGTCTGCCCAGGCCTGCCAGTGTCTTCAGCCTCGCTCCTGTAGTCACAACTTCTAAATAAAGCAAAAGCATCAGCCATCTCTGACACCAAAATAGCTTGGGCACCAGCTACTCTTTGGTGAGACTCAATGCCAAGTCCTCTCAGAGGACTCTACAAACTACTCCCTATGAGGGCTTTCTGCTTACTGTTCCCTCTTCCTGCATCTTGGACAGAAATTATACCAAGGTGACTTCTCCTAAATGAAAAAGAATGACAGTATTCAGACAAAGGCAATTCAGGCCCAGATCTCTAGGGAGAAAACCAGCCTGCCTTTGAGCCTCTCACAGTCTTCACCAGGCAAACTCGAGGCAACAAAAGGCTGGTGGGGAGGGTGCCAAATCAACTATCACACATTCTTTCTGGTGGCAAAACTCTCTAGGTGGCTTATCCTCATCTCATCAACTGTGCTGATGCAAGTGTTTATGAGACTGCTATAAACCTGGTTAGGTAGACAGTCCAGGTTTTTTCAAAATCTCTTCCTAACAACTCCCAATTATTTCACTGATTCAGTTTCATCAGTGCTATTAATGGGATGCAGAACCACAGCCAGGGCAGGCAGCAGAATCTCTTTAAGGGGGCCTTACCACAAGAGGAGAGATACCATGGAGTTGTTCTCAACGCAGTGGGAGGCAAAGCATTTGCATCTCCAGACACTACAGATGAGTCTGTCTATTTTTAAAGTTGCTTTTCTCAGCTGTGAGCCTCTCTAGTCATAGGTTGTCATGGCTGCCAAAAAGATAGCTTCTACGGAGAATGAGAAGTAGGAATTATAGCTGATCTGAAATGCAGAAAAACTTGCCAAAGAAAGCAAAACACAAGGCGTTTCAGGGTAGCCCTCCCTTTTTTTTTGTGCACTGTTTAGGTTTTCATCAAGTATTTCTTTCTTCCCCTTTAATTCATAAAATTCACTTCTTGTATTCCCATCATCAGATTTCTCTACACAACCACAATGACTACAGTTCTAGTTTCCACCCCCAGAGAAATACATGGCTACGTTTATCCGAAGTATCTTTCTTATTCAATTAAATTTACAAATTCATACCTTTGGTACGTGATGGCAATCCTGTGCACTGCTGTCATCTCTATCAAAACTTACTCATTTGCCTGCAAGAGTCCATATCTAGGCAGTACTTTTGTTATGGCCTCAAGGAAACAAAAAATGTACTTCCTTTTGACAGCTTTAAGACAGAACAGTGCAACTGTGACAGAGGTTGAAGATGATGAACTCATTTAGTAAAGTAAGTCAGACACCACACAGATGCCACACTTGTAGAGAGAATTTGCTCTCAACACTGACCAGACCTATGTCATCTAGGGCATGCTTTTGGTTAAGATTCAGCATAGCAACGTTTTCAAACTAGTAAAAAGCCAATTTCTGTTTTTACCATTTCAACACTCCTCACATCTAGCCCAGGCTGCTAGTGAGCCTTTTGTTTAATCAAGACCTCCACATTACTTTTGCAGGCAAATCTAACACCAGGCAACTTTGTGGTTAAAAGTAACAGCTTTGCATAAAACCAGTAAACTGGATGATTTTAAACTTTCAGGGAAGTCAGAGTGGCTCAAATGCAGTAGCAGAAGAAAAATAAGGATTGAAATGAAAAGGTGTGTGTGATTCGTTCACAAGTTAGGAGGGCTGGTTTCTATCCTCAAGAATCTCCTAGGATTCTGTTTTATTTCAGGAATCCAGAACAACTGATTCATGATGACTCTTTCCAATCTTTAATTACACAGATCAAATCCAGAATTTTATCCATATAGGAATACAGTGCTTCTGTCTTAAAACTTCCTCTGTTCCTCAGTACCCACTTGAGCTTTGGAATAATTTATTTACTGTTTAATGACAGTAGCCCAAGAGCCAGAAGGAAATGCTGTCTTCAGTCAGCCCTGCTAGCCCCTGCAATGCATACACAGAAGGTGGCTCCTGGGAAGATGTTGTTCTTTATCTCCAAGCACCACCCACTGTCAGTCCTTACACCGTATTCCTCCCGCAGCACCCACTTACAGGACCTAATAATGGAGGCTGGCAGGGTTCACACATTCTCCTGCTATCCAGCTGAGCTTCTCACACAGACCTTTAAAAAAGTTCAAACTGCATAAAGTATAGTGGAAAGAGGATGAGAAACACATCAAAGTTCAGGTGCCTCAAACAGCTGTGTCACACAGCCAGCTGCCTTAGGTATCTGGGTCCTGTCACCACATCAGTCCTGCCCTAGCACATTGCTTCAGCAAGGGAGAAAAAAGGCACAGAGAACTTCTTTGGGAGTAGGAGTCCCAGGAGAGAACAGCCCAGCTTCTACTTTTTCTGTCAAAAATAATTCTGTTGCTTTTCATCCTGGGACAGAGCAGAGAAGGAAAGAAAACTGACCCAACATGCTTACTTATGTGTATGGGGGTTTTTTTGCTATTTTCTTCATTACAGACACAAGGGATGCTGTCCCAAATTTCCCAATCAAGCTATTTCTCTGGTGGGCAGCATTTCTGAGTGTTTCTGAAGATAGCATCAGAAACATATGCTACAGACAGACAGGAGATAGAGGCTAAGCAAGTACTAGAAGCCCAGTTTTAACACAACCCCCTCACCAAACATGCAAAGTTATGCTGCAAAAAGCAGCTTTCAAAGATTTCCTATTGACTTAAGCTAAGACATGTTAGCAGAAGAAGAAAATTATCATATACACCAGATGAGACTGAGTGAAAAAGAGACAGAGCTGGAAATGGTGTTACAGTAATTTTGCATTTAACTCTGCTCATTTCTTACAAATCTTGTGTCAGTTTCCTACCTCATTTTTATGTAAAATTTTGTTTTCAAAACAAGGTTTACGGTTCCTCAGCAAAAACCCACATTTACACAATTGTGGTCAAGTTCATCTTCACCAGGACACTGGTGATGCGTCTTCCATCATCACTCTGGTTTTTGTTCCTGGATGTGGTTTATCTGTTAAACCACTATTGTCACTCAGCTCGAGCGCGCCTGCAGCAGCTCATCCCCAGAAGCTTCTCAGAAACACAGGCCTGGGTTGTGGTGAGAGACATCCACTGCAGCAGTAGGAGTTACCTTTAACATAAGCTGAATGAAACACCCTGAATGCTGGTCAACAGCTTGCCATCCCGGAGGGGCTGCTGCCCAGCCTCCCTGGAAACACTCCCCAAGAGAATCAGTGCGTGCAGCTTGTCACACAACATCTCAGAGCCAGAGCTCCGTGCACAGGATTGTCCAGAGAGGACTGGTAAGCTCCAGGAGTCTGACTTGCACAGACCTCATCATGTCCAAGGTTTTGTCACAGAAGGGCGGTGGTTCCATAGGTCTATTGAGCCAATCAATAGACATGCAGGGTGCTGTGGGCTCAGCTCTTTCCTCCTGTCCTTTCAACACTGCCTCAGCTCAGCTACTGTGCAGTAACACAAGGAACCAGTTCAAGATGCTGACCTAGCTGAGCGAGCTTTCTTTGCTAAGGTAGTTTATGGCTGGCTCAGATGCCCAGTCTGGTTCACTGCAGAGTCCCATGGGTGCAATGCTGAAAAGAAAAGGGATGGGTGGGGATGGAGGAGGAGCGAGGATGGGACTTGGTAGTTTACACTCACAAGGATCTCCATCCATGGTCCCACTCTGAACAGCAGATGCTGTGCCAAGAGGCATGCTGGTGGCCACTGTGAATTTAAAAAGACTTCAAACGTGGACACAGTTTTCAGAAATAAACCATTTCTTTTAATTGGCAAGTAGAACACACATTACAGGTCATTAGTATTTTATAAACAATATTAAGTTACAAATACATGTTAAAAATTGCAGTTCATGGCAGCTAAAAGCTTGGAGTCCAAAAACGCATCTTTGCAATGCTTCATTACTTCCCTTTCCCCAGTCTGCTGGGTGAAGACGAATAAAAGATTTTTTATCATCTACTAGAAGGTGGTCTACTATATATTCGAACAAAACCAAAACTTAATTCCTAAGAACATCACTAACAAACAGAGGCATTCAAAATACTTTAGCTGTCTTAAATCATGTCAGATGCAAGGAGGACACAGTTAAGAATTATTCTTTAACACCTGAAGCAAAGACACAGACATCTTCACATTAAACTGATCAATGCTTTCTGATCCAACTCAGCTTAAAACTTGTACTAGCTTCTACCCCGCAGAGGCCTAAAGTCCATCATGCAGGCTTCCAAGCCATCAAAGCTGGATGTTTGTATATCAGACTCTTACACAGAGAAAAATTATGGTGTACAACTAAACAGCATACATAAATATGCATTTAATATTTAGAAGACCTTTACTCCTCTCCTTTTGTTCGTATTAGTGAGATACACAGCTCATTCCATTTTTACTACACTCATAAAATTAACAAGTTATCATTATGCATGTTAATATACTAAATATTGTTTAGCAAGTCTCTTTTAAAAAGTATTTAAAAACATTTTTGGAAAAGTAGAAATCTATTTTCCAGAAAAGCAAGTGGTACTAGGATAGCATGGACTCCAGTGCATAAACATCCTTTCAGAGAAAACCCATCTTGACAGCTTTTGTGCCTGGGAATCAGCATGTCTCAGCTGCCAGATTCATATTCTATTTGTCCTTCTCACTGTGGTGATAAAAGGTCATCAAAATCAGCTTACCTTGCCTTTCAGTTGGCAGACTTTCAAAGATTACCATTCACTGAACTGTGTAAGAGAGACAAGTAGCTTCGACATGAGTTCATTTCTCTCTTACTCATATTTATGAGAGTCAGTTTTATTATACTGCTGAGATTGCATCTTCAAATCCAAAGTCTGCTGAATGCGCCTGGAGAAATGACTTCGTATCTCAAAAATATCAAGAGTACCATTCAGATTTGAATTTCTATTAAAAACTGTGCACAGTTAGCAAAAATTATGCTGCTGTAAAAACAAAAGGCCTGCTCCTTGGCCTGCTCAGAATACAAGCTACAACGTAGATGATTACACCAGAGGGATTTTTCTCTGCTTCTTTTCTAAATGCAGGCATTAAAAGTAAAGTGTTACTAAGCTTTTCCTAAGAGAGCACGCAGGGGGTGTGGCATAATATACATTAATCAGGAACAAAAAACAGTAACAAACAACCATTCTAGAAAATGCTGCATATTAGCAGCATGCTTGGTTTCCAAAACGTAAGGAATTGCATGGGAGTCGTCAAGATGAAGTCCACACACCTCGATCATTGAACTGATCACTAGATTCCAAGAAACCAAAGCAAATTTAAAAATACACATGACAACTGCCTAGAAGGCAGGGTTTTATCATCTGTCAATAACCAGATGAATAAAGTGCATAGCAACTATGATAACAGTTTCTTGAAAAGAGAATACGTTTACCAAGTCTCAACGTTTGTAAGCTTGACACTTATCCATACATTTTGCTACATGTGTGGCTTCCCTTTTGTTTTGCTATTTAGCATCACTGATCAACCCTTCAGCACTGTCCTGTGATTTCCTTTGCACTTCATATGGAATGTGCTGAGATCTCTGACTGTTGCCTGATGTATGTCTGGAAGCTCTTGTCACCAATGGGATGTTCTCTAAAAGAAAAGAAAAAAACAGGATTATACATAGAGCTTTCTGTCAGGACATAAAAATGTCAGAATAGGAAGTAGAACATACAAGAACTTTTTCTCTAAATTTGATTTTCAAAGTTCTAATTGTAATGATAATACTGCATTTCACTTGAGCTAGAAGAACTGACTGAATTGATCCTCTTTTTTGTCAGCCATATGCAGAATGCTTTATTTATCTGTACACAAACCACACTTATGTGGCTGTGTCAGCCACTCTTTCTATTTTTAAACCAACACTCCAAGATAAGCTGGTAAACACACATCTTTTGCTATTAACTGCTCAGGGTTCAAAATTTAAAACGAACAATTATAACAAAACCACATTTAGATTTTATGAATGAAACTGCATTAAAAACAAGCATTAAAAAATTCCTTACAGTCTTTTAAAATATTGTGATATCAACCCTAAGTCACAGTGCTACTCTGTATGTATTTGCAGAATCTTTTTTGGACAAAATATGGTGAAAGCCAGAGCATAAGCAAGGGAAATACCATTTTCCAGGACTTTTCTCCTCTCAGTACAACCCATTGTACTTACTGGCTTCCATACTTTGTCTTCTTAAATTTATCCCTCTTATACTGAGCATGCTCCTGCTCTAAAGTTCCAACACCTTCAATAATCAGCCTTAGTGTTTTATATGTCTCCTTAGGGTCATCAATGACAAACGTAGAATACTCTTCCTCTTCCGGTCCATCATACACAGATTTGCTCCCACAGGCCTCTGGAGAAAAAAAGTACAGGAATAGATATCAGGCAGGTGGAAAAAGCAAGACAAGCAGACAAAATATTCAGTCTGGGGTTCATACAGTTTCTTGGTTTGCTTCTGTATGACCACCACAGAACTGTGGCTGACAGCAACAGCAGAAACTCCCTGTCCTTTTGCTGGGCTGTTGGGAGGCACAGAGGCTGTCCCATGCCCGTTCCCTTCTCCTCGTCTCATACGGAAAGGCCAGCAAGCCTGGCAGCTGCTCCTGGCTTGATGGGAAGCTGTCCTTTGCTGCACAGGCAATGCTTTAATCTCAAATGCCACTATCTGCACCCCATGCACACATTTTGGAAACTCTGACACAGGCCTGCCTCTGCCACTGTGCTGCAGGGTTGGCCTGCATAAAGTAAAGTGTTCACTTGTTGGGACAGGTTCCAACCCCAGGCAGCAAGTATAGGCTAAATTCAAAAACATTACAGGCTGAAGTAGTCATGTTTTACCACATTACCCCTAAAAGTTTCATACAATAAGCACAATATGCCAAGACTACTGTCTGGCTGCCTACTTTTATGACATATCCAAAGGGGCAAGTTATACTTCTATACCTTTTGATCTTCCCAGGGAGCCTTCCTGACTAAGAGATCTGGACACTTACTACACATGAACATCCACAACATACTTCCCACATGATCTACTCCTGCACTGTAGGAGCATATTAGAAGAGGGAAGAAGGAGAAAGAGTATTTTACTTTGTCTCTCCTTCTAGCTTTACTGCTGTCCCAGTCTCAGCTTTCAAATTCCCTTCCCCTTGCTGCACTGTCTGTGCCAGACCTGTGTCCTTTTCCCCAACATCGAAACTTGATGCTGGCTCTGGCAGCGAGGATTCGGAACAGGGAAAAGCTGGGCAGCAGTTCAGACAGCTCGGAAGTGGTGAGGATCTTGAGTTTGCAATTGCACAGCAGCCAGGAACAGATTAAAGTGCTTTCCAGTCTGTGTGTTTGACACCACTGGCTTATCTCATATTATAAAATAAAGTCCTATTTAAAGATCAGTGCCACAGTGAAGGCTTCCCTGCCACTCCCTGTGCTAAACTGGGATTTCAAGTCTGGCACTGTGTACACCGGATACTTCTCTTGGCATGCCTACTAGTACCAACTTCCTCTGCTGTCTCTTCTTTCTCTTATCCTTTCCATCACATCTCTGCTTCCCTCAGCTCCTGAAGGTTTCCCAGCCCCACTTTTCAACATTTCACAGGCATTCACACATCATCCTTGATGGCTAATTCCAAAAGAGCCTTCCCGAAGAAACCATTCCTCCCGAAGAACCAGCCTGTTCTTAGGATCTGAATCAGAGAATGTGCACATGACTTCTGGTAACACAAAACCATATTCCACTGAAACCTCAACTTTGCTGGTGCTTCTCATCAGGATCAGTAAAACTCTGGTTCAGTGCTGGCTCTGATTTGTCAGTTCAGAGCATCCAAGCAATGCTCTGTGCCTACGCTATTTTAGGATGATGTGGTTAAGACCATATTTCAAACAACTGTTATTACACAAAGAAGTTTTTACAGACCATGAGACTGCACCAAAAACAATGCACAAAACTGCCTCAAGATAGCAGAAGGGGAAACAAGTGAAATAAAGGCCACTGTGTTCTAGGATGTGATTTGCAAGGCTGGTCGAGCCAGAACATCCAACTTTTCACAGGTATTTTTGCCTTGGTAAGTGAATTGGAGATGCACTGATCTTTAATCCTCACCTTGCATTTTCTCCAATTTTGGCATGTACAAGTTGAAAAGCGAGTAGATGCGCTCAGTTTCTCTATCTCCATCTATATCCAGTTGTATATTTGCTGGCAGACCTCTGTAAGGCATCAGGAAGAGAGGTAAAAGTTATATGCTTAACGGTGTATTGTGGCACATACAGCACTTAACAAAGAAAACAAAGCAAAAGTGAATTCTCATGAAAGTTAACAGATTGTGTGTAACAAAGCTCAAAACCATCCATTTTTTCCCACAGGAAGAAGACAAGTTCAGTCTTCTTTATGCCTCTATTTATCCAGCATACTTTCACTGACTTGAAAGAGAAGACTGTATCAGTACCCAGATATTTTGGTGAATTAGTCTGCTACAACCAGATGGAGGAGCCAAAGCATTGAACTTCCAACCACACAGGTCTTATATTCTAACTACCACTAGTCTTTTTACTTCTCTCAGTTTAGATGAAAATTGCTTCCTACAAACCAGACAGTACATCTTCGTTTAAGAGAGGGCATGAGCAGCCCCCTGAAAAGATCAGTTTAGAATTAAATCTATTAGCAGACAAGGGCTTCAGGAATTTGTAAACAGGATATTGAAGGGATTTCTGACATTTTTATTAATGACAGATGATCAAAACCAAAGTATTTTATCCCACAGTCAACTCTTATCACCATCTTTCACTCTAAAAACTCATCATTTTGATCAAGACACACAGAATCAGGAATACCAATAGATGGCCTTTGAACATCTGTACACTTGGCAAATCTTGGTTAACTGTGCACCTGCAAGTCACACTGCAGAGACACACATACCCAGGGCAGTACCTACACAGAGGGCATGTTGAAACACTTACCCTGTGCAGGGTGTGCAGCCAGGGGTATTATCTGCAGTAGCTTTACAGCAAAGCCAGTGGCCATTAAGATAGGCTGAGGGATGGTAGACCGTGAGGCGCTTTTTGTTGCACTGGCTAACTTTGGTGAGGATATCAATCCAGTCCTTGGCCTCCACACAATTATTTGCTTGGATATACAGGACTCTCCTTTCAGGCTGGATCACCTGGAACATCTGCAAATAAACCACAGAATAAAGCACCAGAATGAGTCAGTGAACCTAAGACTAGACTTGGAGTGAAGATTTATTGCAGGAAAAACATAGCATACTAAAAAAATGGACCGATAAATCCATTTCAACACAAAACCAAGCAGCAAGTGTGCCCTTAAAAGAACAAGACTTTTCACCTGGTATAAGCAGTAAGATACCATTCCTGTAGGAGATGATTTACAAATAGCTAATATCAACTTGGTGCTTGGGTCTCAACAAGATTTGTTGTCAGCCTCGGGGAAGCAATTTTAGTAATGCTGCAACTCCAAGCTTTGGAAGTCTGACAGAGGAACCCAGTGCTGGCCTGAAAGGAAATGCTCATCAGCAGGAGGCAGAAAAGAAAAAAACAAGAGTTTGGATCCAGCCTTAGTGACAGCTTTGCTTTAATACTGCCATTTCTCTAGCCCTTTTAATACCTGTTTCAGCATGACCCTTGCTTTTCAGTAACTTCCATGCTTCTGCACTCAACTATAGCTGCTATTAGATAATCACAGCAATACTGTTTCTCTTTGATTGACATCAGGTGGTTTAAACAATTACACATTAATTCTGCATCATGGCTTGGCCACTGAAAATCTAAACTAAAGCTCTCCTGCCTGTTCAAAACAGCTTGCAACCTAAAAGGGTATTTATTCTCCTCCTCCTGAAGAAGGAAGTTTTTGATGCACAGCCTTATTGCTTGATTACACTGATCATGTGCTGAAGATTACTAAGCTCAAGTTAGTGATCCTAGCTGCAAATTTTGGAAAGGCAAATTTCCTTCATTTCCTTTAGCTTCTGCAAATACTTAATTTTAGTGCATTTTCTTCTCTTTCAAGTATGCCTGAATTATCTTTCTTCCTTCTACTTCTTCATTTGATTATTCAAATCACTAGACATTACATTACCCATATCATATGGAATACAATGTCCCAAACAGCTGGTTTTGTTATGTTGTTTTAAAAAGAAAACCAGAGAGGTGCAAACACACACAAAAAACACATACAAACAAACCAGACCTAACAAAATTAAAATTTGCCTTTGTTTGTTACGTAGACCTGAAATACTGGCTTGAAATCTGCACCTGGTTGGGACAATGTTGTAGACTGGTACCAAGCACAATCCTTTCTTCCTTTGTGACACTTTTAGATGTACATTATTCCAAAGAGCAAAGGGAAAACTCAACCAACCATTTCCCTGGATCTAGTATCCCTATCGGTATCAGACAATCATTAGAAAGGCACAATACACAACGGCAGCGTAGCAGCTGCTTGGTATGATCAGTCCAACAGTGCCAACTACACACCAAAGAGCCCTTTTAATAAAACTCTTCGGGGCCTAACTGTCAATTTGAGTCTGGGAAACAGGGAAGGAAGGAAGAAAAAGGAAGACAGGAGCATGTAGTTCAACCCTCTATTAACACAGAACTACAGGGAAATAATTTTAATGTCCTGCTGCGGTAAATGGAGCCTCCTGCATTGCAACAAAGGAACAGATTTAAGGATATGGCTTTGTGTAAGGGGATACCAACCAAAGTGATACAACATATGGCAACAGTTACTGAGGAGCCCGCAACTAAGCCAAGAATTTCAAGTGGCTGCAAGACCTTTACACTACCAAAACCAGTTGCCTCTCAAACAACACAGAAGACCCAAACAGTACTTAAAGCCACCCTCACAGTCCCCAAACTGTGCTTAAGAACAGTGAAGGCTACTGGCCTTACTGCCAGACAGGCAGATATATCATGAGTGAGAAAGCCACACTTGGTACAATTCAGAGCACAGATATACAGAGAGTATTTATAAAAAATGTGAATTTTTATCACACTTAGCACCCATGAGGGACTATCCATTGCAAATACATCTGCTGTGGTGTTCTGAGAATTCTGATCTTGCTGCAGTAATCTATTTATATATGGCAAGAAAAATAGGAATATATTAGCACAAGAAGGTGGTAACAGTATTTTCTACTTTTTATGGAAGACTGAATCTTACTTTCTGGAATGGATGTAGTCACCTTGATTTTCCAGGTAATACTGAATTTAAGCAACCAAAATAGCACAGTGTTTTTGATGTTAACAATAGAGATATATTTTTCCTATAATGAATCTTCACAATACAGGCATATTTTGGATGCTCAGTCTAGCTCAGTAGACTCAGCATAAGTTACAGAATTATAGCTCAGCTCCTTTCCACAGACAGTGAGTTTTATCTCAACTGTGTGGCTGCTTTCAGTTCAATCAAGTTAGTTTGCAGAGTGCAATTGGTAACAGTTCATCACGTGTTACAGTTGCGTTCTGATAGCTTAAATTATTTTGCAGCTTGGTTGGTTTTTGCCTATGTAGTAGAGTTATAAACACCAGAGCAAACTACAGTACAATTGAGATGTGTTCTAGAAGCAGATGGAACTGAAACTTACTCTGTGTTTTAGCACAGAGAGATATGCTACCAAAGTAATACCTGAAACTGGGAAATACTGAGGAATCTAGAATTGTATTTCACTGTTAACAAAGAGATGTTTGAGGAACCTAATAGCTAGGGCAGGTTTGAGCGCTACCCTGCATGGTGCTCACAAGCAGTGTAGATGGCAGGAAAGACTTAAAGGCAGAAAAAAGTAAAAGTCACAACTATTTATGTGTATAAATAAGTCTGTAGTAGATGCATGTTAAGAACTGGGAAAAAAAATGAGCTTATTTTTCTTTAATTTTAAACACAGTTTTTTAAGGACTGGTCTCAGCTTTACAGGCAAAGGTGTATGAAAAAGGTTCCCAACATCACCCAAACCAATCAAGTCTGTTCTTACACAATAAAGAAGTTGGCAATAGTGATCCATGCATAAGAAATACAGCTGTATTTTATTCCCTAATGTGGCAATCAAAATGGTAAACCATACTAGCACAGCACAGATGTTGTTTTGGTACATAACCTAACTCAAATTAAATACAAATATACATATATATTTATGTACTTTCATTAACCAATAAAGAAACATAATAGCTAATAAAGAAGTTGTGATCCTTCACAATCATAAGGAGCGAGTTCGTTCTCACCAGAGAGGCCTGACAGAAAGGGCAGGGACTCGATCATCTTACCTGTGTGTGACCTTACAGAGCTGACAGCTGATCAGTGTGCTCAGTACTGACTGTGCTGCAGATCATGAAATCCAAAGACTGCTGACTGGGCTGTTAAGAATCTGAATGGGCTGTACTTTTGGAAACTCCTGCTACTATATACAGAACAAGCAGCTGTGGTTGTACATCTTTCAATAGAAATCCAATCCAGGTTACAAAAGGGAAAAAGGCGATTAGGCTGGTGGATCTGGAGCAGCCTAACAAATACATTAATGAAGATGACCTACTTACATTTTTCATTTTAAAGGATTCCTCCTCTAGTCTTTCCACTGCCAGAATGTTTTCAATTGGAATGCTACACAGAGGGTGATCACCTGCAGAACACACAGACACACAGATAATGAGCCACTTACAACTCATCTTCACCTTTTGCCCTTTTTCTAAGGGCTGATTCAGTTTCTTTGAAGATAATTTTGACTGCATAAGAAAAGAGGGAAAATCTTTCACTCAGCAGGGATTTGCTAGCATGGTCTTTAAGTATTAAGTACATTTCTGTTTTCAGCTGCACTACCTCACGTTAGCAAACCTCTTAGAAACTGATTACTGCAGCAGGACACAGTATATTTACTGTGAGGGTGACAATGAAATAAATCATTCCTGTCAGCTGAACTGAACTTGCAGTGATGCAAGACCTCAAAGCTGAGTGTGAAATAATGACTGGCATGATCTGAACATACTTCCTTCTCTTTCTTACTCCCTACGTACTTACATGATGGAACGAAGTGGTATTTGTTGTGTACTATCGAACAGACAGGAACAATTTGCAAAAGGCAAAATCCTTGCTATTAGGCAATTAAGTGAACACAATTTGAAAGCTCAAAGATTGCAGGCGAATCACTGTCTACTGCATGCAGTTGTGCCAATGCCACAGAATTTATGAGCACATGCTGAGATGCATCTGAGAATGTTCAATACAAACCCAAAACCCAGCTTAAGGTTTGTAAGTTTTGTTTCCGAGGACAATCTAGGTAACTGTGAAACCTACAGATGATGTTAATAACTGATATTAGACAAATACTATCAAATACTTTGCTGACTTAGAGGGTACTGTGCTATCTGAGAAGCTTCTCTAACTGTCAATACAGACACTAAAAAAAGAGCAAGAACATACAGGCTGACAGACATGCCTGCACTATGTCTTCTACAGTTACAGATCTAGATCTCAGTCTTCTATTCCTACACAATCCTTATGTTTAACCTTTGCTTTAATGTATCAAAACAAGACTGGCAAACCTTTGTTACCTTTGCTTTTCTGATAGGTAAACTCATGGTTTGTCAGGCGAAACCATCTCTTCTTGAAGTTTTTCATACCAAATCGTTTTCTTCCTTGCGCTCTCTTGATCATGAACCTAAGTAAACAGGGCACCAATTGTTACAATACACCAGATTTTAAAGATACATGCTTATGTATATGGATTTATACGTGTATATATATATGCATACAGATATATGTCATCACACTTGCAAAGCTTTAAGAGGGGACACTGAGTGTTTTCTAATTACTGAGGTCTTTTCTTGGCAAGGAAAGGAGTCACATTTGGATAGGTTTAGTGCATCTATTAGTTAGGTCTGTCCTTTTTCCAGATCTAGATGAGGGGCAAGACAGGTAACTTGACTTGTAGTTAGTTAACTGAGCTGCAGTTTGTGACCTTTCTGCAGTTACAAATCCAGCTAAATGGTTTCCTAGTACAGCAGAAGAAAGGCAGAACACAGTTAGTACTGCTCTGCTAAGCTCGACCTGTTGACTCTACAAGCTTTATTTTCTTTTTTTTTTAATCTGTGAGAAAGCTCAAAAGGTTTAGACTATGTTTAAAAATTCAAAAGGCAGGTGTAAAGCCTCTGGAGCACAGTTACTGTACCCTTACATGCTTTAACCACTCTCAAGCTCTAGAAACAAAATCAAGATGCTCCACAGCCTCATTTTCAATTGCACATAGATACTGCAGTTGCAAATGCAATTTCAGTAACATACAAAGTGATCTGATGGTTGGAAGGTAGAAGGTAGGTTGGAAGGTACCTCCACCCCTTTTTTAGCAGATTAGGGGGGTTCATTTAGTGAGTTGTCAGTTTTAATCAACTTCAAATTTGAATGAGTTTACTGTGAAATTAGTTTACTGAGAAACTGTGATGCATCCACCACCTTCCTAACCACTAAATCAATCCAAAAGCTTCAATGTGACTTTGGTGACTTCATACTGCTCAGCATCACTTTTGTTGGATAAAAATGTGTGTGGATATGCAGTAAAGAGTTGATAACAGCTACTCTACACATTACATTAACTATTGTGCCAAATACAGAACCTTATAATGGAGTGGGTAAAAACTACTTACTACAGACTAGTTTTTATCAAGTAGGAAGACACTATACAGCACAAAGAGCACACAGAGAGAACAGCAAATGACTTGGTTGAAGAGTTTTCAATAGCAAAGCTAAAATGATTAGAACAGCTAATACTCTTTCTTGCTTCTGGTACCTTCAGTCACAAATAACTACAACACATCTGACCAAACCACAGGTCTGTTTAAAGCTCAAACAGAAACCCAAGTTCCTTCAGATTTTAACTGCTTTGTAACCAGCTGGGCTGGTGCCTGCTGCTCATTCCAAGTTGTGTGAGCAAAAGCTGACAAAGACTGTCCACAGCAAAAGATTATTTTTTTTTTAACTGGTTATAGTTACACACCTCTCATTCTTAAAATGGTCAGACAGTTACTGTCTTGGTCCTTATTCTTGGAATATTTGAGTAATATTTAATAAAACCATGTGATTCAGGTCATCACGGTAGCCCTCATAATTCCAGGTTAAGGCAAATTTCAAAGGAAGAACTGATATCCTTGGGCAGAACAACGTGCTCTTCAAGGTGGTTTCTAGTCCTTCTCATGCCAACACTTAAAGGTGAATTAAAATTGCAAACTCCTACAGAGCCTCCCCTCTTTGAAAAATGCAAACTCCATACGGCAGAGCTAAGAGCACATTTCTAATTAAATTCTTCATAGCTGACATAGCCAGCAGAAAAATGTGCTTTTATTTTCCAGAGATAGGTAACAAGCATTCAAAGTCACAGAAGTTATAAGGTCAACTTCTTTGTTTCTACCAACTGCAAAATGTATGAGAAGTCAGAGCAAACAGAAGCATAGAGAGAGAAAAAGTCCAAGATTAAACCCCTTTCAGTACAGGGTGGTTGGAGATACTGTTTCTTCTCATGCTTATGGTAGACCTGAGTCCGGATCTGCCTTAACCTTGCTTGGAAGTGTCAACATGCCCTGTTCACCAACAAAAACAACCAGTTCTTCTTTTCATTCTCTTCCTTTTAGAAAGAACCAGGTAGGCAGCTGGTAAGCAGTGATGGCATGATTGATGTCAGCAAACCCAAGTGCCAATGACTAATCTTTTCATTCAAAAGTACATATGCTATAGCTTTCCATTTGATACTCTTAATAGAGGCAAAGATAGATTTTAAAAAAAAAGCAAGCAAAAATATTGCAAAGGCAAACAAACACCACTAAACAGCCATCCAACCTGGAGAAGAATCAAATCAAAGGCTGTAAAAAGTCCCATGACAAAACATGGCAATAATGCAAAACGTCAGAAAAAAATAGACTGCTGAAAGCCACTTCTTAACCTCGAGAAACATTTACACTAATACTAGTTAAGAAGTGCCTAGAAAATGTATGGTCTCTTCATCACTTCCAGTAAGTTCATCAGGATCCATACAGTGCTTCTCGGTGCCCCACCTACAGATAAAAATCCTTTATTCTCTATTTACAGCAGGTTTTTGTTTCAAGGAGGATTAAAAAAAAAAAAAAAGAAGAGGTCAACATCAAGAAATGGGTAACTAAATGTTCTCTGTTGGGTTTACACAGGATGGTTAAACAGAGTACTTCCTCCCCAAAGTTAAGTCAGACAAATCTACTGCTGCGAAGGACATGCTGTCAGCCAGTAGCTACAGCAAAGCAGCAACTGCCTCTACCATCTTACCTGCATGAACTATTACCATCAACTTTCTTTACTGTTAGTTTAAGAGTCCTTACAACAGCAGCCACAGGCCGAGCAAGAAAAGACAGAAAAAAATCAGACAGGAGAAAAAGAAAGAGGCAGAAAAAATGTTTTACAGTTAGAGGGCAAATCTTACAAACTATAAATTTATTTTGAAAACCAAAAGAATGATAAATGTACAGAATTAAAATAGACAAAATTGCTTCTAAGGACAGAGGTTTATCAGAGAAGTGAACTGTCAAGGTTAAACAGAAGGGGTAGCCATGTTTTCACTGAAAATGTAGTTCTTGCATTACTTAAAGCGACCATGAAAGCTTACTTTCAAACAGTATTTGGGCTTACTAAGCTCTGACAAAAATTTGGATTTTTTTTACTTTCTTCCTCCCAACTCAAAAAAGCTGTTTCTACAGTGCCCTTAGATGATCTTAACAACACAGTTTTGTAACAAAAAATGTCAGCAATTGGTATCTGAAACTAACAGAACATATGGAACATGTTTCCCAAAAAAAAGGAAAGGTACTAAAACTATAAACTGTTCCAAGTGCATGTCAAATTTTCCTCGAAATGGCCATGATAATAGTTAGCATATGAATCTTATAGGGCAGCAAAAGCAAATTCCATTTGCAGGCTTTGCCCTCATTAACTTATTCAGTATCTGTCTTCACAGTCTTTGCTGTCTTCACAGTGGAATTTTACAGCTTTTATTCATTGGAGTTCAGGAAGAAGACCCCAACTTGATTTTAGTACAATGCTGATTTAAGTTTATCTTGCCTTAGCTGAGCTAATTAAGTTCTACAGGCTTCTCTTTCCTCCACTTATTTCAAAACACATTTATATTAAGATGTTTAAATCAAATGAAAATATGTTCAAATCAGCTATAGCAACCACAGAGAGCAGAAATCGCAACACAAGAATTTTCCTACATTCTTCTCTGAATGCATGAATGGAATAGGGGTGGCAGAAAAAGAGTTGACTGCCTTAGAATGGTAGTAATCACACGAGTAGAGGGTTTCGTTGCACATGCATACTTACCCTTCCTTAAGCAATATAGGTTGCTCTATGCTCTTGTGATCTCTTCTTCCTGAAGATGAAATTAGATCTAGAAACTAAAAGGTGAACAAAAAGCAGATGTAAAAATGACAGGACCAAACTACCCAAATTAAAATCTTTCTACAACTCAGTATTTGTAAAAGTAGTTAAACAGAAGGTAATAGCAGAAGCTTAAGGAATTTGGGAGGTCTCCTGGGTTGTAACCTAAAAATAGCACGAAAGCTCTTAAACAGTAGAACTGCAGATGCCCAATACTTCTTGTGCTTCTCCTTTGTTATATGGATCTTTCACTTTTGGACTAAGCAATTTTCATCACAGATCTGCAGCATTCTACAAAGTACACACATCTCAAAAGCTCTAAGTAGCAACTTGTTAATCCAATCTAATTATTAACTAGAATTAGATGCAAAGAGATTTTACTATTGACATGCATATAATTTGATAAAAGTTTCTTGAATATTAGTTATCAGGAGTCTGCTTTTCTCAACACACTTCTTGGTTTACCAACAGTATGTATTGCTTTCTAGGATTCAACTTCAACAGCACAGCAGGATTTTTAGAACCTTCACATGCATTACTTACATTTTTTACTGCATCTGCATATTTCTGTTCATTGAAATAGTCATAAAATGTAGCCATGTAAGATTCCTTGAAATTGGCCTGAAATACAAAGCCAAAACCATGCATATCATCATATAGTTTATACAGAAAATATTATTGTTAATAGCAGTAGGTCAGGAGGAAAGCCACTGCAGATAAGACAGGGGTTTTTTCATATGTTCAGTTACTACAGTTAAGAATGCATTCTTCAAATGCTTCAAAATTCTGCTTTGGCTTTTAATTTTCCTCTGGACAAGAAGCATAAGAAAAGGAATTCTACCGTCTTGAAGGATTCATAACTGAGGTACACATTTGCCTGTGTGAATCCTAACAAGACCCTAACCACCCCAAATTACCAGCTACAGCAGTGCGATGCCTTAGGTACACTTATTTCAATCAAACATCCAGAGTATGGGCATCTAGATCTAATCTCACCCCTAACAGACAGGTACTGAACTGGTATGAAAAGGGAAGTATAGCCCTTCCCCTTACTGGGTGACTTTTCTCAGATGAGTTTTAAAATGCTGAAACAATCTACAAAACCCTGTAGAGCTGCTAATCACATATCACAGATAAGTAGAGAACTTCACAGATTCTCCTGATCATTGTCTTTCTTCCAGAGGAAGGAACGATAAGCTCTGAAGCAGACTTCTAGGTTGGTCACACAATTTCGCTTTACTGAAATCTAGTTCAGATTAAGACAGATTTAGTTTTCCTCTAAGCATGAGAGGCTTATAATCAAAGCAAACGTAACCAGTTTTGAGTAAGCCTAGTGCAACTCAAGCATTTTAAAGGCTTAATTACAATTAATGATAAAAGATTAAAAAAATCACTTTCCTAAATTAAGCCATTAAATGAAAATAGCATACTTACAGATTTAGATTTTGATAAGCTGCCTAGTGTTTGAATGGTTTTAGAGATAAGTGTCAAAGTTCGAGAAGTCTGTGGGTCCTAGGAAAGAGAACAATATTACACAGACTAGCTATTTAAAATAATGAATAGAGGAAGGTAAACTATTTCTTTTTTCATATTTCACTTGCAGAAAAGAAACAAAAAATTAGAAAATACCCCAAATAAAACACTGCAGGAAAAGAGTTGCTTTTATTTTAAAAGGTTTTTGACTCTTAAGCCATCGTGCTCCATAGCTACTCTACTGACCTTCAGAGATCCAAAGGCAATCACTCACAAAGCAAAAACAAGGCTGTCCACGTCCTCCCCAATCCCAATAAGAACTACTACAAGAAGCCTGGCATACATTGCTCAACATCCAAGATATTTCCAACACTGCTGACAATCAATCCAGCATTAATGTAATACAGCAAAACCAAAGCAACGACCTTTTTTTCCCCAGCAGCTTAGGCCATCTACCTTGTTTGTCCTTAAACTTCACTCTTCTTCCTGTATCTCCCAAATTCCTCACATCCAAAGTCATTTAACATATGCTTCATACCCAAGACAGATATAACAGATCACTGAACTAACAAAGGTACTTTTCCTAAAGGCTATTGAATTGAACAAAATCTCGATAGACAGACTATAGTGACAAAACCATAAACATAGCTAGAAAAAAACCTGATACAGTACTTACTGGATGGTGTGGTGTAAGCTGAAAGAGGTTTGGAGAAAGAATGGCAGGAGCAAAGAACCTCAGGAAAATAAAGCTGCTGACAGCTGTGTACCTTACATCCAGGTCACCTATTAAAAAAAAAAACAAAAACAACAACCTCTACTCAGCATTTCAATAATCCTTCCTGAAAAGCCTCATGAAATGATCAGAGAGCTAACTCAAGCATGTGCTGGATAATGTATATATTTGCGAGTTACAGGACTAATTGATGATTGGAGCCAGAGATCAGCTAGCCTAACCCAAGGAAATGTCAATGAGAGCCTCTTTAAAAATAAGCAGGTTCACAGCATAAGCTACAAGAACACCATTCACTTTTCCACCACACAGGGAATTTCATAGACATCTGCGATTCCATATATGCACTGAAGTGTGATGAATAATTTATGAAACGTTCAGCACAGAGGCCAACTCTCAGTTACCTACTTATAGCCCTGAGCACAAGTGCTGTAAAGACTCCTAATGTATCTGTTCCAGTTGGTAGTTACAGAAAATACGTTTTACTTCTTTATTTAAACATAAAATAAAGAGCATGACAGCACAGGCAATGGTATTTTGCTTGAGCTTCCCTACTCTGAAGTGACTGTTTAAAAGCTGAACAGAGACAAGCACTCTTTAACACTTCGTTACTGTAATCTGCTTCCCTTAATGAAAATACATAGCTTGGTTGTTTTGCTTAATTCTGGTTTTACATTGTCCACTTACTCTCACAGAGTCAAAACAACTAAGAGGGAGTGGAAAGAACTGTCTCTTGACAGCCAGAAAACCTTTGCAGCACATGGGCTTCTAGAGCAATGAGTTTGCAGTAACTCCAATTAATAGACTGGCTTTTATTACAGATTGACATATGAGCAGAAAATAACTCCACTGCACGGAATCTGCAGAATGAGCCATTACAAAGCCCTGAACATTTGAAAATTGAGTATGCTTTGCAAGTACTGAACCCATAAACACAAACCATCATGATCTTTTAAAATACTGTTTTCCTTTGAAAGATATTAAGAAAAACCTCCAATCGTCATTAAAAATCATGTTCCTTGTGGAATGAATAATCGATGAAAAAACAGCATTAACATACTGCAAATATTACTTTGGATAAGCTGCTGTTCAATTACTAAATCCAAGAGGGATCACGCAGGCTGCTAGGCTACACCTGTGTTTAAAACTATCAGTTATGTAAAATAAAACAATATACCTAAACTCACCTTGAAAACGTTTGGCAGCTGATTCTCTCAGTGAAAAGAAAATATCGCACATCACCGTAGGGCAGCTTACACCAGATTTTGTAATTACAGTAAAAATGCGATCAACATATTGCCTCAGATTTTCCTGAAAAAATGCAAAGATTATGATAAAATTAGTATAATTTTCTGCTGTGGAAAGTGGTACTATTCCTGGTTTTATTCATAGTGGCATCATTAAAAGATTCCCACTTTCAACATTATACACTTGAAAAACAAACTCTCACTCAATTATACTGTTTGGGAAATGCACATATTCAAGTAGAAGAGTAAAAATATCATTCCTATCAAACCAAACATTAAATGATACAGCTGTATGGCATATCATTCCTTCTTCTAGCACTGTTTACTACATCATCAGCAGAATCATAGAATCATTAAAGCTGGGAAAGACCTCTCAGATCACTGAGTCCTACTGTTAACCCAGCACTGCCAAGTCCATCACTAAACCACGTGCCACATCCACATGCCTCTTTACATTTCTAGGGATGGCGATTACACCACTTCCTTGGGCAGCCCATTCCAGTGCCTGACCACCCTTAAGGTGAAGAAATTTTTCCCCAGTATACAATCTAAGCTTCCCCTGATACAACTTGAGGTCTTTTCCTCTCGTCCTGTCACTTGTTACTTGGGAGAAGAGGCAAACCCCCACCTTGCTACAACCTCTTTTTAGTTGTAAAGAGAGAGAAGGTCTCCCCTGAGCATCTTTTTCTCCAGGCTAGCCAAAGGCTAAGTTATCCTTGTCCTCAGGGCAGCAGGAGAAATCATTAACTTTCTAAAGGTATTGCATTTATAGCATAATGTAAAGCTGTTGCAAAATAATTATAAGGGTGGTGTCAAGAAAGCTTACAGTGTATTCTAATGAATGACAAAATTATTTGCAAGATCAAACTTCTGAGGACCTTAGTTAAACTTGATGGCATAAACAGAGACTGTCTTCAAAATCTAATGCATACCCTGTTATTTTCCAGGTTTTCACCATCTTTTAATTTCACAGGATCAATTTCACAAGGTTTATGGACCTGGCAGATCTAGAAAAAAAATATAGTGAACAATTGATATCTAAGTTTATCTACAAGTAGAAAAAGTTTTGCAAAAAAGCATAATCTGTTAGCTTTTGAGATGAGAGGTAAAAGGCAAAAAGCCAACTTTATAAACAGTATTTTTTTTTCTTTTAACAGCAAAGGTAAATTATGAGTGACCTTTATTTTTTCCCAAAAAGTAGTATTAATTAATTCTACCCTTTCCTTCAAGTGAAATGCAGAACTGTTCTTTACACTCTCTTAAGCAAGGCTGTTCAAGAAAAGTCCTATTTTTCCAAAACAGTCAACTTTGAAAGTATATCCATATTTTTTAAAACTTGACATTTTCTGATGAAACATTAAGACAAGAACAGCTGAAGAAATTGTCAAATCATTTAAAGGAAGTCTGTGGTCTGAAAGCATTGCCCAATTGCTGCACTAAAATACCCATACCCACCATTCTGGACTGGATAGATAATAAACCATTGTTACAATACATGCATCACATGCACAGTTATCTACGAGTAACTGCATCCCTTTATACCCACGGGATGAAATGCATTACTTAGAGCTTCACAACAGCTTTCTGTTATTGTATATACTATTCATTAATTTCTCAGAAACAATATATGCTAGTTTTTACAAAACAGAGTAATGTGGTTTAATAAATAGAAATTTTCCTTTCCCTTTAATGCAATCTAACTGTTTCTGAATTGGGCGACTCAGCTGCGGCTAACCTAACACACAGGATTTTAATGCAGAAACAAGCTATTAAGCATTATTCCTACAAAGTGTTCTTAAAATGAGAAGTAATAAACAGTATTTGTTCCCTGAAGGCCTTTATAATGACATTTTACCAAATAAACATTCTACACTGTTCTTACCTCATCTATAATTGGCTTTAGTGTAACTTGCAGATAATGCATCCCTGCTAGTTTCATTGTCTCATCAATGCACTTGGAGGTTAACGAATTTCCTCTGAAAATGGTGTTTGGATCTCTGGAAGTGAACAATTTTCTGTAGTTTAGTCTCTTTGTAATGAACTGCTAATATATGGAAATAAAAGCAGCAGTGAAAGGTGACAGAATCCTGGGTTTGAATAGTCAAGCAAAACCTCCCTTTGTCACCAGCCTGCCATTAAACGCAGTCATGCAGCTTTTAGTGAACTTCCAGGGTATAACAGAAAAGCAGCAGCCTTGGAAAATCCAGAGGGACTACAGATCTTTTTTGTATTAGCATCGTGTGCTCAGTGCACTATCCAAATATACAGCAACACACAGGCTCAAATCAAAGAGGTTTACAACACAAATGTGGGAAACACATCTGTTTTCCCATGCTACTGAACAGTGCTAATTTGAATAAGGCAAAGAGGCAGTGATTTTAGTCACACAACTACACTGGACATTGCACATGACCTACTACTTGCACCTACAAAGTAAGTACTTGTGAGCTGGGAGGAAGAAGAAAACAGGCTCCAATGACACAGCCATATTTTCTAAGGGACTTAGAGCACTATTCTGTGACAACACAGCGCAGATCCCAGTTCAGTCCTGAGAACTGCGTGGCAAAGTGGCATCCTGCAGACTCTCAGGTTTTTCTACAAAGCTCTTTGCATGGAACTCATCTCGTACTAGATAGACAGCCGCTGTGACCGATAAAGCTTCAGCCAGCTGCTCTATCATGTACCTGTACCTCCCTTGCTTAGCAATTTACATTATGCAGATAGGTATATAATCAATTACCTCATCTACAATACGTACAATCAAAACCTGTGCTTAGTGACAGTGGATCAAACCTAGATCTGAAGTTACTTGCTTGCTCATATACACACTGGTATATTTTCTGTTTCTTACAGCTTACTATGGTTGAACTCATTTACAAGCAGTGAGTAACAGGATCAATTACTTTGCTGGATTCATCATTTTGTTTCACAAAAAAAAGTAAGCTCACTGCCTGCTAGAAATGCCTGAAAGTCCTGAAAACAAACACCGTCTTAGCTGCTTTATCACAGGAACATGACTGACTAGGGATCAGCAAATTTCCTCATGCTGCAGCAACCATCCTGTTTCAGCCAACCTGCAACTCAGAAAAAATACACCTACCTACAGGAAGGGAAACACTAGATCCCTCAGACACCCTGGGTAGAGTCAACCCACACAAAGACTTTATTTTGCACTGAGGAAGTTTACAGTCAGTATCTATCATTCCGCTTGACTCCCAATTGTCTCTTCTACTGTTAGTCAAGAGCATGACTACACAAGCAAAAGGCTTGTGGCAACAAATGTTCTTTAGGACCTGCTTGGTATGAACACTATGATCTTACACTACTGAACTACAGCCCACCAGTAACTCAAACACGGAACTCAAAAGAAGCAACTGAAAAAATCCAACTTCATTTTCTGCCATCCCATGCCAAATTCAATCCCATCCTTAATCCTTTGCCCTCCAACTGGGAATATTAGACACACAGCTTGCCTTAAATATTCATGATTAGGAAGAAACTTGCTTGTTGTTTTGAACAAATTTAACAAACACTCACTCAGCACTAAATGATTTAGGAGCACATGATAAAGCTGAAATGATTTCATATGAACAGCTGAAGCTAATGTAGAATTTCAGTTATCAAATATACTTAAGACTGGGGAGAGTAAAAATCCCTGCTCCCAGATTTTAGAATAGTTTTGCAAACCATTTTCACAAAAAATTATGGGAACTCCTCCTAAAGGTCAAATTAAGCAGATCTTGAAAGCAGTAAAAGAATTCATAAAGAACTCTGCCACTCAGCTAGGAAGAACAGGAACCACCCCGACATTTTCTTCTGAAATTGCCTATTTCTAGAAACTGAGTGGAGGATTCTAGCACTAGCCAATGCAGTTTAGGTATGTTTGATAGCAGCTTGTTTTTTGGTACTTACTGCGTTCTCTTCACTTCAGCATTTGCAATGGCACTTATGAAAGGCACAATCCTGCCATAGTGTAAGAAAAGCCTGACAAGAGGTATGGCCGCTTCCTGTTTCTCTCTGCAAACTTCACCCAAAATATGTGCAGCTGATGCTGAAACAGGCTGAACAGTGGAAAATAAAAACTTAGAGAAATCCTTCCAGAACAATCATTCTTTCCTTCTTTCCCCATTAGCTTCTCAATGTAGAACCCCACACAACAGTTGCAATGGCCAGTTACCCAAACGTCTGTGTATAACACGGGTGGATGTTACACTCCAGTTTTTGTGGGCTGCAAGTTCTGGTCACAAGAGGGCAGCAATTTAAAAACTATTACAGTCCAGTCTCTTTTTATTCCCCACATTTTTAATGGCTGTCTTCTCAGTAAATGTCACTTGCCTGGGAAGCAAGTGAAGAGGAAGAACTCTATCTAACCCTTTGCAATTTCAAGTCACAGTGAGTACAGAACCTAGTTCTTTTACTGAAAAAACAAAAGCACCATTACAACTGTAAAAAGTATACATAAGCGCACACATGGTCAAAATCTCTGATGTTTGAGGGTTAGTTCTTGGTTTTGGGTTTTTCTCAATTATGCAAACAAACCTGTTCCTCTCCAGTAAAGGAAAACAATTGATCAAACTGAAGCTTACTTGGTGTTTTCACATGTAAAATTAAAAAGTCACAGAGAATATGCTGCTGCTAAAACCACTGTGTTCCTGGGTGTGCCTTCACCCACCATACAGCATGCAGATAAAGATCTCTGCAAGGACTGAAAACAAGCACCAGGGATATGCAGAGCTTAACAAGGCTCTGAGGGCTGAAAAGGAAGAGCTGACCTCTCTGGTAATTACACAACCACGGTGCCAGCAAGATAGTGACAAATACTCAGACCCCTATGAAGATGATCTGCAAGTAAACAACAAACAACACAAGCTAATTACCTCAACATCTGCAGATTTTAGCAGGACATCTCTTAGCGGACTGTAGTAGTCTGAGGAAAAAACATGGTCCTCAGTGTAAACCACATTTAACCTTAAGGAACCGAGGTCATCAGGTTTCAGTGACTTGTTACCATTATCTCTGGGCTGCAGAAAATACCTGATATGCAAAAAATAAGACAGAAACTTTGCGCTGAAACACAAGATTTTCTCAGGCTATATGTGAGCACAGAGAAACTGTACAGATACACAGTATTTACATATGTCTCAAACTCCAGAGAGTTCCGAATCAGACTTCTTAATTAAGCTTGGTTGTTTTGCACCAACTGCAATATAGGAAGTTCTGAACATAAAGATTTATGTAGATATGATTAAAAACCCACACACTAAAACCATAGCACTGCTGATGAACTGCAGTAAATAATATAAAAACAACATACTAGAACTCCTACACACTACAGAGAGGCAGACTGAAACCTCTAATCACATTATCAAAACTTCTTGTTCTTACACTTGCTAAGATTACTTTGGCTTGCTTACAAAAAAGATACAAATTAAATCCATTTAAACTTTATCACATAGCAGTAATTACTCTTAAGTCTTCAGAGCAGACATATGTTTCCACTTATTCTCCAAAAGAAAAATGTCAAATACCATGCTTCGTAAGAACTAGACTGTCGGAGAAATTTCAAAGGGAGTCTCAGTTCTCCTAGAAACTCGTCACCAAACTTCAAGTTACTGGCATTCCAAAGATCAACCCTGTAATAAAAACAAATAATTTAAAATATTATTAAGAAATTTAATTTTTTTTTAAAATCCCAACCTTTTTTCCAAATTTGTTGGGGTTTTTCCCCTCAAGTCTATGAGTTAGAAAGACTTGAAACTGTACAGCAATCGTTTCCAAACAGTAAAGGGATAACCTTACCTTAGATTTCTGAAGCCTTACAATTCACCTCCATAAAACATTAGTGAAAAATGTCATTCAGATTAACAACTTCTCATCTGTACTGTTTCCACTGTCCATATTGATAAAGATTCAGAGGGCTATCTGGCTGTCCCAGATAATGGAAAAATACAGGTAAAATGGACACCAGGGTAAAAAGCACGACGTTATTTAAAGACTACATATTGTCAGTCCCTGTCTAATTTGGGATTACTAACAGCTAAGTGGCATCTTTACAAAGTTAGTTCTACACAGTTTTTCCCAGTTTCTAGCTCCTAGGAAGACTCCTGTGTCAAGCATACATATTTATGGCACCTAAACTAGTTCTGTAGAGATATTCAAAGTCTTAGGACAGTTCCACCATTCAGTATAATCTGTGTATTGGCTGAAGCTTACACAAATTTTGGCACTCAGTCCTTCACATTTGGGAAGTTCTGGTATCTATCTGTAGATGATCCTTTCTTCTCTTTCATATGCTTTTCAACATCTGGATGGAAAACAACTGCACTGAGATTCAGAGCAGAAGTATTGGTGTCCAACCCAGCATGTAGGTAAACGCTACCATACCCACCTTGAAGCAAGGGTTTCAAACTCTAGGGTATTTGTTTCTGTACGTATTTTAAGGTTTTCTCTAAGAGCTATTTTTATTAAAAAAGAAGATGAGCTGACTATTTTGCAGCTAAGTGACAGCTTGAATGTGCCTTAAACTTTTTGGGGAAAAAATGCTACATGGAAAGAAATACAGGTTTTCAAATAATGACAATTTTTAGAAGAGCAACTTTAACTGGGATAAGGTGAAAAGCCATCCACTTGTGGACATATTTACACAACCCTCCTGGTGTCAAGCAAGACACAGTAGACTGGCCAAGGAACAGATGTCGACAGTCCTGTTAAAGGTTTATCCTATCTCATGCAAGCAAAGAATACGTTACTTTTAAATCCTCTGAGCCTTGTATCTCTTAACAGTGTCTCCTGCATCAGGTGTCATACAGTAGACACATCATCAGCTCACACTGCATGCCTGCTACGTATTCAGACTGATAATTTGGACAGTATTTCTGCAGGGCAAGAAGTCTCCATAAGGAAAAAAACTTCTTTGAAAATTTGACCTTCTCTCTCTCTCCGTATTTGATGGGTTATTATCTTGCTAACCAGTTCAAACAGCTAAAGGCAGCTTCAGGAGGAGAGGAATCTTTAAGCCTATTTACACAGTCAAACTTAAAATTTACCAAGTATTTACAGACAACTGGCTTCTAGTTTATCCAAACTCTTTCAAGATGCCAACCAGCAATAACACCTTCAAACACAGACAGCAAAAGGGTTTCCCCACAGTTACAGAAAAAAATCAGTCCAAAGGATCTGTACAGGAGAACGAACAACTCAAAGTAGATCTCACACTACACAGCAAGCAAAGCAGGCATGCAAATTCTGAAGTTATTGGTTTGTGCTTTTGGAGTACAAAGAATAAACAGCACTTATTAAAAATGTTAATACACAGACCTCAGAGTCTAAAAGATCACTGTTTCCCAAGATTTTAAAAAGGCAAAATATTACAAGTGTTATTCTGAAACCGGTCAGATTGTAGTCACAGAAAGAAACAAACAGGAGAGAGGGGGAGGAGAAACAATGAATTCACCAGAACATCTGGTCCCCAAGTGTTGATATGCCCTGCCTACAACTTCCTACACCCACTCAAAAAGAGAAAACTTTTCATAGCTTTAGAGAGAAACCATGAGAGACTAAGTCTCCTCTTTACCCTGTGGAATTGTATTTTTCTCAGGAGAAAAAAAGAAAACAAATCCCCAAACCCATAAATTGTATGATCTGTCCAGAGGGCATAGGGGCAATCTAACTCTCACTAAAGAGTGGAGGAAGTGAGCAGGGGTGGAAGGGGAGCCCAAGATGGAAACAAAAACACACTGTCCCATAGGGGACAAAAGCTCTAAGGAGAATTTGCCCAATCAAGACTAACACTTTATCTGCTTTTGCCTGTTATTTAAGTGCTTAATCTTTTCCCAACTATTTTGCAAGCCTCCTCTCAAACTATTCATCTGTACCACACTGTGACATATTGGTTTTCAGGAATGACACACTTTTCTGAAGCTTAGCTCCACATACATTATTGTTGCAGACGAGTCATTTGTCCAGATAATATACTTAGCAAGTAAAACAACTGTATAATTTCATTTAGTCCAGTAGTATAAAATAAGAATCATTGAAATATTAAGCAGTATGTAACCACTGTACACCAATGTCGAGCGCCTCCTTCAAAACTATCAAAAAATCTTTCAGAGAATCCTAGCTTTCATTTAAAATCAGTGCATGGCTGAGCATCATGGTTACAAAGACTAGACTGGGACTTCTGAGACATGGTGTAGTTGCCCTTTCCATCACATACATCCCATGGAATATGGGGCATGTTACTTCATATCTGTCTACACAATGCAAAGCTTTGCAGAAATATAGTCTAGTGCTAGGCCTAAGCCACCTGCTGTGCTGCAACACTGACACCACCACAGCAGCTCAGCACTGCACCTGGGCCTCTGCTTTTACTCCCATGAGTTAGCTGTGGTTGTGCTACCTTTGCAGTGCCTGACGCAAATGTTCTCTGTGAAAGAGCACAGCTCTTGCCTCTCTCACATATGAATAGTTTCCCCTTCCTGTCTCACAGAGTCATGGCAAACAAATCTATTAACGCTCTTGTAGTGCTGTGATACTACACTGACAGGCTGTGTGAACCAGCAGCTGACTGTCAAATCAGAACAGCCCTCAATCAGTTCATGAACACAGATGTGGTTTGCTTGCTGGGAGTAAGTATTGTTCCCCCTTCTGGTCTCCCCTCCTTTTCTTACAGCCAGTTGTGCTTCTGAAGGAACTATGGAACCTTCCACTGCCTCTCTAGTGAGAATACATGGGGAAGGAGGCAGTGCTACTATTCTTCCTCCAAACACTAACATAAAGGAGAGGGGAATTTCTCACCACTCAATGCAGATATAGCAGTTTTCATTTACTGTGCATACAGATCACCAGATGGCCCAAGCCTCCAAGTTTCAATAGTATGTGATGGTAAGATGCATGTGACACTTCCAAGTTTTGCACCTCCTATTGCTTTCTCGCCTCTCGTTATACTCACCTGTCCCCACAGACACTGCTGACTGGCCTCAGCAGGTTTTAAAATAGTACTAAGAGGGTGGCACAGGGTGGGGCGGGATTGTTTTGGTTTTGAAATCAGAATTGCTTTTTTCCTGTGCAACTGATTTCACTTTTACCATACCAAATCTTGCAATAAAGGGTTAAAGTTCGGAAGGCAAAAGAGAAGAGAAACTGTCTCTGCCTCAGAAAAACTCTGAGTTCAAGAGTTTCCTTTTGGGGAAGAAGGACCTTATATAGGTTGCTAAAATTAAGTGATAAAAGAAAATATACTCTTTAACTGAGAGCATCACAGACCCTCTGGGCTGTCCTGGGAAACTGAGAGAGGGAGGAAAGGGGAGCCCAGACATAAAAGGCTGTGCTTAGTGACAACCGCATATTAGTATACACACAGCGTACATGAGAAACAAAGGAAAATAATAAGGATCTCTCCTGCATCAGAACCAACACACACATTCAAGATACGATCTACAGGCCAGTGGAGGTAAATAAATATACAGATACAGTGACAAAAACTCATCTTGATTCCTTGACAGAAAAACTATGCTTGCCACTTTGCAAACAGAGTCTACTACAAAGTTACACAACTTTGGAAGACAATTTTGTATTAATAATGTATTTTATATTACCTAATCTCCATTTTGTCCACTTCATCTACATCTTCAATGTCAAAATGGGATTTCTTGTTGTAGCTACTGGGTCTTGTAACCTAATAAAAAGGAGGAAACTTTAACAGCTTGATCTGATACAAAAACATTCTGATGTAACTTTTAGAAAGCTCTGGAAGAGCACAGTATTTTACTACAAGCAGTGACTTCAGTCGTGATACTTGAAAACATTCATGCAAGTGAGCAAACGTTGACTGAACAGATTACTGACTAAAGAGTGGTGGTTACACAATCATATCCAAGAGTAAGCAGATACTCCATACTTTTTTTACAGAGAAAGACCATCTTTAATATTACTACAGCACTTTAAGTATACATCGACAACAGAGAAATACCACTGAAAGGAGCACCACTTTCATTATCCATCTAGGGAAATAAAAGGGCAATTAGTATTTGGGTTTTAAATACAGCTGTACAACAGATGCCCCCAGGCACTCTGCAGAGGGCGGGGGAGGAACCACAACCACCTTTAAAAACATTTTGCAGTGTACCAAATTAAAACTGAGATGTTCTTCCTGTCCTGATGTCCTGAAAGTCAATTTACGCTGCCCATACAACAAATACCAAGCAGACCAATTGTCCAAGAGACTCTAGCTTGCATTATGCATATCAGAATATAGAAGCAGCTGCACAGTTCACCAACCATATTTGCAAGACTGATTAATAGGAAAGCACAGGCAAAGAAAAATGAAAAAAGGAAAGAAGTATAGAGCATTAGCATAAAAAGTTTTCGTACAAACATTTCTTAAAATTTGTTTTCTATCATGACTGTAAAAAGACTTTGATGGTTATATTTTTGCATAGTGTGCCAGTAACTTAAGAAAAAGGCTACCCCACCCAGCTGAAACCACAGCAGGAACTGATCAAATGCAAGGGTGTATGATGATGTGTAGGTTCAGCTCTTGGTTGCGTACAGAAACTGAACTTTATTGTAGGCTTGAACATGTTTGTGGCTTCCCACCCACAAAAACTGGCTTTTATTGTAAACTTGACTGTTTGATTTTGTACTGTACATGAGACGCGAATGGCAATTAAGGGAGGCAATGATACAGTTGCCTAAGTGGAGAGGAACCAGAAAACAATCTTTGGTACAGGACACTCAGAGCCTTTTGTATATGTGTGAGGCAGACAACATTTTCAAAGTGATGCACAAAAACCAAAAGGTACTACTAGCAGCACTGGAGACCAAATGCTCCAGATTAATGAAATCAAATGCACCTGGTAAGCCCAAGAGCACAGTGGATTTAAATACAGCCTACAACTTCAGCAGCTAAACACAAATTTCCTCACCCTAGCCTTGCAAACAGTTCACTGTTTCTGCAAAGTATCCTACAGGCCTGTAAATAACAGTTTCTACTACCACTGTGAAGCTAACAGTGTAATTTTTAATAAGGAAGCAAACTTTTAAGTCTCTTACTATGTGTAACACAGGAGTTGTTCCAAAAAGCTGTAGCATAGGTGTAACTTACAGCACGTTCCTTCTAAGTAAACACTTTCTAAGAAGTTTTACCGGAATCTGCATGTATGACATCTCCCTGTTCACCCATATGACTACTTAGTGTGCACATCAATACAGCTCAAGAAGGGTATTCCTAAAGAGATAGCTCTGTGGAAATGGAGATGAGGAAACTCCCAGTCCACTAAACCAGTGCTAAACTAGCTGACTCATAACTTTGTACAAAAAAGGGGCACAACTCTGCTGTGTTGGTCCCTTTCATCTGGCAAAGCTGGGAAGCCATTTATCAGCTGCTCAAGTATTTTTCAGCACATGCAAGTTTACAAACAGGTCCCCAGCACTTCCCTCTTGAGTTCCTGTAAGAGGACCATTTTCCTGTAGCTGCACACACAGCTCCACACCACTCTGCAGCTGAAGCAGGGGTGAAAATGGCTCCTATCAGGTGCAAGTTTCACTCACAGTACCTCTTAAATAAGCCTTAAATACCTTCTATTTCCCAAACGGACAATAAGCTATCTTTCATTTAGAAAATTAAATCTGTGTGACTTTCTGGTTGTAGAAAGGAAAGCACCCATTCACTGTCTTTTACAGATCAGCTTCTTCCTTGGAGGTTTGGACAATCACAGTGCTAGCAGGCTGCAGGAAAGCTGATGAAGCTGTTTAGAAGCAGAAAGTGACACCACTGTCAACAGCATGAATCTCTCAGCTCCACAGGAATCGGAGCACTTCGTTTGCATTCACCAGCCACAGGTCTGCCCATGTCTCATTAGTGAATGTATTTCCCAGTCATAGCAGTTCTACTGAACCTTGTTACTTGAAGATGTTTAGCCTGATATGTACTAACTACTCTCAAAATGACATAAATCTATGATGGCTCTGTCTGCACTAAGGGTATGTTAATATTTCAGAGTTCTGGCTGATTCAGTCACTTCCCAAGCTCTTCTCTTACCCACACAGAATTCATTTTGCTCTGAGTTAGCAGAACAACTGGGGCATGGGCTTGAGTTCAGGTTTTGCTTTTGCTGGTACTTGCACGCAACCCAGCTCTCAGCATAAATGCAAGCTGAGCAAGCCCCCAGCTCCCTCCCTCCCAACTCCAGCTGGAAGATGTTTTGTTTCCCTCCTTCCTCTCCCAGTATGGCACCACCTGCCAAGTTTAGTGTTTAAACACCAAACATTCGCTGTTTCTGCAGGACACAGAAGGCTGAGGAATCAGGTGAAGTTTTTGTGGCTTACAGTCTGAATTCCTGGATTACATTCTCATTAAAAAGTTCTCACTGACAGGCTCCTCCAGAACTGCCTACGTTAAGAATAAGGAAGCCCGTTTTAGTTTATTTACATATAGCATCACTCTTGTATCACTGCCAAAGACCACAGTTCTGGGCCAGGTGACAGACTGAAATCCTGGGTAAACATACAGACACCTCAGTGCACTTTCAGCACTTGGTCTCACAAGATCTCTGCCCCTCCAACTGTGCCCATGCACCAACTCCATATAGTCTCATGGAGCCAGGAAGCAGGTACAAAAGCTCACTGCTAGCAGGGCAGTTACATCCTAGGATGAGACATGCTGGGTTGGCAGAGCAAAGATTACCTTTGATAGCTATCCTAGCCTACCCTCATGGCTTCCAGCCCTTCAGGCACTACAGAAAGCGCTCCTATCAATAAGCAACTTGCTAAATCTGTTTCTCATATCCAAACACATTACATCAACAAGAGCATGTTTCTGCTGGTATGACAGACTTTAGATTAGTCAGACAACTATTGGCTTCTAGGCAAAGATGGTGGTTTGTAGAGGGAGCGGGAAGACAGCAATGTCAAGAATGACATGTGCACTTCAGATCTGCACAGTGCAACAGCACTCGTATGATTCCTCTCTTCCCCGCTCTCCTTCCTGATGTGGCTGTGTCCCAGAACTGATTCAAGAAACCACATCCCTAGGTGCCATCCCTATGCCAGCAACAATTTCTAGTGCAAATGTGATCTGAATGATGCAAGCCATATGAGCAGAAAGGGCTTTTCAATCTATGCCAACTGCACTGTGCTACTCTGGATTTTTTTCATCAGCTTTGTTATTTCAGATACTTTCTTGAGGTGTCTACTGAAACAGAACAGTCAAGCATAGAGCAGAACTATGATATCCAAGAGAAAAAGAGAATGATACACATACTTCAGAAGACAGAATGAAAAGTTTCAAGAGAGAACTAAATTATAAACCCATACACATATATGTATGCACACACCACAACTAAGAGCTACTCTTGCCAGAAAGAACCGAAATGAGTACTTTTATAGAAGTTATACTTTATCTTAACTGGACTTGTTGAAACTGCTCTGTATTAAATAAAGCTGTAGAGGTTTCACCCACTTGGAGAAAAGGCACTGGTATTGCAGCAGACTGGTAGACAGCCAGAAAAACCAGTTTAAGTGTATTTTTCCTATACAGTTTTCAGTATTCCTAAGGAGATAGCCATCCTCCCATTGGCTGGGAAAGACAGGGTGAAGCACCTACAAAAACACAGACTAAGAAAAAAAATTATAATTTTTCTCTGTGTGTGGTTTGTTTGGGTTTTTTAAACTCATTTTTAAACGTCCTTTTTTCAAAACTCTAGTGGAGCAAGATGTGGTTAAGTGTAAAGCCTGTTGCTCAGAAGTGCCCAACTTGAAGCTTTTCCTATAGAGCACCTGAGGTGAAGCTGGATACTGCTCCTTCAGCAGACAGCCAGTCTGAGCCCGGGTACTTCTTTCCCCTGCACCATGCTTTGAAACAGTCTTCAAAGATGACAGCTGGCACAACACGGAGCAGGATGCCGTGCCAACTATCCACAGTATAGTATTTCAGCTTATCACCCGTTCTTTTGAAATACCAACCTCAAAATAAAACACTTCATCAAAATGTGGATTGTTGGTCTTCTTTTTAACTTTAGTCTTTTTGGCTTCTGATCTGAATTAAGGAAACAAAATAAACAAAAAAAAAAGGTTAAGAAACAACATTACTAGAAGTGTGATCCTAGAACAGAGCCACTGAGGAGGAAATAGCCATCCACTTGATTTTTCTGATAAAACGGGAATGCCATGTGGCTCCAGCACAGCAAAGCACAGACACTTGCACACATTTAAGAGAGATTCAATGCATTCCTGTTTCTCTAAAGTGGCAGTAATCACATTTTGTTATCCTATTTTAAATACAACTCCTTGAACCCTTCTTCTATCACTTGCTTGACATAGCAGAATCTTTTATCCGTACAAAGCAACTGACAAGAATGGGGCTCTGAGCAGCAACATTTGGAGGATGGTTTCAGTCTTGATGTGACTCAAATTCCTCATACTCTAAAAACACAGGAGACAAAGACTAGCATAGCTATTTCTGTGATTTATATTTTATAATTCTGGTCTGAAAAATCAATCACTGCTTTTCAGTGACAATCAAAAAATCCAGAAGGCTTTCTTCAGTAAGAATATTTTTATTGCTGTCTTACCATCCCTTTCCCCGCAGCACCAGCAGCACTTAGCTAATATGGTGGTGAATTATTATGAGCAGTGCTGAGCAGAAGACTCTTCCTACTGTTCTGTAGGAGTGAGACACGGCAGACCTCCTCCCAACCACTCAGCAGGCCTGACCAAGTTCAGCACTGCCCATTCATCCCCTATGGGCCGTGCCATCCATCTGTGCCTGCCTTTGAGAACACAGACATTGACTGCTTGGTGCTGGGCTCAAGCCAGCCAGTGCATTTCTCACAGGCCAGCCAACAGCTGTTTGATGGCTTCCAAATGTTATGAACCTATGCTTGATTTGTTCTCGCTACCTACAAGAGAAAAGCTGTGTGCTGCCCTGGGTCACCAGTCTTACCCTACAGCTCTGCAGGCATAGATAAAACAGACGCAGATGGAGAGGCACATCAGCCACATGGAAAACTGACCTACTAATCATTTCATCCCAGAATCTATCATTCACTTCTCATGCACCAAAGCTGCTTAGATGGCTTGTGAGTGCTTATATTCATTAGACAGCTCTATGTATTTCATAGAGGTCAAGTAAAGCTGGGTGATTCCTAGTGACGCTACAGACCTCCCGTGTGACTTGAATGGGCCTGTCCACCAGTACACAGTATTTTTCCATCTATAATACAGGCAAAGAAAGAGTTTTGGTCAGGAAGTCTGATGACTCTAAGTACAAATCACACAATAAACAGCAGCACGTTTGTCGAAATTTTTATGCTTGGCATTGCATAACTGCAGTTGAATAAAGCAGCTTTCCTACTCTAAAATGAGAGGCACTGGAAAATCCAGAGAAGAGTATGATGTACAGATTAAGAATATCCCACTATCCCTAGGAGAAGCTAGAGGTAAGAGAGACTAATCTCCTCCAGGACACAGGACAGATTGCCAACCCCATCTAATCAGTCACACTTGCCAATCAGTCTCTTTACTGATAAACCCATCTGGGAGGGGACTGGGAAGCAGGATGTAGAACGGGAGGCGATTAAGGCAGCACAATTATTGAGCAATTACAAAGCAGTGAATGGGAATAAGCCGAATGCTGCTTGCTGGAGATAGGAGGCAAGCCTTCTCCCCCCATGAAAACCCAGACAGGAATAGGATAAGGCTATGCTCCTTACTCTGAACGGAGTACGTTATCAATAGTCATACATTATCCAGACTGGGGGGGCAGAGGGAAGCAGACAAAGGTAAATTTGGACATTCGAGGGCTAGTCAATCGATCTCCTTACAGTTTCAGTAACAGCCACCCAGCCAGTCATTTGAAACTAGTTACAGGCTTAAAACAAAGTGTACAAGTCAAATATCCAAGTCCATTAATGGAGATAAGGCACAACACACCTAGACAAAGATGAAGAACACAGACAGGCTCAAAGACTCCTCTACTTGCAAGGTAAATATTTGCCAAGAATGCTTCTTAATTATAGTATTTTCAATAAACTGTTGTAAAACATTATTAATAACCCATGCTACCAAATTTGATTCTTTGAGGTCACAGCAGAGCTGTTTTGTTTCTAAAATGACACAGACATAAAAGATGACTAGATAAGCCAAAACAAAACAGTGACATCCAACAGCACAGGAAATTTTTATAACAGATGGGAAAATTGAATCCCAAGTTTCAACTGAAGAGTGTTATGCAGAATCTCATCACTAAAACCTCATTTCAAATTTTATCCATGCTATTATGTCTGCATATATCAAATTACAGGACTGAGCCATCGAGGGTTTTTGACATACACATTGATTTGTCACACCTTCAAAGTGAAGACACTCTAAATATTCACATGCAAACGTGCATACTCGGCAAGACATTGATGCATTCACATTTCTCTTCCACCCTGCTCAAAATTAGGCAATGAATTTGCTCAAAAACTGGCCTCCAACTGTGAGGTGAGAAGATGCATAAATTAAGATTAACCACAAATTACATACTCTGGGATATTCAAATTATTCAGAGATTATTCAGATCTTTACATAAATCAAAACTGAAACAAGCCTCAAATTACTTACTCTAGCATAATTCAGTAGGTCATATAAATCCCCCCCAACACTTAACATATTCTAGCAGTGCCTAAATGCTCCCAGCTGTCCATGTGAGAAAGCAAATTTCTAATAGACAAAGGAAACAGAAACCATCCTTATCAAACGGAAACTCTTGACTGTGCAATACTTGCCTGGAGGGTCCTGCTAAGGTAACAGTGGCATAGGGATCACATTGCCCGTTCACAATGGGCAGCCCTTGGCACTCTAAAACTCTAGAAAAGAAGAAAATGAAGACAAATTAAATAAATAGAAACAGATTGGAGTGTAAATTAAAGCAAAGCATTTTCATAGTTTTCTTTTCATAATACTTTACACCAGGGAACTGAAATGTCACTAAGCAGAAACATTTAATTTATACCTGAACTTAAAAATACATTTTGTTCTTAAATACTAACTTTAGTAGGGTCAAAAATACTGTTAAATTACTGAGAAACCTTAACTCAAAGGATTCTTATTATGCAAGCACAGCAACTTAAGGCTCATGAAGTAGGAGTCTGCTGTCAAGATGGGAGCTGTCAGCACTTTAAAATTCTGTGACAACTTATTCACCAAAATACATAACCAGAATTTACTTCTGTAACAGAAGATTAAACAAACCCCACACAGACAGATCCCAGAAGTAGTTAAGTAATTTCTCAGAACAACATTCGTGAAGACCTCAGTGCTTTTGCAAAACTTGGCATGTGCTTATTTGTAAATGTGTGTTAATTACAGACCAGGAAACAATATGACACAGCCACCCTTCTCCATGTTCAGCAGCTCTGCACTCAAGTAGTAACAGAGACATTGGAGGGACAAAATGCATCAAATTGGGGTTTGCTGCACACAATGGTGGGAAAGCTGCACTTTTGCACTCTCATTTCAACATCTCTTAGGGGAAGAAAAAAAAAATAATAAGAAGAAAAAACCCAACACAACTCCCCCCCCAAAAAGTGAAAAAATGTTGCATGTTTCAGAAGTTAAAACCTACTGAGGAATGTAGCACCAACTGGAAACAAAGACAGACAAGCCAGTTTCCAGGACTCTCCCTCCTGCAGCAAGTTCTGCTTCCAACAGGTAACCTGCTGGGCTAATGCACTTGCACAGTTTTAATGGGAAAATTTCAATGAAGACAAACAATGAAGCTCTTTGGGCAAGTGAATAGTACTATCACTGCAGTGTGAAATATCATGCAAAATTCTCAGTGCTGTAACATCACACAAAAACCAATAGCCATTTTACTGTTTTCAGTGACAGTAACTTCGATGCAAAAGAATATTAAGATGATTAATAGAGAAAAATCACTCACAAGCTTCTCAATTGCACAGCCTTAACCTAGATAACTCCTCATTGCTAATTCACTAACACTAGTACAAAATTATGTTCTGTTTTCTGGATATGCAAGTGAAATCATAGATCAAAACCACAGAGAAAGTCAGGAAGAGCCTGGATTGCATAGGCCATGTGCTGCTTTTATTTCTGGACTTCTACTATTTCACTACAAGTTTACCATCCACATAGACAGAATTTAGAAGCCTCCAAGCCACCCAGTTTAAGCACATATCTGATATTGCAGAGTGCTGCAACACAAACAGTGAAATTCAAGCCACAAATTCTATCCCAGCAGCAGCTGGAAATACATGGTGTAAGCTTCAGGAACCCTCAACATCAAGCAACACACAAAACACGTGGTATGGTTGCTGCAATGCAATGCATACAGTGCCATTTGAGATGACTCTGTTTCTTCCACCATCCCTTGCTGCTGCTCCAGAGAGGCAGGAGGTACCCATGAAACATGTAAATTTGACATCTCCACGTCTCTCACAGGCCTCATAAATAGACCGGATGCCCGTTTTCAAGCAACCAAGTTCTACTCCAAATTCACCCAGCCTACCTTAGAAAAAGTGTAGACTAAGCTTTTTTTTGCACATGTAATAGTACAAATACTCAAAACTGTAAGGGAAATGCCACTTATAAAATTTAAAAAGGGCAGATGTGAACAGAAAGAACATTATGGGGAACTTTACACTGTAGCCTTCTGACAGAGTATCTGTCAGTGCAGGAGGAAAAACCAGTAAGTACCAGCAGAAAGTTTTTATGGAGAGGCAGGAACAGCTTGATTTTCTTACAAGTAAGGGACAGATCGTTTTCCTTCCAGTGGTCTTTACACTAGTAGGACCATATTCACAGCAGAAACACTTTGCCAGTGAGCTACAGCAGGACTGCTGATAATTCTTTTAGGATGGCAGATGTAGCTTGAACATATTCCTATTTAACAGAACAATTGTACACCAAGTGTCAGTGTCAAACCAAACCCCTACGTTCCAGTGCTTCCTAAAAGCAGTCTGGAAGTTCCTTAAAATGAAACAGTAACTCAATGGCTTTATAGCAGTCAGCCAATTTTCTGCTGCTGATGAATGGCTTCCAAGCCAGCTCTCATCCATACGGGAAGAACTACGTGAAATTTAAGCAGTCAGAGCATGTGGCCAGAGAGAGTATGACTCCTGTTTTAGTAAAAGCAGTTCTTTCAAGAGTATGCAGACAATAGAAAGTGATCCCAGAGAGCATAATCTACACTAGAGGACATACAGTTTGCAAATCACTACACAAACAAAACAGAAAATTAAAAAAAAAAAAAATCACAGATGAATCTCAATGATGAAAAGTGAGAACCCACTCAAAAAAAAATATGCATACCCTAACTGTACACATATACAATGACAGGATCTATTCTAATATTGCCACATAGAAGAATTTAAGGTTTTTCTTGTGGACAGCCCTCTGTTATCACATCAGTCATCAGCAATGGTTAAAAAGGCAAGCAGTATCACCAGCTGGCTGGAGAGAACACAGCAAGGTACATCACTGGGCACCTACAATTTGAATTGTGTGTGCTCTCCAGAACACATGGAGAAGAACAACAGATGGCTTCTAATCACTCATAGCTCTCCCAGGCCTGTACTCTCCAGCTCAGAAAACAGAAGTTATCCATCCACAAACAGCTTACAAAATCATGAATGGTGTGAATAACATTTCCTCACAAAATAAGAATTATGGGGCACACAATGAAATTACCAGACAGAAGGTTTAAAAATAAACAAAAGGAAGTACTTTTTCTACACAATGAAATTGCAAAACTTATTCCCATGGGGTGCCGTGGAGGCTGAAAGAATACGTGGATTAAAACCAGCACTACAAGAACTCATGGAGTGTAGGCTTGTAGGCAGCTATTAAAGCTTAATGGTTCAGAAGCCTCCTTCAGCTCAGGAAATCCCAAATTGGTGATCAGGAAGGGTGCAACATTGGAGCAATCATACCACTTGAAATATCACTCACTAGTGAGTACCAGAAACAGTACTAGGCTAGACTAGAGGCGCATTTTACACAGTAGGGTAGCTGTTCCGTTCACTAAGTAAAAAGCAAAAACAAAAGGAAAAAAAGAAAAGGAATAAAACAAAATACACACATGTTCTTGTGCAGTCATGATGACTTAAGAGTAAGATGCTTCTTTGTGTGCAGCTGGAATAAGAAAAGCAAAAACAACCTTGAAAGAAACAAAATGTGGAAAAACAGGAAACAGACACCAATAGACTGTATCACAAGCCTTTCAGGTAATTTAAAAGCAGTTATTGTTTAAGAACGTTGAAGAAATCAGAATCTTCAAAAGACTGAACACTTAAGATTTTGAGGAAGGAAGGCTGTGTTTGGAGAGACGCTCATTCTGGTTCTTGTCTCTTACAAAGCATTATGAGGAGAAACAATAAAACTCAACAATGCACAGGTCTGGTTGACTCATGTTAGAACACTCTCCCTTAGCTACAGGATACTGCAATGCTAGGGCTGCTTTTGCTACAGCCATTTTCTTCAGTCATGGGAAAGTTGCTAAGTCAATTAACGCTCCTCCTCTCCCAGCCTGGTACCAAAACACTGGCTTTTCTTGGCAAGCAGGAAAAGAGCTGGAAAAAAAATGTCAGCTACTCAGAGACAATAAAATGGAATCTCAATTCTGCCACATGGCCATCAAGTTATTTAGACTGACAGTTCATATCAGGATTAGATGAAAAAGAAAAAAAAAGTGCAATAAAGGTATCATCTTGGGAAAGGGGGGCATAGTGGGAAGCAGTGAACAAAGTCAGTAAAAATAAAACACCCTTGCTCTAGTCATCTGCAGAATTAACTTAACTTACATGTACTAGAATAATGAAAAAAAAGCCTAGACAATCAAGATTATTCAAGAATTACAAGTCAACTCATCAGACCCTAGAGAAAAAAAATGTATGGTGGCTGCCAGAATCTTTTCTACCCAACTGGTAATTTCTCACCATTAGCTGTCTGGAGCCCAGCTGAGGCAGAGTGCCACCCCTCACAGCTTGCCTGGCTGGGCAGAGCTAAGGTTAGAGCTGGGTCATATGAGGAAACTCTCAATGCAGCTGCCTCACTATATTTTGCTTGTGGTTTATAAAATTAATAGGTTTCAAGAAACAAGGCAGTTCAGTTTTCAATGTGGTTCATGACCAAATCTTCAGAAGAGTAAATAAGCTATGGAAAATTCCCAGTGGGTAAGAGAAAACCTCAAAAATCTAAACACACCATAAGCATGCCCTTGTGCCTACAGAAGCTGAGAGGGTGGCAGGAACAGAATGTCTTGAAAAAAAAAGAAATATTTTTCAACAAAGACTAAGTAGCTCATATCTGACAGGACAGGCATTTCCTCTGCCTCTGGGTTGCCAACTAAGCACTGTGGGCTGTAATCTCTGACACAGCCCCTACACAAACATACTCAAAACCAGGCTTAACACAGGTGAGCAACATCAGAATGATCCAAACCCACAGGCATTCCATACTCCTTCCCTGGAACTGCAAAAATTGTTTAAAAATTACAGGCTTTGTGATTTGTTCAAGATGCACATATGTCATCAGCCTCCTTGTGTGCCAGAATGGACAACCAAGGCAAAAAACAGACAAAGAAAAGAAACCAGAAGGGACATAGCTGTTCTTAAAACTTGTATGTGCATTTACTGTTCTTCTAGAATAAATCACCTCCAGTCTACTGAGTCAGGCTCAGTTGTTTCGCCACTTTCAGCCTAGGGTAGGGACCAGCACACCATTCCCACTCTCCTTCTCAAATTAGACTGTTTTCTCACTGTGATTCCTCAAGAGAAAATAAATACATCACTTTTTTCTATACACTTGCTTTCTATAGCTGCACCATGTATTTGAATTGCTTGGTTTCTGGGATCAATATAAATACTTAGCAATTTTACTCATCTATCTTACCATTCCTCTATTTCCAGCCTCTGCTTGTTCCACCTCTCTTTCATTTCTTTATCTTGAGACTTTGTTCCATCTCATGTGCACATTTTTTTGGGCATACTCAGGTTCTGCTCTGCATCATTTTAAAGACAAGAGACTTCCTCCTTGCTTGCTCTAGTGATCTAACGATTACTTGAACATGCAATACTTTCTGAGGTGAGCCTGACCAGACAAGTACCAACTCAAAAGCAAACTTGTGGTAGATTTGTCAGAACTGTCATCAAAACAACGCATCTTTGGCTTATGCTAAGAACTTGTTTGGTGAAGTACTTTTCCCAAAGATGAATATATGACTTAGCTTCTTAAGTCTCTCTAGATGTCTCTTTTTTTTTCCTTCCCAATTTTTCTTTTCTAATGACTAGAGTCATCTTGTAACATATGTACTGTCCTGAGTACTTTGTCTTCCAAGGATGACAGAACACCTCTAAATAGTCCCTCCTTGTGACTGGGCTTCTCATGGCACATAAAATAAGGCTATTAATCTTTAACTTCATAATAGAGCAGTCCAGTGTTTTTGCCTAGTCTGACAGCAAAGAGGTGGTGTCCTTTCCTTGCAATGTTCAGCTCATTCCTGAACATCGGTGCAGCTTTGCACCACGAGCTGAGCTCCTTACTCATTCCCAGAGGTTTAAGAGGAACTTAGATGTAATCCTGCATGATAGACTTTCATGTACACCTTGGCCAACCTCACATCTGTGTGGGCACAACTTGCACCTTCAACTGCAACCAGGCCTCCTTCTTATTCCCTTTATCACAGCCTTAATAAACCAGCTATATTCATGTGTTTCAGAGAGGCTTTGTCAGAATGTAACTGCATTCACCACTAATAAGCAGAAAGGTGCTATGTCCAGCTCAGAAAATTCTCTGAATCATAAATTTTCGGAGGCCAGGAGAGTGTGTCACTGTATGACTGCGCTCATAATTCTTCATCTCCTAGACAGACTCAGAGTTAGCATCCTGGGCTGAGTCTGACCAAATGCTACATCTGAACCGCGGTTTGTGTACCTTCAGACAAGCCTTGCACTTCCCCTTCACTTCCACAAAGTAGTCTACTGTATCTCTACTGAGAATTTAACATAAACACACAACCCTTTTTTGTCAAGAGGCGGACCAAGTGGCCAGTTTCTTCTGGAACAAGACAAAAATTTTTACAGTTTACTCAATCCTGGTTTTAAATTCTACTCTGCCTTCATCATGAAAAATACTACAATTATTATGTCCCAACCATCTCTAAATTTCTTCACTGATCTATACTCTGACTTTAACTTGCCCCTGTCCCCAGGGAATAAGGAGGCTAAGAATACTGAATCCACATATTAAATCAAATCCTTGTCCTCTGGATGATCATCTGAAGCCAAAAGATCATGCCCACTCCCAGTAAGTGAACACCAGCAAAAGAAGATTTCAAAAGTGCCTATTCCTTGACTTTCAGAAGTGATCTATTTGTACCAAAACAAGATTTCCTACTATTCTTCTCACCTGAATGTTGTTTTGCACTGGGAACAGACCAGTTTCCTCTGATAGCAGTTCTCACATCGTGGGAATTGCCTGCAATGATGTGCTCTGGTTCACTTTCAAGTTATGTCCCGCACAGACACAAAATGTTACAGCACTGTGTAGAGTCTGGTGACCACTGATCATGCCACCATGGTAGAATGAACTAGGGAAAGGAAAGGATGGAACAATGTCCAAGTGGATATAGCAATACTGAACGAAATACATCAATATTTGCTTTATTATCATGATTTTTCAAGACATTTTCCCATTACATTATTTCATCTCTCCAGGAAACCTGAAACCAGAGTCTTTACCCAATCCTCATCCACACTGCTGCTCTTCAGTCTCTCCTCCCACCACTCTTACTGCCCCTCCAGGAAAACCACTCTCCTTGAGGAACTCCAGCAGTACCCTATTTTCTCTGGATAATACCCTCCTCCTCCTGAGTTTATTTTGGTGAACAAACAAGTTCTGGCTTACAAGCAAAAATAAACACTTGCCATCTCCTCAACATTCGAGAGGATTAAGAGTTAACTGGAGCTACTTTTCCCCCCTTCATGGGGCAACTCATTCTGCCACATGGTCTGTGGTACTAAATGAAATCCTGCCCCATTCACATAAATGGCACTTCACCTGGACCAGCAATTTACTCAATGTGTATTCCCTTAGAATAAAGACTGTACAGCATTTGAGGCATTGACTCTGAAACATTTATATAGAAAATACATTATACACTCAAAACTACTCCGATTTTGATAGGCCTTAAGGACACCAGAGGAATAGGCTGTGCAGGCAACTGTTTCGGTTTTTTCCCCTTTAGAATATCCCCCAAAGCCTCTATGGCAAAAGCACAACAGAAACCTTGAAACTGAGATTACAGCTGCAACCCCACGTAAGCACTACATTTTCGTCCCCATTTCCAGTTCAGTTGAAAAGTCATAGTCCAGCGAACCATTTAAACATGTTCTTAAACCCGTGTTACCCTGAACGGATTCCTTCCTAAGCTAACCTACAACAGCTTTTTCAGCCTCATGCACCATGCAGATTAGCTTTTGGTCTTAAGTGGAAAGCTCTGTATGCACAAAATTTCTGTCACACACACATGATTCTTGTTAACACAAGGCTGTCAATGGTGATTTCCTTCTGAGAGAGCAAAGGAAGAGGAATTGACTGCTAGTGTCTGGGTTCAAGCAAAAATTTCTTTTGCAGGTATTTTACTGAAGATATTGTATAGCAAAACAGGGACAAACAATCATACAAAGCCAACAAATAATGTATAGAAAGCAAGTGAAAGCTAATGAGCACAGCCTCTACTTCCCCATTCTAAACCAAATCCTGTGACAGATACTACAGTAAAACTACATCCAATGCAAAAAACCCTACTTCATTAAATATAAGGAAGAAATATTGTCAACACATATATATCCCTAAAACCAGTGTCACTTCAAATAAACTGCAAACTTCTCATGTCATTAAAAATCTACACATTTCTTAGAAGTTTAAAAACAGTATTTTTTTTTGTATTAATATGGGAGCTGTCCTCCATAGTACGGTTCAAAACATTGCATTTGCTTCCCAATATCCACTCTAGAAAGACCTTTAAGAGCACACATTTACAGAGCACCATCTGTACTCTGTACTAAAGAGAGCAGACTAAAAAGTGTGTGTCAGCCATCCTGTTCTCTCAGGACAAGGAGTTAATCCATTAGTAGTTAAGCCAGTTTATGAGCCAATTACAGGAGAGTTGCAAGCATCCTAAAAGCCTCTTCAGAAAACTCTTCTGATATGTCAGTATTAAAAAATGGTTAAATTATCCTTTATGACAGTGCCCTGAGGCTTTAAGCAGAGACACAAGCTCACTGAAATTTTGAACCACACTGATTTAGTGACTGTTCCTGGCACTGACATCATCATTTCCTTCTGCCTTGGTCTCAGACTGGCAACCCCAGCTATTAACAGGGAACAAGAGCTTAACAACAAGAGAGAAAAGAGGCTAAGCAAGGAGAAGTTATTTCTAGTACATGCTGATATTCAGAGAAGACAAAAGACTCAAAAGTTAAAGCAAAGCAAGTAGTATATAAAAATAATAATGGAATAGCAAAACAAAAGAAGATGTATAATCAGGAAAGGATAAATGTGCTTATTGATGGTACTATATTGATTCTTGTAGAGGCAAGTGAAGAAATCTGAATTTCATGCAGTATGGCAGGAAGCCAAGGAATGGGTCAACTTATCAAGGCAGTTGCAGAAGCACTCATGTTAAAGCAGCATGGTGGGAAATGCAAGAGGACTGAAGTACAAAACAGCAACAATTACAATACACAGCAAATGATTAGAGCCCAGCCAACAGCTTTAGCTGAGCTGACTGCGGCCTGCGGCAATCCTAAATGGAAGCAATGAGATACTGCCTTTACAAGCTGATAAGAAAAGAAAGAAGACCAAAAGGTAGCATGGCAGCCAGAGGCAGAAAGGCTGTTATGGCTAAGTAATGAAGCCAGAGTATGACACAAAAATCCCCCATGTAATTTTCATTTGCTTGGAAAAGTATATTGGTCTCAGTGTTCTGTATGGGAAGTACAGGTTTTATGGAAAGAAAACTGCACTGAGATCTGACTTGAGATATGTCCAAGTTCAACCTGCTCCCAGGAAGGAGCTGCAGGTACACAGCACAATCCCTCCTGTCACTATGTGCATGCATGAGCACATAAGCAAACAAAACAAGCTGCACAAACACGTCCTGACTTTTCCCCTCCACCAGCCAGTGGAGGCCAGAAGCATCTACAACTATTAAATGTTTGATACCCACATGACAAGAAGAAGACAAAACGAAGAAGCTATTGGAATGACTGACATTCATCCCTAAGACAGAGGGTGATGCATGGCAGAGCAGAAGTTACCAAGAAATCACCCAAAAGCTTTTGAGCCTACTGGCAGGAATCTGATTATGAAGTAAAAAGATAAGGAAAAGGTTAAAAGCAGAAGCTTTAAAGAACTTAGGACAGAGAGAAGGAAATAAGGCACCCTGGTGGGGAGTGGGTAGGGGTGGGTATGTGAGAGCAGGGGTATTCAACTCTAAGAAACAGAAGAGCTAAACAGGAGCAGCTCATCCTACGGCTTTCCTACCTAGCTGGTGAGCAAGAGTTTGCTCCCAAGTGCTGAGTATGGTCAAGTCAAACAGATATCCCAGGTTGGCCATAGACAGTAATATTTTAAATAAAAATTTAGACATGCTGGTAAGTGACCTGAACTGACAGACACCTGGAACAACTGGGAGAACATGAAGTATAGCAAATTGGAATAGAGCATCTAAATCACATGCCATGACACATTTGAACCACAGGGACCAACAACCCAGAACTCCTGGGCCAAGAGAATGCATCAGCTGAGATGCATCTTTTGGGTGATACAGGATGCACACAGGAAGGGAATTAGATGGTTTAAGGAAAGCCATAGCACCAACAGAAGGTAAACCCAGCCAGCTTCTTCTTGTCCCTACCCAATCCAAGTATAATGATTTCTCTACTAAATAAATTCTTGAATACTCTTCCACATAGATTTTCACATCATATATTTAATTAGATGCAGTAACAAATACAGCTTTCTAAATGAAAGCAAAACAAAAATAGGTTGTAATTTATAAAGAAAAGAAGTAATTATTTGTGGAACTAGAAAGCAATCAAAGGTTCCTTCAAACACTTCACAGAGGCCACAATCTTCTGTAATGAGAATGCCTTGGCACACCTGAAGTAGGCGGAACCTTTAATGCTTTAAAAAACTCAACTTGAAACAACTCAGAACAACTCTTGATTACATTTATGTGAACAATCAGACAAGCTGGGATCTTGATTAACAATAGTTATTATTAAAGGGCAGTGATATTTGCTACATTTTGCAATACTTTCATTATGGAATTCAAATTAAGTTGATTCATCAGCCCTGCCAAGACCTGATGGCAGTTATGTTGCCAACTAAGTTCCAAAGTAATGCTGATACACTGAATTTGTTTGATTAGAGAACTGGGCTAAGGTTATACAAATTGTGTCACAGTGAACATAAAAATGCTCTCCAACTAGAATTCACAAAATAATACTAATAACTTGATTCTGTCAGGATTTACATATCTAAAAAGATGTTAATGTATCTCATTGCGATTACAGACAATGAAGTAATCAAACACAGGAGGCAAAAAATAAAAAGCACACAGTATTTAACACTGAAATCATGGCATTATATCCTCAAAAACTGTCCTTTATTTAAAAAAAAGAAACCCAGCCCAAACCAGAAACATTCAATTTAAATCAGATACACCAAGTCTGTGGAAGGTGGGAAGCAGAACAGTGTCTTTTTTAGTAAACCAAACAGTAACATACAGATCGAGCTTGTTAAGTTTCATTTACCTAAATTTTTTACACTGATGCAGACAGAGCTATTCATAGAATGGTTTGGGTTGGAAGGGACTTCAAAGTTCATAAAGTTCCAACTCCCTAGTAACGGGCAAGGACACCTTTCACTAGATCAAGTTGCTCAAAGCCCCATCAAAGTAGCACAATCATCAAAAGGCACATTTTGTAATATACTTTCCTATGAAATTAACTGAAAAACCCTCACCAATGTCCGTGACTTGGCAAAAGGAGAGATCAAACAGGATTCATAAACCATTTATTTCAAAAACAGCTGTCACAGGATGGTGACTTGCCTAATTTGAATCATTCCTCTGGTCCTACAAGGAGATGTGCAATAGTGTTTTGTGCTATTCACACCATGAATGTAATAAAGAAATTCCACAAAGGATGCTTTGTGGCCTCTCGGTGGCAACACCAAAGAAAGTAGGTCCTGCAGACAAAATCTTCCATTAGCAGTGAAACCTCCTCCGTAAAGCATCATCCCCTGCAATGCTACAACTGTAAAGCATCAGACTCTCAAGACTCTCCACAATTTTTAAGACATTACAAAAATACCTACACCTCAGTAGTAGGACTGTCTGCTACTGAGTCATCACAGAGCAAAACCCAGAAGGTGCCTGGAGAGGAAGCCACAGACTTCTAATGGAAGACAAAATCCCTTTAACCTGTTTGATGGGAAAAAGCACCAGTTACGACTACTGGCACAATGAAAGCACATCCAAATGGTAAACCTCGTAGCTCCTACCAGGAGCAAAGCATTACACAAATTGTAAACAACTTCCCCTGGAACACTGTCCCATTTTATTTTCTACTCTGAAAGGTCAGTCATGCCATAGGTTTAGCTAAAACCTATGATATCCCATCCAAAGAAGAATCTGCTTCACCAAGTGGTGGTTATACCATTGCTTATACAGCGCTAATTCTCTAGAGATGAAAAGCAATGTAAAGTGCTCTTTATTAAAGTTTTTAGTGGCTTGTCACTTCAGATCATCTTATGGAAAAACAAGAGGCAAATTAGGGCATAGTCAGATAGGCATGCTGGTATAACCAGCTGTAATTAGTAGCCCACATCAGCTTTTTAATTCCAGTTATTGCACAAACAGTTCATACTCGTGTTATGTCTATCCTCATAGTTTGGGACCAAAAGGGATCTTTGGGATGATGTAGTCTGGCCTCTTTCGAGAGAGTGGTGAAAGCTCTCACCTAGTAAAGTTGTGCAATAAGTTCATGATGCCTACTTCATTTTGAGAGCATATTTCTTAAAAGCAATTGAGGCTTAACTCAAAGGAATCACAACTATTAAAATATCCTTACAATGTTCTACATGGAATTGTTTGCTGATTAATGATCATGACAACAAACAAACAAACAAATCAACCTCCCACCCTCAGTGGTTTTACTACTGGTTTCCCACTAGCCTTGAGCTTCCAAACACTGGTTATCACTTATGGCAGGAATAAGTAACCATAAATTCAAGAAGGATTCTCTTCTAAATATTGTGCATACTGAGATTTCACAGAATCAGCAAGGTTGGAAAAGACCTCTGAGATCATCAAGTCCAACTTACAACCTAACACCACCTTGTCAACTAGACCATAGCACTCAGTGCCACATCCAGCCTTTCCTTAAACACTTCCAGGGACAGTGAATCTGCCATCTCCCTGGGCAGCCTGTTCCAACACCCAATCATCCTTTCTGTGAAGAACTTCTTCCTAACGTCCAGCCTAATCCTCCCCTGGCACAGCTTAAGACTTTGTCCTCTTGTCCTGTCACTGGTTGCCTGGGAGAAGAGGCCGACCCTCACCTGGCTACAGCCTCCTTTCAGGTGGTTGTAGAGAAAGATAAAGTCCCCTCTGAGCCTCCTCCTCTCCAGGCTGAACAGCCCCAGCTCCCTTAGCCACTCCTCATAGGACATGCACTCCAGCCCCTTCACCAGCTCTGTTGCCCTTCTCTGGACACACTCCAGCACCTCAAGGTCCTTCCTAAACTGAGAAGCACAGAACTGGACACAGTACTCAAGGTGTGGCCTATATCATTGCATTTGGCCCATCGATTCAGCCTGTCCAGGTCACTCTGCAGAGCCCTCCTACCCTCCAGCAGATCAACACTCCCCCCCAGCTTGGTGCCATCAAAGCTCTTCTTTCATAAATCAAAGTCACTCACTGTAAGACATATTTACCAGCTCCTCTATTCTTCCTGTAGCTCTTTCATGAACACTTCTGAGTTTAACAGCATCCTTTTTAGCCTGGTCTCCTAAAGATAGAGGCTTAAGAGAAAATGCTTTCTTTCTATATTTGTCAATCAATCTCCTGCTGATGATTTTTTTTTAATCAGCTGGCATTTTCAACAAAATTTGAGTAAGTGGTAGAGATTTCAAAAGATACTCCAGCTCTACTAATTTTATTAAACTCAATGGCTATGCAGAGAAGAAAGCACCCCTGGATGTCCCTAGGGAAGAAAGGGCTGCACACAGCAGTTCTCAGAAGCTTTTGACTGAACAGCACATAAATAGTGAGAGTCTGCTGTCACACTGTGCCACCTTTTACAAACATGATGTTTGGGCTGGTGGGGCATAAAACTGGACAATACAGTAGTGACTGTCAAACAACTAAAACGGTAAAACCATACTCAGTGAGTACATCTGCAGCTGTACACAGCCTAGCTGAATTGTTGCCTCTGTTTGAAGCTTGTATGAAATTATTACAAAACCATCAGTTTGGAAGCAAATCAACTGTAAAGTAAGTTAAAATTAATTGCAGACACTACTGCCTCCAAAAGCACAGCCTTCTTGACAGTTTCTGTGCTTACTGCAGTTTCAGAATATTTCCCTTTTCTCTTAGTATTTATGAGAACAAAACTACTAGAGAAACTAGCAACCTACCTTGTAGGGCAGAAAGGAGTAGGATAGTAAAAATGACAGGTCTCAAAGTGCTATTAAATTAAAAATGTGTAGCAAAAGGTTTTTAATCTGACTCACAAGTGCTTTTTTCCACTCTTTTTAACTCTTACCGAAATTTCCAGAAAATGGCACCAAAGGTTTACACCAAGACAGACAAGTAGGGGGACATACAGTAGATACCGGGTGATTTTAGCGCTGTGGACTCTGGAAAGTACTTAGTCATAGCACATAATTAGTTCTCAGTACAATAATGTACCCAGAAGCATGAACATGATTACTAGCTCATCCAGATGGAGTAGGGCAAGAGATACTTTCTCATTATTGCCACATCCACTGTAAGACTTCTTGCAATAACTTCCTCTCAAGTCCTTATGTGAACAATGAAGTTAATGAGAAGTGTTTCCTAGGCATTGTGTACCATGTCTCTACTCTCCTTATATCTGGAAAAAAACCCCAAAAGAAACAAAAAAAACCACCACCAACCAAAAAAACCCCACCAAAAAAAAACCCAATAAAAAAAGAAATCACCCAGCCCTCAACACTTGCAGCCGTGCAACTTCCTCTTTACCCTCCAGCTTCCCCTATTTCTATCCTACCTTGATGTCTGTCCCTAGTTCCATTCTGCTACCTAAATATCATATTGGCAAGTGTTGCTCTTGGACCAACAGATAAAAAATTTGCAGAGAAAAGTGTGATTTATAATTTGTGCCCCATCACACTTCTCCTTTAGAAACTTTTCCAGCATTGGTTTTGGATGGTGCCTGCCACAGAAGCTGTAGAAATCCCCAAAGTCACTCAGAATGAAACAGGGTGCAAGTTCACCCTTGTATTATGCTAAACACCATGTACTCCAAAGAACCTTTTGATACAGGTCATGTTGCAAGACAGGTAGCTGGTTTTTCCCAGGGCCCTACCTCAAATGTAATTGAACTGCTCCAGCTGATCATTAAAGGACATCAGTGAAGTAAAATCTGCAGACATTTGGGGCACTGACAGCCTATCGAAGGTGCTAACAATTCACAGGTCTCAAAATCAATGCACCTTTCACAAACATGGATACTACAGGAATGCTCTCTAATGCCCCCAAAGCACCCTAACACAGTGATCTCAAGCACATTTAGAAATAAAACCATTTACCATAAGGATTTATGCTTGAATAATTTGCTCCCATTTATAACCCCAGTCTGTGTCTATTCTGTGTAAAACAGGAAGTACTGTCACATTATTTACACAGCAGCATTTACTGCTGAAACTGAATGACTTAAGACTTACATCTGAGTCTTTAATTACAAACTGAGTTTTATACCTACTCCAGAGAGTCATGTGATGACTATTCAGCCTCAAAATGGTGAGCACTTCAAAACATGTTCTGCTGGAGGAGCATCTAATTGAAGTTGCTGTTGATTGGGATTCCAGATAAAATGACACTCGTATGTGATTTGCATAAACAAAGAATTTCATTAACAGAGGAGAAGCAGTGAAGAAACACTGAATACAAAAACAAAGAAGCATGAAACAAACTTCATTTAGTGGGAAACAGCAGTAGCAGAAGATAGTATTTCTATATATCAGAGGTTTAATGGAGAGCAAACAGTTGAAACTTGATTTAGGCTACAAAACAGTCAACAGAGGCTATGGTGGAGATGGAGAAGCACAGCAGAGGCAGTGTAAACTCAATGTTATGAGAGCTGGGACGAAAGAAGAAAAAATTGATGCACCATGTTAAAGCCTTATAAAGATACATATCTGTTCTCTCTTCCCCTCCGTACTCCCAAAACCCACAGCACTGCAGCACTTCATGATAAAAGTACTAGATACTATGTGATTTAACCTCTGAGCACTTTCCCCCCATCAGTTTGTTATGAAACCCATACAAGATTAAAAGCATGATCAAGATACAATCCTGCAGGAAAAGGTGCAGCTTGATGCAGGGCTTGGTCTGCAGAGAAAGTAGATTGCAACACATTTAATGGATGCACGAGTTTATTCAAAATGAAGCCATGAAACCACTTTATGCCTTCATTAGCATTCCCTCCCAGGAGCAAACAGAAGTTTTCAAAATACTGTGAGTTCACCTGATTGATGCATACATTAAACTGGCCTTCTTGTAGTTAGCAATGCATTTTTTCCCCCTAATTGATGCAGGTCATATTTTAGGCAGGAAAATAAGCTTCATTCGACCCTGAAATGAGTTCAAAGCCGGCTGCATGTCTCTGCAGCAGAGTAGAAACTTCTCTAAAGCAACACAAATCTATGTTCTCTAAACTGGAAGCAGCAAACCCAAGAGGGCTGGGTGGCTTGTGGACCCATTCTGGACATAGGCAAAGAGCACTGAGAGCTGTAACATCACAGGAAACGCAGCCACTGCCAGCTCTGGCCTCAGGCTATCTCCACACTCAATAGGAGCTGCAGCCTTGCACCACACCAACATACCACCAAGAGCCTGAGACTGAGCACTACTGCCTCACAAAGCAACAAAACATTGCTGCCATGAAGAAACACCCCCTGGTTCCTGCTGACACTTTCGTGGAACACCAACTCCATTTTGGAAAAGGCAAATACTGTATGTGGCACACCACACTCAAAAGAGAGGAGCAAACCCTGCTCTACAGCACTGACAAGTAACTAGACTTCATCACCACCTGCTAAAGAAAAACAGATTACTACAAGAGTTTAAAGAAATGTCATCAAGCTAATGAATTCAAATGAATTCAGAAAAACAAACAAACAAAACCCTCCCAACAAAACAGCAGAGAAAAGTATTATCTAAAACTTCACTGGTCACTCTGCCTGCACTCCTCCTTTCCACTCTTAACAGCATCAGAGGGAGGGCCACAACAGAAAGCCAACAAAATTTGGTCTTCAGCATCAGTAGGTAAATACAGCCATGCATTTCCAAGCTCTCTCTTTAATCCAACCCTTTAGACAAATCCTTTACCAATTCCTGGTATTTGATTAAGATAGCTATATACTAGAAAGTAAACTAGCTCCAGTGTAAATGAGAAAAGCAGGAAACAAGCTAGTTAGTAAAGGGAAATTCTCAGATGACTCAAAGATGATGTCTATATGTTTTAATTTCACACAAATGCATTTAAGCATGTTCCATGATTCAAGGACTAGCTACATTCCTATAGTTTTTCAAGGTGTCTCCAAATGAAATCATAGGAGAAAACAGCAAACCTGCACCAGATGATGGGTTCATCTTTTCCTCTTATGCTTTAGATTAGGATCCAGACTGCTGGTCCAAAAGCAGGAATGGCTATTATCTCAGCCCTTCCAACCAGACTTGGTATGTGTAGCTTTGCCCTTCATGAGTTGTAACCAACAAAACAGAAGGGCCGAGCCTCTGAAATTTTCAAAATGAAGCATCTTTTACCTTAACCTTAGAAACATCATATTGCATAAGAGATTTTTAAACAGTTACATAAAGTCAATCTGATTTAGGGCAGTGGCTGTCAACCAGTGAGCAGCAATGCTCATGGACAAGGAAATTCAGATCTATAATGCGAGCGATCAGAGAAGAAGGTCAGATGCTGCTCACTGCATGCTCTGTGCTCTATTCACATGGCAGGGAAGGCTTGGGAGCCATCACCAAGTCCCAGGAATCCCACCCCTAGGCAGAGACCTTCTGCTTTAACCAAACCTGACAAATGAAACCTTCTTCCTTACCTCCCTCTTCCTCTTCAGAAGGCTTTTAAAGCCCATAGATCAGTCACTGTTCTTTTAATAATCCCTGAAGCACTTATCTTAGGGATGTCATACCTACTTATTGTCTCCTTTCCTGCTTGGTCTTGTAAACTGCCCATTCAACTTTGTTCCACATGGTTGGAATACATCTTGCAGAGGCCTCGAGAGAGAGCTGCACAGCATTTAATTCGTAAATTAATGCAGAGCAGCCACATCTTCCATACCAGAGCTACAAAAGTTTCATTTACCAAATAAAATTTCTGCATTGATAATGTATTTGTAGACTTATGAACTGTTTACTGGAAAACTGCGTTACTACATATGAAAGAAAGCAGTGGCCTCTGAAGCACATACGTTATTATTTAACTATATAGATTTACCGGGTGGGAGAATAAAAGAAGCAGCAGGGAGGAGGGGTGAGCTCTCCAAAGCAGATGTTTCCAAGCTTTTTTAAAACTAAGAGACAAGACATAAGACAACACTTGAAGGAGCAGCTGGGGACACTGAATAAATACAGACATTTAAATGTGACTAATTACATACACATGCTGGAATTCTCAAAGGATGATCAGGGAGCCAGGCTCCCAGCTCACTCTGACTTTCAACAGGAGTTCAATGGCCTGTTCCTTCAGGCATGCTGCAAGATGTCATCCTGCTAAATAGAGAACACTGCTTCTAAATGTTGCCTCTAGTAGCTTAACCACAGCAAAGCCTACAGAATGTTACAAAGCTATCTACAGGAGCCCTCCTCTTTATTAAATAAATACAAATGCATGCATCTGCTGTTCCTTGCCTCTGTGGCTCTGACAGATGAGACAAAGTTGCCTGGACAGCCCAGAGGCCTTAAAGCCTCTGGGGAACCACTTTCCTGTGCTAAACACAAATACGTTGCCCAAACTGCTCTAGCAATGGTGGGGAAAGGTTTACAAAAAGTCTAGGCATCCTTTCCGAGTACTTCGGTTGTAAAGCAGGAAAAGTTTCTGTATATGGGAAGTGGTGGCTCATAAAAAAAAAATTAGGGATAAGTAAATACCACTGATTTTCAGATGTATTCATGTAATATGGCTAGACACACACTGTTCATGACTTAGTTCAAACACTTCCACCCAGCACAGCTGCAGAAAGAGAATCTTTCCCTGGTCATTTTCCTTCCTCTGCATTACAGAAAAAGGAAAATGCAGTTTCTAGGATACACAGGATTAAAACCTGTTTCAGCTCAAAAAGCATGAGGGGAAAAAAACATTGCTCAAGCAGCTGCCAGAAGCTGTGTGTCAGCACAAAGGGGGTGTACAGACACAAGCAGCCAGAAGCATAGGAAAGTCTTGACCACTTCTTTCCATGGCCTATCTTAAAAATGTTCATAAAATTACAGATAGATTTCTGGCAGGTGACAAACAGGAGATGGCCTTCACAGCCAGTGGAGGGTGAGGCCAGATGTTGATAGTCACAACAAGCAGCAGCTGACTGTGCAGAGGGCCAGGAAGGCTGTGCCTGTAAAAAGTGCGGAGGAACACAGTGCGAGATCTTTTGTGAGTGAAAGACAAAGGGGAGAAGCCAGACCTACTTAGTAAGACTTTCTTTTTCCCAGCACTCAAGGTGACTCACTACATGGCACAATAGTATTTAGTACAAATGCAGCTACAGGAAGGTACCAGACCATAAAGTCCATGCATGTTGTTTTTTATCTGACATACTCAGGCAAGGGTCTGTGGTCAGCAGGCTGTAGGTCTGCTCTCTCTGTATCTTGTGAACATACACATCAAGAGCCTTCATCCCAAATCCTGTAACTGGGATATGAGAAACTTATGAGGGCCAGTCACAAGGACCATCAGGTTTTGCACCAGGTCCCACAGAGGGAGCCCACAAGTAGCAAACTGTTCCCAGAAGGAGCATTCAAAGTGAGATTTGTGGTTCTTAGAGTATGACAGAAGAAGTTGCCAGGGTACACAAGCAGTGTGAGTGTGGTGCCTACATCTGTACTGTCAATGTAACTTTTAAATCCACTAATGCTTCTCCTTTCAATCTCTTTTGCAGGGATTCAGTCCAGGAGATTGTGCTGTAGCAGCTGTCAGAGACTAGGGCCTCTGATGAAGCACAATAGCTTAGTGGTTTAAGACTGAATGAAAGTATTGAATGCTTCCTAAGGAGAAGCTATTAGGTAACAGTTTTTGAACCGAATTTTTTTGCTTCCTCTGCAGCAGCTAAGGAAGCACACTCGCCTTTTGCATTTTTAAATAATCTACTACTTAATGTTCAAGAGCTCAGCACTTAAATATTTTAATTTGCCCTTCCATTCAGATGAATTTTTCCATCCATTCATCCAGCTGACTGTTCATAGCGTGCTCCATGGGACTGCAGGCTGGCTCAGCCCCAGCTGCTTTCCAGGCTTTCTGGAATGCAGAGGTGGCAGCAGTGTGAACAGGCTCAGAGGGCACACTGATAAAGACCTATGGGTAAGATCATATTTTCTGGAGAGTTTCCTAATTAGGCCAAGTCTTCATTTAGCCTACATACGTGGTCTTTGAAAACAAGCACTATTCTGGGGCTTAAAAAAGCCAGTGTCTCTAAGGTATTTTTAAACAGCTGCCCACTGGATGCAGCTTTTGTTCTCCTTGCAAACCTGAACTGTTCAACCAGTTATATATATCTATGAGGCCATTTGCAGGGTATTGTTTATCTTTGTAGCTAAATGCTTCATTTAAAAAAAACTAATTTTTTTTTTAAACAAAGTCAAGGAAGTTCACAAGACAAACATTAGATTCATCAGAACAAGTCAGTTTTTAAGATGAAGTGATTCTAGATTCTTGTGCATATCTTTTACAGCCTTATCTTATTTGCTCACTTTAACATTCACTAGATGTTCACAAGAAAATTGGTTATTTTCACCATACTCAATTGGAAGCTGAACTTTCCTAAAACACCTAGTCTCTGCTTTTCACTCATGACCTACCTCTAACAAAGGTTTTCTGCCTCTCCTGCCTCTGCTTCCCTCCTCACTGGCAAATTCCAGCTACATAGACATTTAGCTGAGCATTGCTTAATTACCACACTCTCTTCTTACATGCTGAAGCACTAGAACCAAGATATCTATGAATAAACCTGAAAGAGGTTTCAGATCACGTGGAAAAATGTTAAGAGCTGCAGTTTGCTGTAGACCTTCCTAAAGCAAGCAGTGTGGCAGGAAGAAAATGCTGGACTACATTTTGAAGGGCATTTTTCCCCCCAATGTAATCATTCCCTTTCATCATTCCCTTCTTCTTTCTCACAACTAACACATATTGCCATGAAAACCTGCACCAATGGAACTACAAACTCTAGAAACATTCTTCTTTCCCAATTTTCTTATCTGAACTGCTAAGCTCTACTCTAACCGCTCAAATAACAAATAAATGTGGAAACTAGACAAAGGCAGAGTATCCAGGTCAGATACCAAAGAGAAGGTGGCAATGGAAAAAGACAGGTTCAGCAAACAAAAGCTTGCTTGAGCTCTGATTCTCAAATTTTGTTTCTAAGAGACCTGGGCTCATTATGATTCAGTGCTTAAAACCTCATGATTTTTCTATACATTGCAGCTAATACAGTGAACAATACCTAGCAAATGATGGTTACAGACTGTTTCGCAAACCAATCTAAGTTTTTCTCTGCACTGTAGAAAGTTAATAGTCTTCAAATCAAGAATATATAAGCAGAAATTTGAGTAAGTATTTAAAAGCTGTCTGGCCAAATAAATAGAAATCTAGAAAATCACACTGTTAAAGTAGTGTCTTACTGCTATTCATGAAGCAAGAAGCTGCATGTATTACATATTAAGAAGGACCTTTTCAGACACCCATTTCTAGCATTTCAGAAAGTTCACTGAAAAATCCATTGGTACTGTAATGTTACCAGGTCCCACTTAACTGAAGACAAAACCTTCAAAAGACAGCTGGCTGTGGTATGACACACTCTCTCAGAATAAAACAAAGAGAGGCAAACACGTCTGGAAGTCCTTCAGGATACCACCTAACTATTCAAAACAGACAAGAGTGGAAGGATGTTTCAGTAAATCTATGTTTGCAGAGTCATGGACATCACAGGGTCTCAACCCACAACTAGGGTTCAAAGGATATGGACAGAGGGCTCTGTGTCTGTACGTCTAATGAGTGCAGTACACACTGTCAGAAAGGCCAAAGCAAAAGCAACACCAATGTAGTAATCAGGACAACTGTGCTCGTTTTCCCTCTCTAAGCAGTGTTCTCCAGGCTTACTTCAAGGAGAGTCCAAGCTCAGTGATAAACCCACTGTCCTGTATGTCCCACACACACCCACCCTCTCTGACAGCAGAAAGGCAAGAAATTGCCCTTTCCCACCTTCTATTTCCCCCTGTCCCGCAAAGCCTTAGGACCAATAGCAATACAAACAACACTTGAACAAAAGATGCCAGCCTAGGACTTGGTAGATACAGGTTTGAGCTCTGGTTTCTCGGAACGTGTGACCATCATCACTTGGTCATATTCAAATTGTGCAATGGAAAATGACTTAAGGAGAGTCCTCAGGTAGCAGGTAGAGGAAGGCTGGGCCCTCCAGGTGGTGCACAGCTATACTGACATGGCAATTTTTGTTCTCAAAGAGGTACAGCTGTGTTCCAGCAGCATTGTGCCCTGGTTAACAAGTTCACTGGAGCTCAGAGCTTACACAGCAACTTGTACCAGACTATTCCTGGTATTCACTCTGCCTCATCACAGCATACTGCAGAGAGAAAGAGTTTGAATGTACCTACTGCAGAGCTCTGGTAGGACCTGCATGGCCAGAGGGTACATGCATAGGCAGGCAGGATCGCTTACCTCAGCACATCCTCACATCAAGAGTGGACCTGCAGTGATGGAGGTCACCATATGGGTCACCTGCATTTGTTAACAGGTCCTAGATGTAAAGACTACCAGGACAAAGCTCTAGCAAAGGCAGCAACAAAATGATATTAAATACTGGTCTGAAAATTGGGCTGGTCAGAACTTCCCTAGCAGAGCATTTACCATATTGACATGACTGCCAAACAGCTAGAAGTGTATGATGCCACCACTCTGATTTTGACAGCTCTTCTGACAGAAAACACAAAGCAGATTCCTCACAGAAGCCAACCAGCTCTGCCACTACTTCTGAGGTAACCTGAAAGGCTTTGGTGTGGCCAGAGGGCAGTGGTCTTCCAGACTCCTCCTCAGAGGACAGAGAAATCTTTACTGCCATTGGAGTCCTGTGGCATCTCTCTTTCAACTTGAATGAGACTGGATGGCTGATTCTGAGGCTGCCTTAGTAACCGATGGCAAACTTTTGTTTTAAGTCAGCTCTGTAACACTCTCTCACCACACCAGTTGTGCTACAAATTTACTTAGCTGGTAAGGTCCTTAATGCAAATTAGAAGGACATTAATATTACCTTTTGATGTCTTTTTAGTATTTATGCCATGACTAAATTGGATAAGGGATTTATTAACATTTAAGACTACTAGGAAGAAAATTACATAGATTATGTGGAGAGAAGGAGAAGGGAAAATGAAAAAAACTCACACCCTATAAATTTATAAGGATTGTTCTGATTAAGAATATTCAATGCCCAATGTGTGTTTTGATTCCTCCAACTATTTTTAAATTAAGCACTACACACTGTTTGCAATCAATGTGTTTCTCACAACTTCACAGCTACATTTCAAGTCCTACCGTGTTGCGAGCTTATGGCAGACGACACCAGTGTCTGTTATGACTTCACTCAGTCTCAGCTCGAGGTGGACCTTCCCCTGAAACACACCAAAAACACCATACGAAAAGTTAGTTTTATGCATAGGCAGCCACCATTCCAACTTCAAGCAAAGCAAGCCAGTTTGGGCAAGTAATTCCAGGAGAAGTCTAAAGATTAAATAAGAGCTGTATAGCTAAGGTCTTTCAACTTCCAGAGAATCCAGACTAGTAGTCATTTAACTAAATTTGGGTGCATTAATTCCCACCATTATATTACCTCTATATGTTGTACTAACTGAAGGATATGGAGTGTCCACGGTCTGACACAAATGTTGTGTTGGAGCTTTATCTGTAATTAGCATTTTAAATATTAAGCAAATATCTGCAACACTACCCTTAAAAATGGTATCACAGAAGCTTGTTATAAATTAACACTTATATGTTTTAAACATTATAAAAATAAAATCTATTAAGCAATATAAATTGTAAGATAAGTATCAATAAAACTATATTGAACAACTAATAAAAAAACCACAAAAAATGTTCAATCATGTTGCTAGTATTCACAGCATCTACTGTTACACAGTCTTCAACTCCTTACCATCTCATTAACTTTATTATGACTTGGGCCAAAATATTATCCTTCAATATGCTAAGAAAATAAAGGCAAACATGAATACCAACTGTACTCCTCTTATTAAACCCATTATATTTCAAAATGTGAGTATCCACTCCCACTGACAAAAAACTCAGCATCATTTTTAAAGTATGCATACAGTAAATGCAAAATACATTTTGTTATTGACCAAACCTGACATGCCAGCAGTGCCCAGTCATCTTCTGCAAATCACCATAGCCAAAATCGAGCCTTTCATTTTCATAACTATCTCCCCTCCACCCTTCGTGATAAACCCTGCTAATTAGTCACGGCTCTAATGTGGGTATCATCTTTACCTCAAATCACACAAAATTCTCTTGCCACCCCTTTTATAAGATCTTCCAGATTGAACCTTTGGTCTTTGCACAGAACCAAAACTCTTGCCAGCCACTTCCCTATCTCTTGTGACTAGTTACTGCTACCTCCTGCCCTATGACGACGTCTATCCCGGGCAACAGAGGAGAGTGAAGGTGAAACTCTGGCCTCAAGCTGCACCTATGCTGCTAAGATTCCCTTTCCCTACAGCAGATTTGTCTGGACAAAAGCTGGTGAAGGCAGTCCAAAGCACTGCAAGGAGTGCAGCAACAATTAAGGAGCATGGACATGCAGAAGTTCAGTCCAAGGTCATTCCCTGGTCCTCTCATGTTAAGAAGCACAAACACTGGACTCAGTGCCTGAATACTTGTCCTGAAGAAGCCTATCAGACATTCTGTTTCTTCCTGCTACAGTCATTCTCTCCCCTTCCTAGTGTATATCCCTTATTCAGAACCGTTCTTTCTGCACTACCTTGAATGCACACTTCACGCTTTCACTCCCCAAACCTTTATCTTCTACTTATACCTTCAGTACTCTGATTCAGTAACACTTTTTCCTGTCTGAGGGCTGAAACACAGACCCTTCAAGTACATGTGGCAGATGACACGGGCGTTCATCCAGAAAATAAGGAAAACAGCCTTTCCAATCGAAGACAGTATCTCCAATCTGTACAAAGTTGCAGAGGCATCACAGAAGCTTTCTGGCATTTTGAATAGGGAAGAACCCAAATGTGCGTATGAGTTTAAAACAAGGCTTCTGCCATGTGTCTTTTGCATCATTTTAAATAAAATAATTAAACCACCACCACCCCCCATGCAAAAACCAAACATGCTGCATTTAGCTGTCACTCCTGATTCGTGTTTCAGTGACACAGGTCACTCCTTCACCCTGTCAGTGTGTGCCAAAGTCAGCATCTGCCATTGGCTTCCAAACTGAAGCCTGTCCTCATGCATAAGAGCAGGACTTCTCTGCACAAATGCATAAAGCCACTTCTGGACCCAGCTCTTAAGGACTCAGTACCACTGCAATGCCCACTGTAGCTGCATATGACAAGGGCTGGGCACATAACCAGCTAAGAACTCTGCTTAAGCAGAACGGCTTTCTGGCTTTTGTTTTACTATATTTTCCTTACTCTTCAATGCTCTCTCTTCACTGGCCGCATATTCTATTACAGGACCTAAATCACTAGTCTCTGGAGAATAAATTCATATTATGAACCTGTAATACCCACTACTGCAATCTTTGTTGATATCCTGCGAGCTACCTTTACCAGAGAAATCAACATTAATACAAGTTTAGAAGCAATCAAGAGACAGGAACAGATATTTTGCAACTTTAGAGAAAATATCCCTTTGTAGAAAAATACCAAGGTATGAAAATGCTTTTATAGAAATATTTCTGCTGGTCTTAAAAGTGAGACTGACCCTTCTCAGGAAAGAATGTTTCAATGCACTTAAATGAGCCTGAGAGCAAACTTCAAGTGGCCATTTGCTCAGTCTCACACAGACTGTATAAAATGGAAGCTCCTCATTTCAGAAATTAGGTTGAAAAAAGATCTTTATAAAAATTACCAGTATTTCATATCTTTTCCTAGCTACATTAAGCATAAAATGACAGTGTGGCCTCTTCTGGGCTAAAAGCCATTTTTTCTTGTAGCTTTCATCTTTCTCTTGTGAAAGATTTGAAAATGGTCAGCTGTTCAAAAAGTGACTCCAAGCTTCCTACAGCAACACAGAGGTCATGGGATCACTGAGACCAGCAGCCTACAACTATTCCCAAAACACCTTCCAGTGTTTTACTTACAGTTAAAAAATCAAATACCTTGAAATAAGGCTACAGTAACACACTTGCAGGATTAATTTACAGAAAATGTAACTCTTACATAAACAGAATGCTTTTTCCCAAATTAATTATACCATTACACAAAACATAAGAATTCATCTGAATAAATTCACTCCTGAGCAATGGCATTAGTTGGGTTTACAAATACCAGATAATTCATTTTGCAAAGGGAAGACAGAAAACTGCAATAAATCAGTATCTTAAGATCAAAAGTTAATCTAATCAACAAGGTCAACCTAGAACAGATTAAATGTACCACAGAAACAGAATTGCCATGATCTTTGACTGACAGTTTGTAAGAAAGAAATTTATATTTTTATTATTTAAAAAGCTACTGTAATAATAACAAGAGTCTTCTATTGTAGTAGATCTCCAGAGTTTACAAGCAGGAAAGATTAGACAGTGCAACAGAACAACCAAAAAAAAAAAAATCAATTTTACCAAAAGCTGAAACAGTGGCTTCATCCTGCTCAGAGAGAATCCTTCCTATGGAGCCAGGGGTTAAGTCTAGGCTCAGTCCTGCATTATAAGGCTATAATGCTTTTTTCCCTTTAGCAGAGCAAAAAAATTCTGAGGAAAAATCTGGAGGTTTGACAATTCTGAAATAGAATGTATTAATTACTCAAAACATTTCCATTAACAAATATATTTCAGGGTGTTCCTAGAAGCAGCTATGCTTATTAGCATAACCTTCTCCTTTGGAAAGGTAGGACCCCTTTTCAAGGAATAAGCTGAAGGAGTGCCAATTCAACTGCTGAACACTTCCTTTTCCATCAGCTCCAGCTGATATGGAGGGTGGGTTCTCAGGTCGCACCTCCTTCCTAACCACATCTAACACCACATAATGGGGTCAGCTGGCTTCCAGTTTTCAATTATTGATTGAAGAAGCCATCAGATGACTGAATTTCTTGTAGGGAAGCAGACAGTATTCAAAAGGAAATCAGTAACAAAAACAACTTTTGAAAGGCCTTACTGAGGAAAACACAAATTATACCATGCTTGTTAAATATAACCTTAACTACATGCTCAGTTATCTGAAAACTAAACTGAAACTGATCGCAAGTTGGCAAAGAAAAGAAAAAGCAGACTTAAAGTCCTGGTTTTATAGATACAGAAAAAGCCTGTCTCCAACCACCTCCTTTCTGCTTGGAATGCAGCTGTAAGTCACTATGGATTGAAACACCAGAAAACAGCTATAAAGCACATAAAAGCATACAAATGCTACCTACCTGTATCATGTTTCCAGCAGTTGCAAATTTGTGGTTTATTTTAACCACAGTACTTTGAAGGAGAAGAAAATGCATGACCACAGATTATCCTAAAGTTATTCTTATGACAAAGTTCTGCCATCCTGGCATAAAGCAGTTTTAGCATCCTGAACAAGGCCTCAGAGGCAGAGTTCGCAAGGTCACCAGGACACCGCTGGGAGCCGTGTCAGAGTGCAGTTACCTGCACACATTTTGCCCTGGAATCTGACACACCCCACATGAACCAGTGACTGTAGATTCAGATGCAACATCCGACCTAGCTCAAAACAGATGCAATCTGGTTTTTCAGAGAAATATTTATGAAAAAGTACTGACAAATACCAGGAACATCCGTGTCTACCTGAGGTTCTAGAAGATGCACAGAAGACTGTCAGTCTGCTTAAGTTCAAAAGACAGGAGCCAAGTCTACTGAAATTTCCTAAATCATTTTTAAGCAAGTATCAACCAGGCCTCCATCCTTTTTGTTATTATGAAATTTTTAGAAATCTTTCACTTTTTAAAAACATCAAAGGAAAAGAACAAGTCTTCACTGCTGACTTTAAACAAAAACAGAAAACACACAGTTTGCTTGAATATTAGGTATCAAGTCAATAGTCTTAATATCCAGGGCTCACACAGCATGATAATTCTCTCTTCTACAAAAGAACAACAGCGGACATCACAAAAACTCCTAAATAAGGTATTTTACTATTAAACCAGCTGGACAAGAGGTTTGTGGTCACCCACCTTCCTAATTCTCACTAGCCTACCCAATTTTGCTGGGAACTTTCCCCTCCAAGGTGGGAGTGTATCTGGATGAAAGTTTTTCCAAACATTTATCCCATATGGGGACACTTTTCCCATCACAACTCAACTCTGCTCATTGCTCAGTTGTGTGGAAAGAGAGACTGGGACCCACTTTTGGCTCCTTACTCCTCATCCTGCTAGATGTGACTCCTCATCCTAGAGTGTGACTGCAAGTAGTCCCATCCCAGCTCCTGGAAATGGAGGAGGGAGGAGATGTAACAGACATGAGCTGTAGGAGAGGACTAGGCTAAGCAGGTGACATGAACCACAGCTCATGGCTGACTCATGCCAGCATCACGTTTTTTTGGCATCCCAAATTCAAGATTGTGATAACAGCGGTGTGTTGGTTTATTTTCCCTTGCTCTAAGTTGTCTGGAGAAACAAGTATTGGAAGAACTCAGTGCTGCACAGAGACCATTCCAAACTAGGGAATAACCTGTGCCACTGCTTTCTCAGTCTTTCCAAATTTTATATCAGGATATCACAAGCATTATTGGGCAGATCCTGTCTACTCTGAAACCTTTTTAGCCAACTTCCTGAGAAGTCACTTTCTGCCATCAGTAAAACTTAAAAAGCAAACAAGAAAACTGAGCCAAACCCTAAGGACTCACTAAATGATGTCCTTGAGGGAGTGGGAAAGACCAAGGGTACAGCTACTGCTTTAGGTAAATCCTGCCCTGCAGTATTTTCAGCAGCCTCACATAAGGTGAGGCCTAACAGCGGGTTTGAGAGCAGGAGGAGGAAGGAGTTTGTTTTACATTTGCTGCTTCTAACAGCTGCTCCTTCCTTTAGCAGAGGGTAGCAGGCGGCTGGGAAAGGTCTAAGGATCATGCTAGAGATCACAGCCTGCCTGCTGGACCACAGTGCAGCACACAAGAAACTGGAACAAAACCCAGCTGATTGCTGAGGAAAGTGCAGCAGCTCTGTTCAGCACTGCATGGATTCATAAATGCTAAGCAAAGCGGAACTGATATCTGCCGGCTCTCCATATGTGCAAGCATGTCAGAATTGCTCAGTTAACTGGCAAACAACTTCACATGGCATAATGTCAACCTTCCTGTTTCTCTAAAGGAAGAATACTGCCATATGGTCAAAATCCTTATAATTAATCATGTTTTCCCTTCAAATAGTTTGATAGGATATAATATGTAGATGTTGTAAGTGAAAGGGTTTCATTTCCCCAGACAAATTATGTTCTGCAGATACAAAACCCACATATTTTACTTTAAAACTACGTACACTCGTTCAGCAATAGGTGCTCCTCACCACATGCCATGTTACAGACTAGCTATTGAAGAGTAATAGACCAAAACCTGATGGACTGTCTTAGCCCTTTGTGCTGATAAGTCTGAATATTGTGCTCTTACATTCACATAAGAAGAAAGTCTTGCCACAAAGCAGGATCTGGTCAATAGCTGCTCTTTCCCTTTACCACAAACATTATTTACCATTGCTGATGCATGGTTCAGTTGTCTCAAGTAATTTCGTCAGTAGACATTTAGCCTTGAGAATCTCCCCACCCTATCAAAACAGACATGTGATCTCTCTTCAAAACAACTAGAAGATAGAAACTTAAGTGCCACTGTTCGAAATATAGAGGGCAACACCCATTTGTTTCCTGTGTGTGGTAGAAAGCTGATACCAAACCTGGAAGCAGCTTCTTCTTTGTACAGTTTACATTTACCCATGATTACAACAGGTTGTACAAAATGTGTCAGCGACTCATTTTTATGCTAGAAGTGTTTAAGTACCTACACAAAGACAGTAAATATCAGTGTCAGACAGTGAGTGTGCAATGCTCTTAATTGTTCAACAGACAACATAATTCTATCAATTACTGGAGTCAAACTGCCATATACAGTTGCTCCTAAAGACAATTATATCTTGTATCTTCAAACACATTTTCTTAATTAACAATTAGCAACAGAGCCATCACAGTTCAACACAACTCGCTCCACTTACACAAAGAGCATTGATTTATATAGAACAGGAAGCAAGCAGATATGGGAGAGACCTTGGAAACTCCAACAAGGTGAATAACAAAGTAACACTTTCAGCTTCCTCCACAGATCTGGGATAAACTTCTGTCACGCAACACTGAATGAAGAAGAGCTAATTAAAAAGCTTGTGGTGAAACCTTGGCTCTGATGCACTCATGGCAAAACTCCCACCCTGGGAAGGCCAAGATTTCATTCAAGAAGCCTGACACTTGGGATACAGAGTCTGCATTCTATGGGAAGGTGCTGACATAAAGGAAAGGTTTTTTTGAGGAGCACACCATGCCTTAGCTAGATTCTTCTAGCTAATATACAGGCAGCATTTCAGAGCCAGTAGTTACATCCAGCAGGACAAGGGGATTTTAGGTGAACTCTCCAAACATACCCATAAATGTTTTCCACTAATGAAGTATAGTACACCACATGACACCAGTCCATACTCAAGAACAGGCATGTTTAATCAACAATAGTCTAAGGCCTGCATAGATAAAATGCTAATGTGGTGAAAGGAAGAGGAAAGGCTTTTGGTGTCTGAAGAAAGTACTTAACATCAGTAAATCTTTTGCACAAAGCTTTGAGTACAGAAGGTTAAAATGTGAGACAATTTGCTTCCTCAGTGTTGGTTATCTGCCCTTTACATGCCTTTTATTTTTATTAAGTTGATAGCCAAACAGATATCTCAGACACATCAAAGTTCTTATGAGAAGGAAGGGGAAATGAGCAATTTTCAAGTTTTTGTCAGACTTTTTTTGCCCCAACAATGACTTTTACATAAGACCTTGAGCACAACTGGCTTTGGAAAAGCAGTCAGTCATTTAATACTGAAAACTCAGCTGTAAGAGGATATGACTATTTCACATTTGTCAATGAGGTGGAAGAAGCACACTTGAAAAGGGGAACTTTAAAACAAGAGCCTGCACAGGAAAAGATGTCAGAATAATCTAACTCTCCTTGCACGTCTCCCCCACTTCGGCATATACAGACTACATGGTTTGAGTATGCTGGTATACATAGCTATTAATCAGAATATCTCTGGATCTTAAACCACTTCACTGATTACATGTACACAAAGGGTATTTAGGCTGCAAAGCTCAAACTTCACAAAACAGACTTGAACTATAAACTTAATGTGAAAAAAAATTAAGGGGAAAACTACTCAAAACCAGGAAAGGCCTTTTAAAGACTGCATGTGCACTTGGGCTTAAACTCCACTGAGAACACATGGACCACTGAGAGCATCTGTCATCTACAGCCCTAGGCAAATATCTGAACCAGTTACTGTTGGGTAAACATCCTTCTGTGAAGAAAAGGAAAACATTCATGGATCAAAAGAGATGTACACACAATAGCATGGCAATTTTTGCTTCCAGATCTCAAAAAGCATGACAATGAGAATACAGCAGTCCTGAAAGACAAATGACTAGTAGAAAATAAACATATCCCATGTAAAGTGTGCAACAACATGCTTGTACTGACCTCAAGCAGCTTACACTGTTGTCTCTTCTGCTGCTAGCCCCTCCCCTCCAGCTGAAGCTGCCTGATTGTTCACAATCTATTTCAATGCAAAAGTTAAACCATTTTCAGTAATGGCTCAATTCCTGTTCTACTTCTCACTGAAATGCTTGGGTTCTTGTACTGTCAGACACTGGGCATTTAACTCTGGGCACAGTACTGAGGAGGACACAGGCTCCATCAGAAGATGGGAACTTAAAATTCCTTCAGCTAATGTGCACAAACCCACCTGGTTATAGCTTCATACTTTCAGAACAAGTTTTTCAGTCTAGAAAGTTAGGCCATAAATTATGCATTAATGGCTGCTGTCAACTTCCATTCTGCACTCTGTGTAAGAAAACTTCTCAATCGCATTTAACATTTTATTCTATATTTTAAAAGGAAATATTCAGATATCATGTCATTTCATATTTGTGTGCCAAACACAAATACAAGCTGGAGTTTCATCATTTGCTCTCAACAGAGCAGCTCAAACTTAATCACCTAGAGCACAACTGCTGTTTCATCATCCAGCTGTATCTCACCAGCATCCAAGGTATCCACTGACAGGACTAGAGCAGAATATGCAATGTGTTATTTCAAAGTAGTGAGAGCAAAACCAGCCAGTAAAATGTGGGGGCATTGATGTACCAACAGAGTGAAAGCCTGTCAACTTCAAGGGGCAGTTACAGCCCACTGCTGAATGACAGCACTGTGTTCTAGTAGCTGCTGTTTCCCACCAACTCAGGCGAAGGGAAATTCAGACGCACCTGATGATGCTGATTATCTCACTAGGTAGGTTTGCTAGACCAAATGGTAAACCAAACCCACAAAAGGCATGTGGGTAACGCCTGCTCTGCATCTGTGGGCTGAACAGCTGCACAGTTCCACCGGTACTGCTCCATGTGACACTGAACATGACGTGGTGGTGAGATCACAGGGCTCTTAGCAGCCTGGACAGACAATGCCCTCATTTTTCCTTCAAAATGAGCAATCATGCCAGACTCCCTTACTTGCTGTCAAGCAATAAATGGAGGTGGCATTATAGCATCCGACAGTAATACTCATATCTGTGTAGTCTGACAATTAACGTAGTCCTGCTGTCAGTAACATCCTTATCTGCAATAAAATTTATGAAGCCATAATCTCATTCCTGACAATACAAAGCACCTTTATAAGACCGTAAGAATTGGCAATGTTGTAAAACCATAAAACTGGATTCAAAGTCTCAAGCTAAACACCTCGGAAATAATATGTGATGAAATTTTACAACATTAACACTCACATACTGATTTTTTTAAGTACACAGGAACTCATACAAATGATATACAAACCATGTTGAACAAAATCTTAAATTCTTCCCATGAAACTTCAGATAGCTCGAAATATCAGTTCTTACATCACAAATGTTATCTGTAATTTCAAATCAGTCTTTCTGTTCTGAAAAATGAGGTAACGTGTCCCAGAAGTGAGCCACAAGAAACACAGCATCCAATATCACCAATATTTGAACAATCCATTGTTTCTCAGGTGGTTTTCAGTTTCTGACTGTGCTGGCTGGTCTGCTTAAAACCTGGGTATTTTCAGACTTCACACAGGGTAAAGGTAGAGTCCCTCATAGGTTTATTATTCACACCCAGTCTCTTTCCTATCACGGCCTAATGTATTAGAAATAATTAGAAACCTGGTCTCTTTTTTCTTTTTTAATTTCTCAGTCTGACTTTATAACCTCAAGCAAGTCACATTCTTTCTGACATTTACTCTCACTGTATTCAAAGTGTGGGAGTGACAATAGCTTACCTCAATAGAGTGCTGTGATGCATAACTAAATAGCCATGAAGTGACCTACAACATGGAAAATAGTACAACAGCCACTGGCTGACAAAACCAGAAGATGCAGGAGTTTCCTGGCATACAGCTCAATGTTAATCCATTAGATTACACTGGAACAATTGCTAGAATGGTAAAACCGATAGTTGGCACGTTCAAACTGCCTTTTTACTAGTATTTCCATGATTCACTGCAAATGTTAATTATTAAAAATTTCTTAAACTATTTTCCTTAAAATTGGAGGAAAACTGAGTAATATTGTATAAATACTCACCATTAACACAAGTATTCTATTTTCTCTTACAAATGAAAAGTACTTAGAAGGACAACTGAGATACCGCAAATGTAAAAGATAGAAACACAAAAATATTTCATTTGGCTATCTTCACTTGCAGAAGAATTCATAAAAAATATTTACAAATCTGCTCCCACTATTATGGAACACCAAGCCTTCTTGCAGACTCAACATAAAGACCAAGGAACATTTAAGTAAGTGGATAAAATCAGAGTATCATGTAATCATATTTACACTACTTGTAATAAATGCTTATCATGGAGCCCAGAAACAGCTTTTAACAGTTGGGCTCTTGTAAGGATGCAAACAGCTGAAGTGATAAACTGTACAATTACAAACAGAGAACACGCTTTCCAGTAAATCCTGTGCTCCTCATTCCTCCAAAAGCTAGAGCTGCCTGCAACTTACATTACCAGTGCTGCCCTAGAAAGCACTCTGGTCTAAAAAGCTTCTACAAATTCACTCTGCATAAATATTGTAACAAAATAAACAATGGAGAAGCTTATCTAAATATTGGCTTTCTTCAACTGATAAATTACAAAGGGAAAGTTTTCATATCCTACAGGAAATAAACTCTCAATCTATTGTTCTAAAAGCACTGTCATAACAGGCTTTGGGGTAAGAAGACAGGGAGAGCAGGGTAAACAGAACAGATCTCATAGTTAAAAGCCTGTTAAAAGCCTTTCCATCACCAGTGACACTGAAATGTGGCATTACAGAGGATCAATATTTTACAAGAGAATGTCACAGGCTGAACAGGCTGCACAACAGCTCCAAACAAAAAGAACACCTAATCTCACAGGTATTTTCATATACGCTTCACCATATATGACCATACTGTTTGTTGGAATGTGTGTGCATTTTGAGTCTCATTTTCCAGCGTGGTATGTGCAGACCTGCATGCAGACTGAAAAGCCAAGACACTGTGTCCAACCCTACGATACAGAATTATCTAAGAGGCATTTCCTCTTGCATTTATCCGAGATGTTTGCACAGGTCAGACATTCAGGTCTCCTCCTAAAAAAATATCGTGGTTCACAAGTGATTTCTAATATATACTTGAGGAGAAAAAAAAAAAAGTAACTGGCACAATATCCTGCTACATCATTTTGATTTCTTGCTTTGTTATAGCGACTGTTTTCACAAGACCTAATGTTGTAACAGAAAATAGAATCTACTTCAAAAGAGGGCAAGTACAAAAAGAGGAGTCTCACTGTGTACAAAAATTTGCAAAGTACCAAACCCTAAATGTAATTTAGGGCTGAAGTAATACAATTATCAGCATTCTCACTGTTTGGAAGAGGGCCTAGAAATCTGGCTAGGAATGTTTTTCACATTTAAGATGTACTTGTTGCCATTCCTGTGGCAAACTGCCAACATAATTATTTAAAGCAGTACCTGCAGATACTACTCTCAAGATGGCTCCACTCCCTGAGGAATCAACCGTTATTTATAGGGTCTGAAGTTATTTGATACTTAAGATAAACACACCCCTTCTTGTATCGGCGATCCTGGAAGTTCATATAGTTTTAATTATTTCTGTAGGCAGAATCCTGACCCACAGTGATTCATGCACACTTATAATTCACCCTACACTTATCACCAAAACCCAAACCATACTAATGGGCAACACTTCCTTCTTGTAGTGAAGCAACAAATCTGTCCTAGAGCTATGAAACCCATAAAACTGCCATGGCCTTGCTACAAATTCTCCTTTGCCAAGATATTTTTTTAACCATCTCACCTGTACTTCTGAATCAGCATCAACATGCTGGAGTTGAAACCAGGTGTCTCTGTTATGATACTTCTGCAGATCTTCTTTCTGTATAGCTACCTTTCCTGAAATAAAACAAACCAGAAGCACAGTTTAAGACATGCTGTAGCTCTCCCAAGATATATTTCCATCAAAACCAAGTTTTAAAACAATGATTTAGGGCCTGTCCTTTTCAAGAAAGGCTTCAGAGCAAATAAAGATTTTTTTGGGGGCATACTTCTTTACACAATACATAATGATGAGCACAATACTGATGGATCATACAATTCTGATGAGCATCTTTTTCCACTGCATTTTGTGAATGACTTGAAAATTCCTAAAGTCCTACTCACCTAACAGAGTGAAGCACTGGACACTATGGACAAGCTTATAAATATGCTTATAGCAAAAATGTCATTGTTACTTCTCTGACATGCAATTAAACTTGTGGGAAGAAAAGCCTGGAAACTGTTGCAGAGATTACTTTTGAGGCTGACGTCTGCAACAATCTCAAATTAAAGGTTCCATGCATATGTTATTGCCAACAATATTTCAGGATGAGGCTTTTCACTATATAGTTTTGTAGGAGAAGGGAAACAACTAGACATGACAAGTCACAGCAGATTTTCACATATGCATTTTGGGGCCCTGTCAACCTCTCTCTCTCACTCAAATCTTTCAGACTTCACATCCTGCAACCCAGAGCCGCACAAAGGCTATCCCTGACTGTAGAGAAAAGCTGTGGGGGGATGGGGGGGGGGAGGAGAACCCACTCCAAAACACTGAAGAGATTTCATTCCCACATTTTTATATCACTCTTGCCACTACCAAATTAGCTGTTTTGGTAGGTACGGTAACAGCACTTGGTTCCATGCTGTGAACTAACAGCCCACATGCACGTGAAGGGTCAATGCAGAAACTTCTGTCCTGCTCAACCTCTCCCAGGCAGTATGTAAAGCACTCTCTGAGGGACAATGAAACTTTTTCCAAGCATCTTTCTTTGTATACACAAAGCTGAGCATGGCATGCCTGAGCAGCTGCGATCCTCAGAAAGTTGCTTTGGGTTGGGTGGCCCCCCAGGCACTGAGCAAAGCAGCATGTTCAAGTGAAAGAATCCAGGGCAGTCAGAGACATTCACAAGGCTCAAGGAAGCTGGGGTTTGGCAACGTGGTTGGGTAGACTTTCACTGCTAGAGTGAGTTGCTCATATACAGTTTGCAACCACTGCTCTGTTACAAAAAGACAGACTTTCTTTAACCAAATGTTGTTAGATGAAATTCACCAATGGATACAGTTTTGTGGGAAAAAGATCACCACTACCTAAATACATACAGTTTGACCAGATGTCAGTAATACATTAACCCAGCAAACGTTAACAGAACACACTCACAAAGAAAAAAAAAGTAAGAACACATGATCAAAGACTACAAAAGTGGCAAACACAAAGCACTCTCCCTTCTGAAATCTAAAAAGCTTACAGAAGTCCTAGCAGCAAGTTATTAAACACCAGCATTCCCTCAATTTACGGCCTTTTCCTTCAGCTGGATGGCTTCACCCAGCCCTCCTGTTTGCTGGGCTACACCCTACACCATGCTGCGGCTGCATTCTTCTGTCACCTCAGGCTGCTTCTGGTGACAGTTTCCAGATTTCCAGTCCCAGCTCCTAAACTACCCTGCCATTCTTCCACAGCTGCCTCCAGATTTCTGCCCTCCAAAAACCTGCCAGGGTTTCTGCTCTAGCTTCCCTTTCAGAACTTCCGACCCATTATTCCCAAGTCTTGTTCATTCTGCCCTCAGCACCGTCCTCTCACTGATTTTCCTTTAGCGATTATCAGATCCATCTCCTGGCAAACATTTAACTAGAGATCAGCAAGGGAGACGCATTACCAGACTCTTTATTGGATACGCAGAGCAAGCCACTTGAAACTTCTTAAAAAAGCAATAATTAAATTACACAAATCTACAAAACAATATGGTAGGAAGGGTAAATAAGACGTCTGAACTGTGCTGAACAGAAGACACCAAGTTATTCTGCTGAGAATCTCTGAGATGATGACTGTTTTTTCAAAGCTTCTACTTTTCTTCTCCAACCATAGTGGTTTGTGGGGAACCTAGTTTCCCTAAAATACTTTGAGAGGAATGCATTTAAATGCATGACCTTCCACTAATTGCTTTGGACCTCACTTGAAATAGTTTACTTTCACTGCTTGCTATCCTCACCGTACCTTTTAATCTCTTGCAGAAATCCTCCACTCAACTGCAGTGTTGCACACACTTTCCAAACACTTTCCAAACACCATCACCCACAATCAGCCTCATTCACAGTCAGCTCCCACGTAAGGAGCACCTTGCAGAAAACACAAGGATGGTTTCCCGGTATCTGCACCTGTACACAGCATAAATGGTGTGATCACTGCCCCCTCTTTCAGCAGGGAGTTCCACTGCTCTCTGCATCAAGGATGGCAGGGTAACCCAGATGGGTCTGCCCACAAAGTCCGTACATGATTGCAGCACAGAGTGTTCACAAGCAATGACACGTGCCTTCAGCTCTGAGGGAGTTAACATTGTGATACAATTGTTTTGATGAGGAAACTGTTTGAACAGCATTGTTTGCTCTCCACATAAGCAAGTTTTATTAATGATTGAAACCTATTGACTGGGCTGGCTATAATCCAGGGGTTTTCATTGCATACCAAATGATTCACAAAGAAGAACAATCTACTAAGGGAAACAAAAAAAGGGTGGCAGTAAAAAGAGGGCCTACAGTTTGGCCAGTCTAAACATATCCAAAGGTACATTACTGATAGGGCAGAATGTTTGATCTGCCCTATTAAACAGCTCTCTGCATACACACAGAGGAGCTTCCCTCACAATTTGGTAATAACTCTTCATCTGCACCAGCCATGTCCCTACGCTCATCCAGCTCACATTCCTCCTCCTCATCACCAGACCCACATAAAACACAGTGCAGGTGCTGAGCATGGTCATGTTTCTGCCGTAGTCTACACAGTCACTGCTCTTCCACTGGCTGACCTACATCTGACCTGGCTCAAACAACTTCCAGCTGCACCAGAACCAGGTTAAATCTGGGCCAATAATCACAAGCTGTTGGCACCTGTCATTTGACCTGACACTACACGATAAGAACCTGTAATTCTCCCTGAAGATAAACCCAGCACGGGAGGTCAGAAAGATTTACCACCACTCAAAGGATGTTTTCCTCTATGTGGTTCTTCAGCACGTTCTCAACTCAAGCCCATTGTCTTGCACTCTTTCTCAAGACTTGGGTGGCTTTCAGACAGCATCAAGAAACTCTAAATCTTGCACCTGAGGCACCCAGCCACTCCTGCTGGTTTCCTCAGAGTGGCCCCAGGCTGCAGAGTCTGCATCTGTTTAAGCTTTTAGAGACTGTATGGGAAGAGGCAGGAAATAGCTGAGCTTGCTGAACAATATAAGGTGTAATTTCAAAATTTAGTATAAGTTACATTTTTAGAAGTTAGATTCTCAGCAATAACCAGCAAGTATGAAGTTAAAGCATTCTTCTCATCTGAACTGATTTCTTTCTGAAGCCTCATGCTCACCAGGACCTCAGACCAGGAGAAGGTAGGAAAACCTCACACACTCTTGTGTGTGTTCCACCCATATGGCAGCAATTTCCCTATGACACACCCCCGCCCCCCCCGCCCGCCTTCAGACTGAACAGATCTTCACTGGAACATTTAAATCCTAAGCTTTGTGTTTAAAACAAAGGTGCAACATGCCACAACTGAGCTCTTCCTTCTGTGAACCTCTCTTAAGAGAAAAAACAATATACCGATAACCTATTATTGAGCAGACAGCTTACAGATTAATAAAGTTACTACCTAGGCCCTGGATGGTTTTAAAGCTGCAAATTCCACTTTACAATCCCTGGTACAAACTGATTTAAGAGCCTCCTATGTTCTCCACCCATGCACCCCTGTCCTCTCAGCAGGGCATACTGAAACTGTTGAGGAAATCAAGTGAATCTAAAAAAACTCAAACAATGAAAATAAACATTCTAGGCAAGGAGAAGGGAATAAGAAATAAGTTTCAGGGGTCACATGTGGGTAGTGTTGGCATTTTTAACACAAAGGTAATTTCACCTGACCTGTTTTAGAGCTTCCCCACTCAAGAGTCACATTAACATTGCTACAAGACAGTAGGAGATCACTTATTTGGGCAGAGAGAGAGCACAGAGGCAGAGGTATTGAACAGAGAAGGATAGGAATTTCTGGCTATACCACCTGGGAAAGTGCTTGTGGAAGCACCGTGCCCTCAGTGCCCATCCTTCACTGGTTACAAACATTTTTCCAAAGCAAGTCAATGCAGCCCATTAACTTGTCCCTGGACATGCCTAGACTTGTTAAGTTAGGGCCAACATCTCCATACAAAGACTAACAAAATTGATATTTAGCTCAGGCATTCTCCATTCATACACAACCACCTTCTGTCTGCATTACCTGTTGGTCACAAAAGGGATAGGCATCAGTTAAAGAATTACATCCCACCTTTTAATAGTAATTTTCCAGTTTGCAGCTGAGATATGTATTTATGACAGATGCTAGACTAGTAGAAGATTTCCTTACTGAAAAAGTAGTCACAGTAGCAACAGGACAGGAACCTGTCATTTTAAAAGGGCACAAGGCCCTGCCTGAAAAGTGATCCAACAGTTATTTTACAGAAGCCTAAAATCAGAGCATTTCAGGAGCTCTTGTATCTTCTCTTTAGGTTATCTTTATCTTGGGATACCTACACAGTGAAAACAACAGAATTCTACACACTGCTGCCAAGCGAGCTGAAACAATATAATATTTTTTTAATATAACATCCTCTATTAACAATGACTGCAGTACAGTTAATTTACAGCAAAGGGTTAGGTCTGAGTCACACATTAAAAGGCCCCAAAAGCCTAATTAACTGAGTCTTCTCTCGGCTCTGAACAGAGACTACTTTGTCTCCTTCCTATATGCTGCAGTAGGCAATGAGCGAGCCTCAAAGCTACTTCAGAAGTTGCCACATATTAGTATGTTAAGTGCACAGACACACTGTATCAGGGTATTGATTTAATATAACTGATCTGAGGGTGCACAAAGAAAGTCACTTTCAATACTTGATAAGACTAAGGACAAATCAGAATCAATTTTAATCAACACTTTAGGCTGTGATAGCCTAATTAACTTGAAACAAGAAGCATCACTGCTATTCCAGTGAATATACAGAATTTTATAATTATCTGTATGAAAGGTTGTCTTTAAATAAAAGTACAGAAACTTTGCCTGCCTTGTTCAAGAACATTCAAATTCATTCACCTCTCCCATAACACAGAAAAAGATCAAAGCAAGCAAACCCTCTATTTGAGAATTACAAAGATAAGGACGAGAATTAGGGGCAACATAAGGCTTCAGAGGCCTTAGAAGCAGCAGAATTGCTCCCTCACGGCTCCTGTGCAGGGCACCATGAAGCACAAGCACTATTAGACCATCTGCTACAGTGGGTAAGAATTTAGTGGCAATAATGGCAGAACACTTCCAGCACAGCAGCAGTGCATCCTACAGAGAATATTGAGGTATGTGATATTCATGACCCCAATTTCATTTGTTTGGGTTTTTTAAACTAGTCCAAATATAATAAGAATATCACTTATTAAATCAAATTTTCCCCTTTGTGGGATTTATCTTGGCTAATAAGGCAGAGAAAATCAGGCTGTAGACAACACATAGCTTCTATCCTTAAGAGCTGCAAGCTGCAGCATTGCATGAACTATCTTCTATCAGGGTTGTTTTGCTGGTCACAATCCAAGAGATCTCACCCAGCTTCCATCAGAATTTCTGCTCTCCCTTCCTGTTAAAAACAGCAAAACCCCCAAACAAACAAAAAGAACCTTCCTCAACCACACCTCTGGTATCACTTCTCTGCCAGCTGCTCTCTGGGCCCTTAAAATGGTCCTACATTTGAGACACTGGGTATAGCCTGTGGTTGGTTGCACTGGGACAGCAGTCCTGAACTCCAGACTTGCAGTCACTGTTGTCTGCCTTACAGCAGGCACCAAGACCCTGAGCATGCCGCCTGCACTGAGCAACCACCTCCTTCATTCCCCCACTCTACAAGTGTAGTATACAGACAATATTAACACTTGTCATTAGGTACAGAGGAGGGCTGCATGAAAGTATGGTCCAGGCTCAGTAGTTTTCTCCATATTTTTTCTTCTTCATCCTAGAAGTACAGATACCACTTTCTGAAAGCTCAGCTTTGGTCTCCTGCTCTTGGGACCACCCATCAGGTTAAAAGATATTTTGAGTGCATCCTAACAACTTATTCTACGCAGAGAGTATTTACTTTAGCCTTTCTATGTAGCTACAGAGAACCTTTCCAGGCTAATTCTAGTTTATAGCTTCTTGAGACTTGTCATTCTGGAAGAGTCATCTGTTTCCTTTATTTCATTAGTAGTTATATTTATATCATACTGAGTAGATACATTATTCTCGTGTCATCCAACAGTACATTATGGAAACAGTAAACCACTGCCTAAGCCATGGTCAGGCTAGAAGAAACCAAGGAACCCTATCTTCTACTGAAATTTTGATCTCTGCTTCATGCTGTATTGGAGGATCTTTCCTGCACTTAACTAGCAAGAAGCACAGTTCAGCAGAGATGATTCTTTTAAATTCTTTTCCTTTTAAATCAGTAAAATAATGAAATAAAAAAGGTTATGATTCAGCAACATTTGGTCACAGTTACCTAAGTACAGCAGATGGCTTGCTTGGATGTTTTGTAATAAACTGTGGCAACTCTACAAACACACCTCCTCAAGCTTTGGAAGTAGCCATCAACAAAGGCACAGGTAACTCAAACATGCAAGCCTCAAACAAGTTTCAATTCCAAGGTGTTTTCACTTTGTGAGTGTCTCCAAGAGCTATGATTTGGTTTCATCTACTTTAGTCCAGAGCAACTAAGTTCAATTGCTTCTGAAGGCAAATTTGTTTTAGCGCTTTACTTTGCTTCACCTCATCCAGCATTATGCAGGAAGAGAGTTACAACCTGCCAGGATACAATGGCCACAAGAGTTTCAATTTGCCACAGAAAACACCTAACAACCTGTATAAAGGTGACTTAGAGCAGTGAAGTTATTGTAACTGTAATTAACAGAAGAACCATGCACTAGTCTTCTAGCACTGGCTTTATGCTCCTTCACTGGAAAGCTTCAACATTTCACATTGGTGCTTTATTCAGCACCATTTCATTCCCATCAGCACAGCAACCAAGCCTCCCCTCAGCCAGGAGTACCACAAACTTAGAAAATTCTAGTTTATAGCTTCTTGTGACTTGCCATTCTGGAAGAGTCATCTGTTTCCTTTATTTCATTAGTAGTTATATTTATATCATACTGAGTAGATACATTATTCTCAATGTCATCCAACAGTACATTACGGGGAGTAAGAACTTTTCTAATGGGGGACAGTGCAGCACTTCTTCCCCCTCAGAACTTCACGGGGTTGCATTTTGTTCTATTCAGCTCCTGCTTAGCACAGATGCTGGCGAGTCAGTTTCATGTATCTCTTACCAAAACAAATGAAGTGCTGAGGTGAAAAAAACTAAACTGACTTAAGTAGAGGATAATAATTGTGTACTTGTCACCCAGACAATATTAACTAATCTCTCACTGCAGTGTTAAGTGATTTGGTGTGGCACGTTTCCTGTTTTTGAGCTGATCTGTATGTTTAAGGTCACAGCCTGGCAGCCTGAGCTATTCATTACACACCTAGAAGAATACCAGCTCAGGGCAATATCACAGACATGTTTTCCTCACTAAATCTAGCTCAGCTATTGAGGTGTGAGAAGCCCAGTTTATTGTCACAGCACGTCTCATTCGACGTTTCTAAAAAGCTGAAAAATATCAAAGCAATCATTAAAGAACATTTCCCTGATATAGCAGCAATACTATCCTAATATTCCTCCTGCTGCATCTAGCCAGAGACATCTTTTTTCCCCATTATTACTGGAGGGGTACAAATTGACAGTTTTTCAAGTTAGCTTCATCTCCTCTATGTTTTTCTGGTTGTTACAACTAGATGGAAATAGCTATTCTACATATTATAGACACATATTCCAGCAAATCGGCCTACTACTGCTATTTGATCATTCAGAAACAAACTTGCAATTTTAAATTGCATTTACCATTGCTTTCGGTAGTATATTTCCTACTCAAAGCATCTCAACATACTATATAAATTAGTACATAAACTCTATCCAGTAACAGTCAATATCAATTAAACAACTGAAGACTAGTTTACTTTCACAGTAACTGTTTGCTATATTTTATCTAAAAAAAAGAGAAAAATAATATTTTAGATCCACTGAACTCTGCATTTTCTTCATTATATTTGCATTTCAACCAGCATCCAAGATTCTTCCAAGACACAATTGTTCAAGAGTTGTCTGTTAAACTAACAAAATCCCAGATGACTTAGCAATTACGATTAAGAAAATGCAAATGTAATAAACAAACATGCAAACTCCAAAGATATCTTTATCTGCACAATCCTCCCATCCTGTATGCCAAAATACTACAGTATGTTCCAAAACATATCTGCTACACGTTCCAGTTCGAGTTTGTTTGGCTCTTCTCGGAAGTTTGTGTCAGAGGCTTCAGGGGGTTCTTGTTTTTCATATTCTCTCTCCCACATCTCCTGCTTTTGGTAGCTTAAGCATTGCTTAAGCATCTGTCACACACAGAGTTGCATTTCTGAAGTTAAAGGATTTACCATCACAAACTTATACTTCATATTTGAATAAATAAAAGGATGCCTGAGGTCCAGTAACCCTGGAAGTCAGTATTGTAACACCAAGAGAAAGTCCTGGAAACATTAAACAGTGAACCAAAAGGAATTCTGCTAATCAACTATCTTCAAAAAAGAGTTACTTGCCAAATTCTCACCATTTTGACATATATGCACTCCATTCTCTGTCTCAAAACCCCCTCAAAACCAGCCAAAAAAACAATGCAAAGAGACATCGAACATTGCAGATCACACACAGGTAAATTCACAAGCTCAGTAACATATGGACTTAAAATTAGTCTCTCCTGGATGTAAGACACAACCCCCCAACCTCCCTCCTCTGAGAAAGTTCATTGCTGGATGAGCATGAGTAACCACACTTTCTTCAACAGAACTGTCTCATGATAACATAATGTAACAAGTGACCTCCGGAATGCAAACAAGGGGCCCCTAACTGCAGAATTTGGTGGTTCAGTGGAAAAGAGCTCATTCTAGTTCTACTCTGACCATCCTTTTCAGTAGGGACCTCTTCCAAATCTTCCTTGCTCAAGCCTCCTCAAGAAAAGGTTTGTCTTAAAACTGAGCTGAAGATACACATAGAGCAACTATTGCTTTTAAATATTACAGACTTTTATTAAAGAGTTCTCTAGTTCAAAAAAACTCTACTGTTGAGCTTTGCTGCTGCTGACTCCCATTCAATCGGAACTACTGAAAACAGCCACATGCAGTTACTCCAGAGCACTGTTCTCTTTCCAGAAAATTTTCCTACTACAAGCAGAGCTCAGAGAGTAGTATCAAACTGACAGTAATTCTGGATTTTTTTTCTCTTCATTGCTATTTATCACACTTCCATATCTTTGAAATGCTTTTCAAAATATGCCTGCAATAAGGAGGTAGGGGAACACAGGGAGGAAGAGAGGAAAAAATACTATAATATGCACTGTAAAATCTCAATGTAGACAGGGAACACCAGAGTTTTGACTTCTAGTGCTACATTAACGCTGACACCAAGCTGTGTGGTTTGGTTGACATGCTGGAAAGGAGGAATGGCATCCAGGGGGACTTGGACAGGTTGAAGAGGTGAGACCGTGGGAACTTCAAGAAGTTTAACAAGGCCAAGTACTAGGTCCCGCACACAGGTCAGGGCAATCAGAAGCTCAAACACAGGCTGGGTAGAGAATGGATTCAGAGCAGCCCTGAAGAGAAGGACTTGGCAGTGTTGGTGGAGAAGAGGCTCAACACGATCCGGCAACGTGCACTTCAAACTTCAAAGTCAGCGGTATCCCAGGGCCGCAGGCATCCCAGTAACCAGCAAGTCTAGGGAGGTGATTCCAACCCTCTAACTCTGCTCTCGTGAAACCCCAGCTGGTGTACTTTGTCCAGGTCTGGAGCCCCCAACACAAGAAGGATGTGGACCTGCTGAAACGGGTCCAGAGGAGGGTCACTAAGTTGATCAGAGGGTTGGAGCACCTCTCCTATGAAGACAGGCTGTTCAGCCTGGAGAAGACACGGCTCCTACGAGATTTTATAGCAGCCTCCCAAGTGCCTGAAGCAGGCCGACAAGAAGGCTGGAAAGGGACTTTTATATGGTATGTAGTAATAGGACAAGGGGGAAACCCAAGAGCAGGTTTAGAGTAGACATTAGGAATTAATTCTTTTCTATGAGGGTGGTGAGGCACTGGAACAGGTTGCTAAGAAGCTGTGGGATGCCCCATCCCTGGAAGTGTTCAATGCCAAGCTGCATGGAGCTCTGAGCAACTTGGTCTAGTGGAAGGTGTCCACTTTACCGTGTTTCAACCAGGGGTGTTGAAACTAGATGGCCTTTAAAGTCACTTCCAACCCAGGTCTTTCTATGATCCTAAGACTAGTATGGTAACATACCAGTTTGCCTACCTGTGGATTCTGCAACACATGCAAAAGTTAACATTGCCATTTCCTGAAGAGATAGTGAAAAATGAAAACTTGATGAATAATTCAAGCATGCAAACAAAAGTATTTTCTGCAAGTCCTTTTCACAAACTGCTCTCAGTACCTTTAAGATTACTCTAGCAGCTCCTGAATAATTCCCCTCCAACATCAGAGCTTGATTATTACAACATTAACTTAGGAAACATGGAGAAAACAAAAATATTTTCACTTCTCTATCTGCAATTTCATGTGTCTGACATGTATTAAGTGGTTCAAGAGACTGTTTTTCCAAGAGACGGAGTAAAGCCCTGAGCAAGTAAAGTGCCTGGCCTGTTGATGGGTCACTGCAGCTGCTAAAAACTGGTGACACACAAGAGATCACATAATTTCAACAATGAAAAACTCATCACTTGAAAGAAGGGAGGTGATACTTTCAAAGTACAAGGGAAACTAGACATTAGAGAGACCAAAAAGCTTTCCAAAAGCTCACTCAATAATCAGAAACTGACTCCCTCCTCTCCAGGATGCTATGCACACATGAGCTCACTTACGGACAAAGACAATGATGACCTGCTTTCCCAGCTCATATGTAAAACAATAATTAAAGAAAAAACTTGTGACTGCAAGACAAATTACTGTAATGTAAAGATACATATAAAATATCTGCACCACCACTCCATGGTTTAAGATAATAAATTCTATGCCATTAGACAAACTGTTGCCCAACATCTGACAACCTCTGTCAAGACATACATCTCACTGAGCTATAGCCATGGTAGTCATACACAACTTATTTCAAAAGAGATGAATAACTGAAAAAAAGAAAAAGTCCAAAGTGTTCAAGTCACTTAAAATAGAAACTGTTCCCCTCAATAACAACTAAGGTTTTACAAGGTTTTTATCCTCAAAGAGATAAATGGAGTGTCATGCAATTTGCTGCAGATGAAACGAATAGCAAATAGTATCTGGAAAAGCAGGAATCTTGTCAATCTCAAACAGGCACTGGAAGTCTTTTAGAGCTATTCTGTAGGTGACATCTTGATCTGATACACTCCATAAAACTCTGTCATCATTGTACTTGGGGTACCTGTGGCCAGTAGCTATTCCTCTGCCTGTTAAGGTAGTCACAGTTCAACAATACTACACGCAGACAAGTGTGAGGACCCTGGAAAACTGCAACACTAAAGGCCTTGCATTTAGGAAAAAAAAAAAGTAACATTTGCAGTAACAAATGATGTCGTCAACATTTAAACAAGGTTTTATAGCCTGTTTCAGTTAAACTACGATCTGCATTCACTATCACAACAAAAAACACTCATCTCCCCAGCTTTTTTATATATAATATGTAATACTGAAGGCATTCTTGTCAACTGACAAAAGAAGGACAATACTGAGCAGCACTTACCACTATCATCATCAGTCCTATCAAGACCCCCAACTTGTAAGACTACATATGATGTAAAAGTTAAAATCCAAGAGAAATAAGCTGTAAAGAAAGTAGTAATTTATGAACACATACCTATGATGGAATCCCTTCGAAAAACATCTCTGTCAAAAATATAAAATGACAGATGGCGAAAGGTCCGAGGAATTTCACAGTAAAAGTCTTCTCCATAGAAGGGGCTGAGTGAACAAAAAAAAAAAAACCAACATACACAAACACACACACAAAAAAAAGGAAAACAGATTAGTGTTGGTATCCTGGACAAGCCAGTGTGCTTATATTTCACACCCAGAACATCACTCTGGACTGTGATGGTCTTTCCCCCCAATGAATGTGCACTGTCAAGCAGTGTTCCATTTTGACTCTTCCTAAATATCTTAAATGCCCACAGAACAAGATTTTTTAATGTGCAAAAAATAACAGATACTTCTTTCTATCTGGAAAACAAGTGCCCCTTTACAAAGGGGGCAGAGACCACGTTATTTGTTAACATACAGTGCCCTGAAGGGTAGAGAGAGGCCCCTGCTGCCACAGAATGCCTACAGAAGACCATTAGGATAGAGATCACAAAAGCATGTATGAACAGGATGAGCAAAATACAGTATGGGTCATGGCATTTTTTTTTTAAAGCATTTAGTACACTTAAAATGCCTACAGCCATTGCATCTTTTCTCATCCCCTGCAAAGTTTCTTATTTAAAGTCAGATTCAGCCAACTGATGGTAACTAAGCCTTGGAGCTGGCACCATGCTTGTTACCTCAGAGCACTGCGTATCTGTTTTTGCATAGTGGAATTGTAGAGAATAATTTTTTTACAGTAAGACCACATTAAAAAAAAAAAAATACTATCTCAGCATGAAAAGCTCTTTAGGGACCTAAGGGGCTTTCTTTGGATCCTACCAATTTAAATCGGGAAAAAACAAAACTCAGACACCTGGCTTTCCCTTTTACTTTCTCTCTATCGAATTATATGATTAAGGATTTACTTCTAGGAACTATAAGCATATATCAACATTATTTATTCATTGACAGGTCTACCATTTTACACAGACCTTTCATTCCAAGTCACTCATGCTTCAGTAGATCTAAATGAATGGATACAATTCGAGTCACATGGACAAAACCAGCAAGCACTGCAGACGTAGACTTAAAAATAAATCAAATTCCAACAGGCCAAAAGCCAGAAAGTTTTTTCTTCCCCTCTTAAACACAGACCTCCTTATTGCCTTGGTTGAGCTTAAAAATGAGACAGAATTGTGCTGTAGTTTTAATGGTTATTAAAAGCTTTTTATGTTAGAAAATTAGATATGCAAAAGTTACTAACAATTCCTTGGATTAACTCTAAGTTTTTCAGAATTTTGTCAGGAAAGGTCATTCCCATGGCTTCTTTCAGGATGTTTTACACCACCATACGTTTCCATTTGTATTTCCACCTACAGGAAAAATACACTCCCCCAGAATAACCACGTTGCCTCAAGAGCTAGCTGACAAGTCTCCCTTAAAACACACAGGGACTGCAAGTTAGCCAATCAGTGTGTGTTTGAAGGGAAAATGCCACATTAATTTCATGAAATCCAGAGACATCACTCAGTATTCACCAAGAACATTATTTAAGTCACTATTCCACTAGCCACAAGGAAGAGCACACATTGGAGGAACAACAAAGCCCAAGGCATTCCCACAGGCTAAACTTCCACCACTGAAATCCCATTCCTTGAAATAAATGCATCCACCCGTAAGTTATGAAAACCAATGTGAGGCCCACTCAGTCATCCCTACTGTGAAGGCAGGGGAGGCAAATCCGACAGCTGGAAATGGCAGCTGGTTCGACTGTTTGTCCCGACTGCCCCATCCAATTCAACACTCTTTGTTATAGCCTCTTTACATTCTGCTCTGAGAGGTTTTTGGAAGCAAGAATTTCACAGCCACACCTCAGGCACAAAATACCTTAATTCTTTGTTACAAGCAGCTTCTACCAAACTGGGAGCTATATGACTCTTCCAGCAGCCATGCTTCTGCTGGCAGCCTCAAGGACCTCATCCCGTGCACATCACTTGGTGCAAGTTTTCGCGCACAGGTTTAACCCAAGGGCACCACACAAATGCATTAATATTGCCCAAATATCTAGTGCATTATACATGCAAAACACTTCCATCATTCTGAGCTTCAATACTCTTTTCAGCCACTGTCCTTTCTGCTGGAAGAACGTGACAGATTAATTTATTCACTAATGACCTTAGAATGAAACAGTACTTAATGAACTGTAGATTATATATCCCATCCTATACCAAAAACACGAGGGAAGCATCAGCATACTGCAAATCTAAATGCAATATAAATACAAGTGACTTATACTGAGCATAATTTACTGAATCTGGGGGGAAGAGCAGGGAAGAGACATCAACTGTGACCTTTGGCAAGTTCTCCTATTAATTTTGTCATGGGTGTTGAACAGAGGCAGAAGTCAACTAAGATCATACCACAGCAAAACAAACAAGAGTCAGAAAAGCAGAGTGGACAACAGGAGGTACTTAGCCCAGTGCACGGAATCAGAAAGAGGCTAATTAACAGCAGAAATGCTATGAAGGCTGACTTAGCCATGCAGGGACCATATCAGGTCACTACTTCTGGCACAAGGTTTATTAGTCCTAGCAGTGCAGTCTGAGCCCAGAAGAGAAGCTTTGTTCCGTTCTTGGCTTTTCCCCTCCAAGATCTTGAACCCCTTGTAGATTCACAACCTCTCATCAGTCAGGTAACGCCCCTGAGGTGCACTGGTTCTTAATTAATTTAAGCAAGCAGATTTCCAACACGAGCATACTCAATCTGCACTGGATAACTAGCCAGAAAAGTTTTAACTGTAAGGATACACATCAAGATAAATCCGATATGTCCCCAACCCAATCTTGTGTAGCTCTGCAGAAACAGTAACTTCTTTCTGAAGGAATCAAAAGCAACCACACAAATGCTTTCAGCTTCCACTTCAATGTGTGCTTTTTTCTCCATGTATCTCTTCAGAACAGTACCCGCTTTGTCTCCCACCCAAAACTGAAGAGCAAGAGGTCGCAGCAGTCAAATCCCATGATTTGTTTCCCAAGCTAACTTATCTTGAACGAGAACCCTAGGGCTCCAGAATGGTTTTTCCAAAAGAACAGCTAAATCCCTCCTGCAGTGACTCCTCTCTCCGAAAAGCCAGAATTTGTTTGACAGGGATTCAGTGAGAACTTTTATTTTGACAGAGCAATTAATAAAAAGCAGTAACATCTGCCTACACAGCCCTCAGGAGTCTGACAACATCCTCCAAAACAAATACTGGAACCAGCCCGGCCGAAAACTCAAAAATCTTTCAAGAACCAAGTGAGTTCAGATTCAACTTACTGGTTTTGAGTTGAACTTTTGTTGTAGATGAATCAGCCCTACACTCCGGAGAAATTTTAATCATTCAAAGTGAAGGAGCAACAATGAGGGCCTCCTCCCCAACTCTGGCAGTATAGCCTGCAAATCAATTATGATCAAAAGGGAAGGGCATGGACAAGACCAGTGCTGTCATTATTTCAGTTTCTTCTGGACTTCAAACAGGTGATGGGATATAACTGCTGAGAGCAGGAACTTGCAAGGCCAGAAACAGCAGATCTCCCTTGAAAGTGCAGTTCATCTCCTTCCAAGCTGAATGTAACTGCGTTTTCTACCCCAGCTTCCTCAATAAAGACTACTAAGTTTAGAACAGCTCTCCTAATTTCATTTTAGTCTTGCCATCACAGCAACAAGAAGAGTATCAGTGCAGGTATCAGCTACTCTTCAGTTATGAAACAGGGCTTGTTCTTAAGTCCCTGTCTCTTGTTTTCCTGATGGGTTTAGAAATGGAGAAAGACCCGTACCAATTTTTAAATCCTTGCTCCAAGCTTTCAGGCACACAAGGGCCTGACTAACCTTCTATTCCACATACTCTCACTTCACACCCCTCTCTCATTTATTTTTCAGTACATGCACATCACCTTAACATGTTCTGAAAGAGGGAAGCTCGACCTCAGCCCTCCTTTTTCCTCAGGAAGCACAAGGCTCTCTTACTGCACAGCTTTTGTACAGCCTCGACCACCAACACATACACTGATCAATTCCTCCTCAGGACACTTTCCCTAGTATGATTCCACAGCTCTCATCACAGAAGAGATACATACAAAAAATAAAGTCAAATAGATGCATAAATAGTGCAATGGATTTGAATCTTCAGGCATACTCACTCTCCCCTCACCAAAAACTTGCTTGTTCTGAATGCTTATGGCACGGGAGCAGGAATACCAAGAAAACAAAACTAAAAAAGATCCCTCTAGGTATTGTTTCACTTACAGCTGTCCAGCCCTCCCCATTTCAAGGTATCTATTTTTGAATCTCTTCTAATGCATGTTTTGGCAATGGAGATTTTCAGGAGGAGACAGGGAAGAAGAGAAACAAAAATTACTGTGCAGATCAAGTGGAATGAAAGCAAATAAGGAAGAGAATCCTTACTTCAAAAACAATAAACCCTCTAGAAAGGGTTCAAAAACTGTTCACATGTACATATTTTACTAAATTCCAGAAGCATACTTGCAACTTTATTTCATAGCTTCAGATATCTACTGATACCATCACAAATAATATTAACATAGGGGAAGAGATTTCATAAAACAAATGTTAGTGTAAAAACATTTCTTTAGTTTTGGGCCGTGTTACAAAACCTCGTGCTTGTTTCTAAATACTTAGGATTTGCTAAAGCAGTTTTGTTTTTGTGTTGGCACCCGTACTTCAGTGGATGAAGTGAAAGAGTTGCATGATGAATAATAATGAAACCCCTCAAACCAGAATTCTTTGTGTATGGATTTTTTTTTTTTTAACTGCTTTTGTGATTAAAAGTAAGGACTATTAACATGCTACAGGCAACCCCACATCCTCTGACTATTTTAAAAGGTTTAGAAATACTGGATTCATCCTGCTGCATGAACTGAACACCAGAGTTCACATCACCATGTGAGCAGGAAACAAAATCAGTCGTGTACAAAGGAGCACACTTGTTTGTTTCTACGACTAAGCTTTTTCTACTGCTTGGCTAATACTTTTTATGCTATGCATTGCAGCATATGTAAAGGGAGTGGGGTAGAAGAGAGACAGTTTATTCAAACCACATACAGCAAGCCAAATAAAATCGGAATGCACTTCAGTCTCCTACTAGACACAGAACTAGAAGACAACAGACAAGTGAGACAGGCTCTGTAGAAGTCAAAGTTGGCAGATGTCATGGTAGCTTTCTGACACATTTTATTAAAAATAACTAATATTATATTTGAAGCACAGATTTGGCAGAGGACATGCAACAGGAAGTATATGGCACAGGAAGCAACATCTAAATCCAAACGTATCACTTATGCTCACTGTTGAGAGTGCTGGCTGCAGTCTACCAGACACCCACTGAGCCTAAGTGAATTTTTTCTCATGTCACTGTGCAGTGACACTCAGACGAACAGTGCTTTGTTATACCCATAACCAGCCCTATTACACAGAGGAAAAAATAAAGCAGTGTGCATTTTCTCAATCCTGTGCTCAGAAGAGACAGACAGACACATGAGCTATAGTTATCAACCTCACTTGACAGTTGCTGGTTTGGCTCAATGAGGCTTACAAGGATTATGATAAATTGAAGCAGCAGCCGTTTGGCCCCTGGTCACCTCCCAAAATATTCTGTAAGATGACACTCACAAACAGCAGAAGTCACATTACAGCTGCATTTGCTTTTTTTTAAATCACTCAAAGCAGCCTACACCACCAACAATTGTTACTCACATGGGTGGCTTTCCATATAGATAAACACTCTCATTCATAAACCCTGCCTTGGGTCTCAAGGTTCATTTCACTCTCCTTCCATTAAGTCTTGCTTCCCTTACTGGCACCCTTCCCAGCTATATTACTTCCCTGCACAACCATGCAAGTCCTTGGCTTCAGTAATACCCCTGACCACGCTGAAGTTGTACCCCTACCAATCTTAAACCTTTCCCTTAGAGGCTTGAGTGTTCCAGAACCAAAGTTTATTAGGAATTCAAGCCACAGTTAGGTGCTGTCGCATGCAGAAGACAGCAGACCCTGGGAACACGCAAGGGTGAAGCTGCAGAACACGCTGCAACATCCACCTCAAGGCCTCTCTGCTTAAGGCCCCTGGGCTGGGGAAAGCTGTTATTTCAAGGAGGTGAGCTGGCAATGTAAAAATGTAGAAGCAGCTAATGGAGCTAACAAAGATACAACAGCTAATTTTGGCAACACTCCAACTAAGGGAAACAGCCTTATGTTTAAAATTTGAGATGTGGCCTGCATCCAAGATGTTATCAGAACATGAGAAGTTTAGCTATGCAGCCATGAACTCCAAACATAGGGGGCAAAAGGATGTAAGCAAACCTAGAATTAGAAAATAACAACATTAAATATGGCAGTAGAATAACTTAAAGAAAGTTCTGAGAGCTACTGGCTGAATTTGTTACCTGATCTAATTCTATAACAAAGACAGGGCAAACCACTTATTAAAGAGAACATAGCCTTAAATGTGAATTTACAGCACATTTCAATATACACTCACAAGCACACGGCAGACTTTTAGCTCTCACGGTTACATTCACCAGAGACTAGAAGAAAAAAAAAAAAGCCCCCCAAAAAAACAAACAAAAAAACCTGGGGGTGGGAAAGTGGGGAAAGTGCCTCTGGCTTCATTTGCTGTTCATTCAGGCTTTGATCACTATGTTTAGCATGTGAAAAATTCCTAAGTGAAATAGTGGTGAACTAAATAATCACAGACTTGAGACGCTTGGCTCACCTCTCTAAAGCACACACCGTCAGACATTTGATTCTTAGCGTACAACAGATTTTGCCTTTATTCATATCCTTGAAACAAATTTAGAGATGTCACATTCCTTCCATTCTTCACCTATGATTTGAGAAGCTGCCTTGATTTCCTGTTGCAGCTGACACTGCCCTTTAAAGTGAATGGGCACATTTGATGCAAACCGCAAAGGCAAAGTCAGTCTTAACACCAACAAGGCAAGAAAGTTCACCCTCAGGAAATATCTGTAGCTAGGAAACACTCCTGGATGGTGGAGCCTGAAGTAGGGAAAGCTACTAGTGGGGGAAGATAAGTAGTTTATTGAGCAAAGGGAATTAATAAGCAAAATTCTTGTCAGGCTGTTTACTTGCAGCTCAGAACTAAAGAAAATTTGTAGATCTCTGCATTAATAGAAACACAGTCATTCTAACATGCTCCTTAGGACATAAAATACACGAGTCTCTTCACATACATCTTTGCTAGGTTATATGGAATGGATCCAAATCTATTCAGTGTCTTTGTAGATTATGGTAATTCAATAGATATTGAATGACAAATACAAAACAGAGAAGCATATTAAATCCTGGCTCTAACTGACCTCTCCCTCCTATCTTATGACTTGCATGTGACCTTCTTAGAACTTAGTAAAAGCTTGTGCCAAGTTTACAAAAAACAGTGCTGCTTGAAGAGTTCAAGATTCTCTCCCTGAGAACTTGGATTTCTCACTCTGACCAACTCATGCATTCACTAGTCTTGCCCAAATATCCCCAGAGAAGTGGGATGATTCTGAACCACCCATATAAACAGCACTTCCATGTTGCTCTGTGGTTTTGTAGGAAGGCCTGCGCCAGTGGTAACCAACCCTTGACTTGTTTCAGTCAGACACTACTAAGTTTATCGCAGCAGCCCTCAAAATCTTCCAGCACAAGGCAGCAGTGCCCACCATCCAGTTTAACAGCAGCTGAGAGGCTGGATGACAGGAATGACTTAAATTCCACATTGTAATTTATGAGCCCCACCTGACTGCTGAACAGAGGAGGTAAGATTCACCATGCTGGCTCCTCTCAGTTTTTGAAACACAAACTTAGATAAAGGGCATCAAGCTCATAAAGATTCTCTTCAGAGCACTGGTAAGGGCACTTCACTGGACAACAGGATATGCTGGTTCAGTTCTTTTGAGTTCTGAATGATTCATGCATTGTTGATTTAAAAGGTTACTGCTCTCAGCTGTCTTCTCATGCCTCTGCCACAGTCTAATAAAAAAAGAAAATCTGTTGCAGAAGATTAGGACAAAGCTCAGGGAGGCAACTTCTTATGCTGTCCCAGTATAAAACAGGAGATGATGAGTCAGAGTCTGAAGGTTCTATCACAGATATTCCAAGCAAGCCAGAATTGGACATTCATCCAAGTCCCTCTGAGAAGAAGAGATAACTGCTTCCTTTTTTCCATTTGCCAGTTCTATTTAAGCTTTACACCAGGAGAAGGGCCTGCATGGAAAAACATACATTTATGCCATGCCTAGTTAAAGCCTAATGAAGTTCAACCGAGAAAAAAGGGTGGGGAAAAAAAAAGTAATTTCCAGCTACACAAGACATTGTGTCAATTACAAGCCTTTTCATGCAGATGAAGAAAAAAGATATTCAGAAATGCTGCATAAGATGGGCTTCTCCAGGATAAATCTGAACAAGAAGACATCATTCCAGAATCAGTACTGGGGCTGCATATGAAAGACCTCGTAATTCAGATTTTCATACAAAGCATCTTGTTTTCTATAGACTACATAAAAATAATTTTTTGAGCTTATTGGAAGATGAGGAGGTTATCAGCCTTAGTAAAAATATAAGCAATTCCTAAAACTTTGTAGCAAGCCAGCCCTGTGCCAGACATGAAGTGATAGGAAGTAGAAAACAGGCATGAACAATAGATCAGAGCCAGTGCTCTCCCCTTCAAACCGTAGGGGAGATCTGTGTCAAGCTGTGTCACCCACTCCAATGACAGCCACGCAGAGTTTCAGGCAGGATTCAATTAACTTCATCAATTTGGCCCAGCTTCGCATCCCTGGTCCCAAACATTGTATATCACTGCAGTGATACCTCTGAAAAATGATTCACTATTAAGTTGGCAAGTGCCTGCCAAAGAAGCACCGTACATGAGAGCAGGAATTTCTCTGCTGCACAGAAATTACACCGCCCATAGGGCACATAAGCCTCATCCGCCCAATAACTCACTCAATGGCTTAGATCAATTCACAAACAAGCATTAAAGAATGTAACAGCATGACTGGCTCCTCAGCTCATCTCAGAATCCTACAAAAAACAATAGGCAACTGCAGTAGGGTCTGGTATCATTTGAAAAACATCTTCTTCTGCAAGTCTATGTATGCATTTGTTTTAAAAGATGTAAACACAGTCATGAAAGATAAAGTAGCTGTTTGAGTGTGCCTCAACAGGTAAGAGCAATTCCTACCCATGGATTGGGAAGACATCCCAGGATTACCACTCACGTATTTGTGATTTTTGTCTGCTTTTCTTTTATGCCCCAGAAAAACAAAGACAGGGAAACACCTATATGGCTAAAGGCAAAACTGAGTCGATATCAATCTCTATAAGTGGACACTCAGAGATCGTGAAGGAGCAAGTTTTCCAAAAACAGTATTTGAAAACAGAAGTTCACACAGGGAGAAGGCAGACTCCCACTGAAGACAGGAATTTACCAGGAGAAGAAAGAATGACCAAGGAGACCATCTTTAGTCGAGCCTTAGATCAAAGAAAATAGGTCCATAGTGGGATTTTGAGAGGTCATCTGGTCCCGCCACTGCTTCAAAGCTGGATGATCCCTATTATTTAATTGGGACTGATTATATAGAACCTATTAAAAGCCATCAGCAATAAACACGAAAACCAACACAATCTATTCCAGTGCTTCAGAACCTTTAACAGAGATTTTTCTTCACAGTAAACCTTAACCTCAACTTCCATCTCGACTGAAACTGGAGTTCATTATTACTTGCAATATCCATACTGGACAGACAGACCAGTTCCTCTCTCTCAAGTTTTTGTTTTGGTGGGGAGGTTGTTTGGGGTTTTCTTGGTTTTGTTTAATTTTTTAAATTTAGTTATTTATGTCTACTCTCATACCTCTTCTCTAGGCTAAACAATTCCAGTATTTTAACTTTTCTTCACCGGTTATGTTTTCCAGACCTCTGATCATTGCTCAGCTCTCCCCTGAATTCACCTTAATTAACAAAATGCACTTAGCCCCATCAGGAAACCAGAAACCTTCCAGTTTTGCAAAGCCCCAGTGTACCTCTCCATCTTTATAAGATAATCTAAAGACAGATGGAACTTTTCCCACTGTAGGAATTATACTTGCTGCTTATTTTTATTACCAAGAGTTTATTTTTTCAATAGAAAAATGCTTGGATTAATTCAAGGAAATGACATCAACTATTCTCACACATCCTCACTTCCCATCTTCCATTTCCCTGTGAAGCACTAATGATCATCCAGAAAAAAAAACCTTAAAAAAAATCCCAAAAACAACAACAACAAAATTTATATGACATACAAAATCACTTTTAGAGAAACAACTGGTTCAGGGATATTAGGTTTAGGGACACTAGATGTCAGCTACAGGGGTGAGGAAGAAGGCACACAGACCAATTTTATGTTTTTTGTTAATATGGTACACTACAAATAGGAAAACATTAGCATCATCATTCAAAAACACCAAGGCTTAAAGATGACAAAAATTTATGTGAAAGAACAATTAAAGAGACTTACAGGAATAAAGCCCACTCACATTCCTGAATGTGTCAGGTACTTCTGAGTGGTTGGGACTGAGGTCTAGAGATACTTCCTGAAGTACATTAATTGCAACAACAAGACGAATAGCAAATTCCTAACATATTACTCAAACTGGGAAAGGGGTGAGAGCTATCTCTTAAGATAAAAGTTATAAACTTGACTGTTCCTTGCTGCTTCTTTCCTCTCCACTAAAAAAAAAAGCCTTGCTTGCCAGAACATACATACACACCTAGCCTACTTCCCTTTATTTTTCTGATGTCTAAGGATTTCCAGGAGAAAGCATTTTAACTTTTGCTACATGCTTCTCATTCTGTTTCATTCTACATTTGACCTCTGCAATCTCATAGGAAGTGTCCAAGATAATCAGACAGGCATCTTGTGTTCAAACCTCTCCTTTCAGCTACAGCCCATGACAGGAAAAAAAGTAAAATCCTTAACTCAACTCCCTGGGGCAGCCAGACCAATGCAAAATTCTAAGCATAGAAAGATGCAAAATGGAGTTCAGTTGCACCCTTTCTAAGCTGAGATTTTAAAAGCTTAGGGAAGTTCAAAACAAACATTGCAGAAAGAAAGGAGCATTGGTTGTACACTGTTAGGGATAAAATTAATATGGGTTGCATTGGTGAAGGCATTTTCCCATAAATACAGTAGTTATCGTGACATTACTGGTTTTACCCCTAGTGTTTTTAAAACTGGAAGAAGAATCCTATTCATCCTCTCTTCTCCCCTTAAGAAAGTATCTTTGGAATATTAAACACACCTAGTAAGCAGAGAATGAGAAGAGTTAAGAGAACATTCATATATGTATGTGTTACCATAATGACTTCTCCACTATTTTGGTCCTGAAAACCTCCTCCTGGTCCAGGTTTACAGTACAGTAGCAATCCCTCATCTTGTTTGGCCCCGGATATGTAGGAAGATTTTTGGCTTCACCTAAGACAAGGAAGAAAAAAACCAGAAAGATTACATATTAAAACATTAACCATAAATTAGTCATCTGTCAACTTAATGCAGTGTCAGCAACATGGCTGAAGCAAAGTATTATATTTTCCTTCTCAAATGTGAAGTCTTTATTAAACTTTGCAGCAGTCTCCTGTTTTCATGCCAGCCAGTCCTGACAGTCACCAAGTTTAGAGCTCTGCTAACAAATCAGCTGTCTGTTGCATCCAATTTGTTCACATGTATTTGGATGCAGACTATCTCCTTCCATACTCGTATTTAGATTTTGATCAATGTGACCATAAGATACCAGGAACACCACACATCATAGCAATCAAGCTTTTCAATACAGCCCACTGATTTTATTCTAAAGCCATTACCAGAACACAGCAAATGAGCTGTGCAGGTCAGAGCTCCACCACTCTCCACGGATGTCGAGATGGAAAACAGTCATTTTAGTTACAGCCAACAGCCTTAGATCACAAGCTGGACTTCAAAGCACTCTTATGGGATAATTAGCACTTGTAAAGCTGCCTAAGGTCCTTGCGCAAAGGTACCTTGCAAGTCATGAACATTCTTCACAATAAACCTTTAATTCAAAACTACAGCAAGAAGTAAGTATGTATCCTATATTTAACAACAACAAAAACGACAGGACTGAGGAACTCAGGGTAACCAAGAGACTACCAAAGCCGAATATGAAACAAGAACAAAACCCCAGTTTTCCCCTCTACGTATCTATTAACAACCAAAGCCAAGCACTAAATTTCCTTGGCTGACTGATAAAAATCAAAACTCTCCAACAGGAAACTGGACAATGCCTCTCATTGTTGTGCTAAAGCAACTTAACACTATGTGGATGAGTGATTTAACTCTAAAGACAAAACTCAGACCTAAATGCAAGTCTACAATGCTCATAGGCTTATTTATCGTCACTCTTCCTGTAGCTGGAGATTATTAGCACGTACCATGGGAACTAGATCATTCCCTCCTGGTAAAAATACAAGGAACAAAACTAAAACTGCACAGACGAAGGGAACACAGACTTGTTTGCCAGTACAGAATGAAACTCTAAATGATGGTAACAAATATAACTTTCTATCCAATGTCTGCAGCTCAGCTTAAGCGCACTTTCCTAGACACAGTGTTTCCCAGTCTCCAGCTCCCAAATAGCTTTATACTATTAACAGAACTGCCTTGCTTTTTTCAACCCTATCTTCAGTAAAGATATACTTTTTCCTTTTGGCAGATTTGTTCAACAGCAATCTAATGCATGTGCATGTAAATACTGAAGATGTGTAGCAAGGAAATGCTGAGCCAGCCTGCATCCTCAGCTATAAAGGAAAGGCACAAAATTATACAGGACTCCATGTCTTCCTGCCTATGATCTCTTTCTGGCACACTGTTCGCACGCTTTTGCTAACTGACCCATGGCATGCCCTTAGAAACACCACATATCCACAGTTCTCACAAATGGCTTGTATATGGGTGACTGTATGTGCATATGTTTTCTAAAGCTAACAATGGAGCATACATAGAGGCACTAAAAAGAGACTTAAAACTGTTGCTTCAGACAGTAATGCCTCACTTCATAGTTCTTCTAAATAAGTTTGTTCTCTCAGTTCAGCTGCTACAACTTGATAGCATTCTTCTCACTTCCTTCAGAGTTGTGAGACACTGCATCAAAAAAAGCTGTCTCCACCGTAATTTGAAGGTGTGACTGGAACATCTGTTGGTGCGCCCAATGTAGCGTTAAACTAAGCTGAAGTGCTAGCAGTAGTTTAACTGCAGCAGCTCTAGACAAAAATATACTGAGGATTATTGATGGCTTGCTCAGTCTGCACTGAAGTCTATCCTGCCATACTAAACCTTCAAGTTTTATTCTTGTTAGTCTGAGTTCAAGCAAGTTAAAAATCAAATGCACTGTTCTCACAGACTGAGGCCTCCAAGTCTGTCTCTTCTCTCCATGCAATCAAATATCTATTAATTTTTCTCACATTAAAGTCACATGAAACCCGCCTCCTTTCTGGATAACTGGGTACAGTTCCCCAAAGAGACAGAGCGTCAACAGGAAGCATTTCAATAGCAGACTGATAAGGAAGTCTTCCTCCGGGGCTGGCACACTGTTCTCACGGTTCTTCCAAGAGAAAGACACAAAACTTTTCAAGCTCAAAATTAAACCAAAATAATAACACAGCTTCCCTTTTTCTCCACTCTTCCACTTCCTACTTCAAGATTGATGTATCACATGAAACTAAATCTTGATTTTTTCATCTTGATTTCCTTTCTTTGATGTGCACAATATTCACTTAAGCGCTTAAAGGTAATAGTTATGTCAAGTACTGTGTAAGAACCACATTTGAAAACTCAGTTCTCTTCTTTGTTAAAAGACTTACAATAGGAAAGCCCACAATATTGAAACATAAATGCAGCGTGAAGGAAGACACCATTTAGCATCACTAGAAAATGGCTGCCTGCACAGCCTGTAGAGCAAATTAAAGGTCACCACCATCACAATGTTAGAAAGTGCACTGAGGGAAGATAGAGGGAGAAGACATTTTACAGTAATTTCTTTCTTCAAAATGGAAAAAGACCCTGAAAAACCACTGAGACTAGAACAAGGGATTAATTGACCAACCCAATACATTAATCATGTTACTGACTTGAGTAGCTTACAAAAAAAAATACTGCTTCTTCCCAACACCAGCAGCAGCCAATGGCTGTTTAGATTCCTCCAGCAGTGAGCAGTTGAGAAAGAAAAATTTATCAAGCTTTCAAGCATAGCTAAAGACTCAGCTCTCTAGCCAGACATTTTATGTCAACAAACGCGCTCTGTTAGAGCTTCAGTTGCTCTTTAGATTCCTCCAAGACAAAAAAAGTTCCCTCTGTGGGACTGTTTTGCCATCTACAATGAAGCTGAACAATTTGATCAGTATTTTTTTGGTTCTGCTACTACTGAAGTGAAAAAAAAAGAAAGCCCCGAATACATGATACAGTCATCTCCATTTTCTCAAAAAACAGCTGATGAGATCATTTATTTTGGGCAAGAATTTAATCACTTAACCTATCTGTATAGAAGAGGCATCTTCATCAATTGCATTTTCAAAAGCCAACTCCACTTTTTTCCCCCCTTCATACTTGTGAAGTACCTGTACACTAGAGAACTCTGAGAGGGCTTGCAGATGAAAGGTCAATACACTCGCCTTCAAAACCTTCAGTTTTCCACTTCCACTAAGAAGAAATGGAATGTCGCTTAAGATGTCTAAGACCCTGACAATTTAGACTACACAAGCACTTTGTTCTGGAGCATAAGGCTTCCATTTGGAGCAACAGTAGCAGAATAATCTGTTCAAGTTTGCAATAGCTTTTCCCTCTATCCCTGCACTTCTAACGTACGTGGGTCCTAATTTAACTGTGTGCCGAACTCAATTTAGCACTAAGTACTTAAACCTAGCAAAGCTGATTTCAGCTATGGAAACATTAACATTAGGTATTTTGGACAAGTCTTTAAAAATAGACTATACAATTCTGAATATGTCACTGGCTTGCTATCTTCTCCCCATGAATTACTACAGGGTTGCTACAGTTCAAAAAGAGATTACCACGGCAGCACAGATAGCTTAGCTTGAGCCAGGCACAGAGAATGCAACAAGCTGGAAAAAGATGAAGGAAAAACTCAAAACTGTATTCATCTTCCTTGTTCTTTCCAATGTTGCATGTTCCTGCCATGCTAAAACACTGGCAACAAAAGGAAAGCAAGTAAAAAGGGCTCTCCTGCACATATGGCAGGGAAGGGCACTGGGAGCATAACTGGTAAGAACTGAAAAACTTTGAAAATGCTTCTAGGAATAAACAAATATATACATACATTTCCTTAAGGTTTTGCCACTTGAATTTTTTGGAAGCGTCTAGTATTTTTTACTGAACTTAGATACTTGCCATTGTGTTATCTTTGCTTCTGACATATTTCCACAGAGGCAACTTTCTGAAAAGTAAAGAATGCATGACAGCCAGGTATTATTTCTACCTTTTGCAACAAATTTCCTTCTCTTGTGCTGCCAAATACTGGGTCACCAGCACATATCTGCCAATCTGAATGCATTAAGGAAGACTTTGTAATTCATTAACAAATTTAGCTTGCTCTTTTCTAGCAGAAACATGTTTGACCAAGTTGGCATGAGAGAACCATTTCTCGAACTGTTTCAGAAAACAAACAAACAAACAGAAACCTACCTCCAAAAAATAAATCCAATAAAAGCAGCTGAACTTTCAATGCCACAGCATTTGACTTCAGGGAGCATGCTGAAAGACTTGAGTACAGAAAAAAAATACCTAAAATCTGAAAAGGGCATCATATCCAAACCCACAACAATCCACTTTGTTTCTGCTATATTCAGGAGCACACTCTCCAAAGAAGCTTGCAGGGAAACATTTCAAGAAAAAAAACAGAGCAGCAATGTATGTCAAGAAGGAAAAGCTTCTCCTGTTCTCCTTTAAGCTCTCTATCTCAATAGAGATGTTGGAAATCTTGAAAAATTATCTCAAGCACTCCTTTCAAGTTTTCTTTCTTCTGAAAAAGCATTATTGCCTGAACATCTACAGATCAAGCCAAAACAGAAAAAGGAAAATGTGTGAAAGAGCTCTGAGTATCACAGTTTATGCTTAAAAAGCTACTCACACACAAAATTCAGCATTTATGTAAAATATCAAGATGCCAGCAAGTTTCTAATTAATACTTAATTTTACTTAAAACAGAAATATAATACCACTCAATGTTGATTAAAACACACAGAAATACTTAGAATTTCATGCCTATGCATTAAATCTAAACTGAACAGAAACAGTTGCATTTATGTTGAGTGATGAGAAAGCAGTTCATTTTCTTGCAAATGAAAGATCATCTTTTTTGTAGATGAGATGGGGACTAGGGGAGGGATATAACTGCAATACCTCAGGAAGAATACACTGAGAAAATAGTCCCTTTTAGTATTGGAATGGTCCCAGTTGAAAAACTTCAATTCATATTAGAAACCAATTTTGATACCAAACAGCTAATGTGATAATTGTATGACACTAATGTAATATTTGAAAGCAGAATAGATTGTTACATTTGTATATAATTCCTATACGTAGATATACTGTGTGTACATCTCAGAAAAGAGAGTTTGAATTCATTTTTGCCTTTCCAAAAACAGCAACAAAATAAAATAAATTTTAAAAGCGAAGTTCCAAGAACCAGTGTACCCAGCATGCAACTATGGAGCTATGTAAGTAGCTTAGTGCTCTTTTGTACTTCTGTAGTAAAATAAAAATAAATACTTTCTAAGCAATACAAGCCAAGTGTCAAAACGTTCTTTTCTCTCCACTTCTGTGTGTAATTCTCACAGCCTTAAAATAAGAAAAACATGTGAAAATCAAATATCTAATAAAGAAAATTTATATATAAAAAAAATTATTTCTTTCAAAACAGATGTGGCTAGAAACACTACTTGTCCAACAATCTCTCCTCGCCTTGACCATTGGCATTTATGTACACACACATGCACACAACTTTCCTCTCATGGAGAGACAGATTGCATTAGATTTCTAAACCAGGTCAAAAACAGCCATCTGTGAACAGATTTTGATGATCTGGAAAATAAGAGTTTTAGATGGCCTGTTCTTAATCTAAAAGCCCTTGCCTGCCAGCCTCTTTCCACGTGAAATGGTCATCACATTATAAGTCTCAGGGAAAGCACTTCCTCAACAAAACAATACCGAAGACCTGGGCATTAGCAACAACCCCTGAGCAGCTCGATACCATGGCCTTGATACTACAGCGTTGCTTCAGCAAGTAGCCATCAAGGAAAGCACAGCACATTAATTACAACTTCCTAGACAAGAGTGTCGTGTGGAAACCCTCTTGGCTTCAGGGAAAGAGCATCAACTCCAAATCTTTTGGCATGAAACTGAAGGCCAGCACCAGCGGATACCTCTATTCACAGCCTAGTGACAGGAACATTTGGCATCTGTTAAAATCCCATCTGCACAATCCACTTCACCAGTACACCCAGTGCCATATTACTATAGTATCTCCTTTCCCCCTCACGTGATTAAACTCATTCTGTACCAGTTAGGAACCTTCATACGGATCCTCCTCTGGTCTAGAGCCTGTTCTGGCACAGCAAAAAGGCCTTTCTGTCCGCTGTAACAACTGCTAAGTCTAATCAGCCACAGCCTGCATGGTGAACAGACTCAGACCTATCACTCAGAATGGCAAGTAGCCAAATTCCCTTTTTCCTATACACGTGTGATCACACATTCCAGTTCTCCTTTTGCAGCCCTGAAAGTCCAATAAACTGTCCACGTATCTACCTTTATTTTTCTGGGTGTAACAGAAGCAGCTGAGGATATTTTCACTGGAGAGCAATGAGAAGCTGCAGGCTGACAGTCTTCTTGTAAGAAGAATGAACACAGAGAAGGCTCAAAAGATCTTGTCATGATCTTAAGTACTTAAGTGCTTACAGCACAAGGGCTGTTAATCAAATCCCAGGGCTGAGAGGAAAGATGACTATTAAAGCAAGTTTCATGAGAGCTGCTTGCAAAACTAAGATTTTAGTTTGTACAAGAGAAGAGGCATAATTCTCCTCAACTCTTTAATAACTGGTTGCATGCTACTTGCCAAAATTGTGGTCAACAGCAGGCATCAGGTTTCTCTAAAGATCCCCTTAGAATAGTAACTTAATTCCACAAAATAAAAAATACACAGTCCACCTGCTTTTTAACAAGACTGAAGCTATTCTGTGTAAAAGGACAATTTGAAGATACTATTTTAAGGTAGAATACTGCCAGGAAAAAGGTGCTCTCAAGGAGTTTACATTTGAATTCAGTTTTCCTGCGGCATTCTGGGGTTAGAATTCTAAGTTTCTTTGATGTGATTTTTTTCGTATTTCTACAGAAAAACCAATTAATTAGCTAGACTGTCTCTTTATCTTTGCTGATACAAAGTTAGACTCAGTTCCACACATGTATTATTTTTCAATCCAGCTTGTGTTTTGAAGATGGTACTTTGCATCAAGGCATCTCACGCAACACCCCAGCTGCATTTGGTAGAGACTCGTGAGGTTTTTCCTACCCGTTTCAGCACTGTAGGGACTGGCTACAGGTCACTCTGTATCCTCTGAACTGTGACTTTCGTTTACATTGTGGCTTGTGCAGTTCTCAGTAGGTTTTTTGGTTTTTGTTGTGAGGTGGGGCGTTTGTGAGGGGGAGTTGTTTGGTTTGGTGGTAGTTGTTTTTAAAAAAGAAAATCAGCTTCCTAAAGTTATAAAAGACCTTCTCTCAGCAAAGTTTAAGTCACTAAACATCTGTTCTGGGAGGCCATGAGGGAGAGATTCAGGCTGCAGGAGGGGCAGAGTAGCTGAGAGGAAGTAACTTTAAACAGGCTATTCCATCACGGAGCTGCACTAGGCAAACAGTGAGCAATTTCAGCTATTTTTAGAAAAACAGTACGACACAGGAAACACAAGCAAATAATTTACAATATCAAACAACAAAATCCAACGATTCACGTGTTCCCTTTTGAGAGCCTCTGTACTTTAGGATAATTTAAGATTGTTGCTCTGTAGTAATGAACCAAGTCATTGCCAAGGAACGAAAGTAGCGTTCTCAAAAACATCAGCATATGCAAAAAGAAGTATCTATGGAAATAAGTATTTTGCTTTCATTTATATTATTCACAGACAAAACCAAAGGTCACATCACAAAAAAATAAGAAAAAGGACAATTTTTATCTCTGTACATCCCATTTTTTTAAATTGTAGATCAAAGAGCTATAGCTGTGTGGAAAAACCAACAAAACACAAGCAACGAAAAAGGAATGATACCCCACCCCACCCCCCCCTTCCAGGCACTAATCATTTCTATCACAACAAGCAACACCAAAAATTTTTATAGAGTAACATGAAAAGTACAAATCTGCCAAAGGCTGTGTTGCACTTAGATTAAAAACTACTAACCAAAAGGAATAATTGCTGAAAAGCCTAAGCTTTACAGGTACTGTTAAGAAACTGTACCTGTTTCCTCTAATGATTCCGCTGTCCACAATGGCTCTTGCTCTAGAATTATATATTTAGAAACATCTTCACCAAGCAGAGTCTCACAGGATCAAGTTTAGATCAGGTTCAGTTTGGTCCTCTGGCCCCATAGTGTTCAAACCAAAATAAAACCTGTTTATTGAGAAACTGGGTGATTGTGAGCACAGAAGCTCAAGGCAATCTTGAAAACCACCTAAGATTTAGGAATTACCTGAAAAAAGAGTCTTCCTCCACATTCAGAACACTCTTCCTATTACAAAATTAATCATCATAAGGGAGAGAACAAGATTTTGGTATCTCCTCAACATGCTTTACTTTAGTCTTTCTTCAAAAACAGTGAAAATAGGTACTTTCCTACAATGAGATCAAATTCTTTTTTCCCATTTAAACATTCCTGATTTGTTTCTTCACACATGACAAGTATCCTCTGCACTAAGTAACAAGACAAAAGGAAACCCTTTAAGAGAAGTGTGTTCATAACCAGTTCTCAGTCTACATGCTCATCAATGGGTTGTGAAGGAAAATGGGAAAGCATACCTTTCTAGCTGTAGTCTTAGGTGGCTGACAAATGCTATGCTACAAACTCAGCTCTCAGATTAGGACATTACCAAACCCATCCACAGTATTTTTGTACTTTAGTTACTGGGCCTTTATTTACATAGCACTTCTTCCAGTAGAGTCAAACAAAAATAAATTCCACTTGGACAATACTAAGGTTGGTGCCTTATATGATTATAGGTGACTTCAAAAAAATTATTTCACTGTTGAATAGCCTGTATTGCACAGATGCATGACAACAATGCACAAGAATTTACATAAATTATGCTAATTTCTTGTTGCTAGCTTACAGTTCCATTAATGAAGCAAAACCAGTAGCATCTCCACCTACAACATTTTAAGGTGCTTAAAAGTATTGAAGCTTGACTATCAAAGCAATCACTTGCCAGCTTGCAGTGCTGTGCAGCTAAACTCTTAAGTCTGCAGATGCAAAGATACACTGCAACTGATCTACAAACGTATTGATTTCTTCACCGAAAGTAAGAGGACAACATGCCTCTACTCTGAAGCCAGACTGCCTTAACTGCGGCCACCACACAGCTTGGCCCAAGAATTTCTAGAAACAGCTACTTCCAGAACATCCATACACTGACAGAACTGGACCATCATCATCCAAGATCCTACTAAACATTCCATTTACCATGTCAGCAGGCTTACTAAACAAGTATCTGTTTTTTCAAAAATCTCATCAGCACAGGATTCCTCGCTCCTTGTTAAAACAAAATTTTCACTTAGAAAATACAGATCAAAACAAACTGAGCCAAGTATAGGGAGGAAATAACAATTGTAGCTACCACTGTCTTATGCCTTGGTAAATTCTCGAGTTGCAAGCTAAGAGTGTATGAGATTATTTTTAGAACAAGCTGTAAAGTTCTACCAACAAATCTAGAGGAGTATATGGGACTTGACTGACCAGCACTGAGCAAAATGAACTGTAAAAAACAAACAAGAAATCTCCCATCCAATTTCCCAGTGTTCCAGGTGGTGGCTGGGGGAAGAATCTTTCAAGGAAATGACGTTCACATGCACAAATACCTAAGCATTTACTTGTTCTTGCTTCATGTGCAGTCATAGGATCAGGTCCTCATCTCACAGTACATGAGACCCAACATACTCATCTCTGCACAAAGTAACTGCCAAAATACACAGTCATGTTGTCTTCCAGGGGAAGGCGATTGCAGCAGGATTAAACAAACTTCAAAGCAACACAGGTCTAATCTATTCCAGTGGATATTCTCACAAAAATAAAGACAAGACCCAAAATTAAATTTTGGTTGTATGCAAACACCTAGAGGCGGAGTATTTTTCAAATCTGGCAATGTTTTTTGGAAGCTGGGTATTCCCAATGAGCTGCTCACCCACACCCACAAAATCCATCCAAAGTTGAATTTTAACATCTCTCTTTAGTCACCTCATGCATCTGTCTCACACAGAATGAAAGGAAAACTAACAATGTGAACTAGTATTCATAACGACTGTGAGTGTCTGATATCTGTGAGAATCAGCTGAAAATCAGAGACACCGAAGACCACCAGAAAAAGCCTTGCAAAAAAACCCAAAACACCACTATTTGGACTTTCTATAGATCATCTCATTTTCTACCACGCTGGTCTGCACCTCCACCTACTCCATGAGCATTTTCCTATCAAAACACTGTTAACAACTTACAAGATGAAAAATTAAGCTGTTCACAAGAATCAAAGTTTAACGTGGAACATTAATTCATCTTTCCTTCTATTCAGGTTTCCATCTAGAAACCATGACTGAGTTTATAACCATTTATTTCAGCAACTTCCAGTCCTTTACTGTGTCATAACCCTAATTTGCTCTCAAGGCACAAACCAGACATCGCTCCTGGGGATATTCATAAGATGCAATATTTTGCACAATTTAGATGCCTGCATTAACATCTACTGTTGGCAGATTCCTGTGTAAGAGGATTCGGGCCACGAACATAACACGTTTTCTGAATCATAATTTGCTGTCCATTGACTAGATATGGAGCTTAGCCAGCTAACAGCAATGTCTGGGTTATGTGTTTACAACCACACTGTATATGTTTTCCCCTCTCTCTTCCTACTTCTGATCTGGCCACCACACATCTTCCGCATTAGTTTGTCTTTCAAACTGCTACTTCCCACAATGAACCATCACCCCCTAAAATCTTCTAGTACCAAGATAAAGAACTTCAAGAGCTCTCATAACAGCATATCACATAGTAGGGACTGAAAACTGCTACTGTCCTAAAGTTGTTTGAAACCTCCATTAAATCTTGGCTCCATCAAGCACTTCCAGGTACAGGTAATTCAGCAAGAAGAGTTTCTGCCCCAAATAGTTAAAATCTGACTCAAGCACCATGATAGTAAGCCATCTATGTTAACAACTTTTGTTATTACCACCTCTTTTATAAATCCATAGGCTTCACAAAGTTCAAGCTACTACTACATTTGCAATGTAGTTTTTATTCTTAACAGCATAATGAAGGAAGCCAAATTTAAGCAAGATGCATTTCAGCACATTGAATTACTTAAAATTCACCTGCCTTATAGACAAGTCTTTGCTAGTTACTATGAGTCCCAAATTTAATATGCTAATTTCAGTGGAAATTCAATAATACGTCAGTTACCATGCCTATAAAATATTTTTCGAAATAATGATGCTGCTGAACCCACACTGCGAGCAGTGGGGGAGCACGTAATGGAGAAGCAGACATCAACCCGTGGTGCGATTTATTTTTTAAACAAGATTTCAAACAGTGACTAATCTGACTGCCCAGAGAAGGGGAACATCACATGAATCCTGGCCTGAGGAACAAATCTAACGAAGCAAGCATGACTCATTGTGCAGGCAATGTGATGAGAACCAAATGCATGATTATCCAACTTCAGTAACTATGGGAAGAGAAAACACTTCTTCACTCCTCGGCACAGAGTATAGATAACACAGGTACAACACTGCAGAAAAACAAGCAAGAAGCTGAATACAGTCACTTACTTACAAGCAATGATCAAAACTACATACTTTAGAAGTTTGTATAGCTGTGTGCTCCAAAAACACATCACTTGATATAAGCAGCTGAGATTTTGAAGAAACAGCTAAGCCAAAATTACAATATTCCCCTGCAATTTCCACAAACATTCATATGATTAAAATTTGTATTTACAGGAAAATATATAACTTTGCATAAACTGCCTGCAATCCTGTTGGGTTTTTATGCAAAGTATAAAGTGGGTATTAAAAATGGAAAGTGACCTACTTTCCTTTTCTAAATTATGCAAAGTGTTAATATAATGAAACTCAATTGATGTTAGTTTTCTTTCAGTCTTTTGGTTTCAGTTTACAAGTTAGTCATATCAGCTGCAGGAAAGGGGGTAAAGTCACACTGACTGTGAAGTATTCGTGAAGTGTTAAATATTTTGCATACCACTAGTGACAAAGCAGAAATAATTTGTCTATGCCAAAATGAAGGAATTCAAAAACATGAACAAGAGGAATATCTGGCAACGGCTCCAAAATACATTCACAAAGTTCTACTTTTATATGCATCTTCAGTTTCATAATTCTGTCTAACACAGCACAAACCTACTCTGACTTTGCCTCAGTAACAGAGGTCCAGCAGTAATGAGAGCTGTACCAACAAAGAAGACATTCTCTTTCTTAAAATGCTTAAGTCTAAACAAATATTCATACATGGTAAGGGAGGATTAAGCTTTAAAAAGGGAAGGGCAGATAAAGGATATTTGACAGGATGGAATTATAAAGGCACAGCATTCCTAAACATAATGCAATACAAAAGATATACTGAAATGTGGTGTTAATCTTAATTTAGAAGTCTTACTCCGAAAATTTTGCCACATCAAACCAAGATCCAACTTCACAGTCTTTGAGCCAACACAGCTAATTGGTGACAGTGGCTTGCTTTCATGGCACACAGGTGGAGGAGGCACTGCAACCAAGCTTATTCCTCAGCCCCATGACCAAAAAGGACAACACACATTTAAGTAAATTTAAACTCACAGTTTTGAATCACAGTTATGTGGTGCAACTACTCAGTCATCAAAAGCCCAAAATACACAAAACCTTGGTTAACTCTGTCATCAGCACTTTACAGAACACATCAAGCAGGCAAAAAGTGATAATTTACCCACACACATCAACTTACAGTTCATTTTTTTAAAGCCCAACAGAAGTGAGAAAATCATGTTTTTCTTGCTGATACAGCATGTACTAGTTTTATCTCAAACTCAAAAAATAAAAAGCCATAAATCCTTTCATACTTACTGAGGGTCACATGAAGCTATGCTATCACATGCAGCCAGTCTCAATTGGTATCTAAAGGCCAAACTACACATGTGCAATATCAAGCTGTCTTGAAATAATCTCCTCAAACCCCTGTGCAAATTCATGGCTTGCAAAAGAACAGGAGACTGGAGTCAGGGAATGCTTCTGATAATCATGTGTAAAATGAAGTTGATTTCTGGATTATATCACACACTTTCACAGACTGTAAGGAAGTTCTTCACAGACATTTACAATAACCAGCTGCAAAAGTTAAAGCACGTAAATAGACATGCCTATCCAAAGACTATTTGTTGGATAAAAATATTCCTTCTTTTTACCTTTTAGGGTAGAACACAAGTTACATAGAGTAGATGGACACAAATCCACGTGCACGTTGTAGTCGGTACTTTTAACGCTGTGGGATGGGAATGAATACGCCAGACATTTGGCTACCAGAACAAACTAATGCTTCTTTGCAGAGATTGCCCAAGAATGGAAAGTCATTCATTCAGCTTCAGTTAACCCCTTTCTCATTTCACGTGGTTTCAAAAATGGTCCATTTGTTTTTACAAAGCAATACCATCAAGCAGAGCTGTTCTGTGCAGGAAGTTTCCACCCCCATGCAAGAAGCTGGCTCTTTTGGTTGAAGACCTGGATTCCATCCCCATTCTGCTGCAGACTCCATCTGTGATTGTGCATAGTAAGTCACACAGCAAACTTCCATGGCCTAACTCCATCCCTCTCTAGTACTTCATAATCAAAATGCAACTTCAGATCCCTCAGATGAGACTACATTGGAATAATGCATTACAGTATTTACTAATGCAATTGCATGAGAGACTGCAGAAGCTGCATCTGAGGGCCAGCAAAGCCATCCTAGCCTGACCCACTTGCCTTATACCGAAGGACTCTACTGTGCAGCATGTCAAGATCAACATCTTGGTCTGGGAAGCCTCTTGCCTGCTGTCATAAGAGCACAAAGGGGGAAATCAAACACAAAGCAGAATTTACCAACGCAGAGCAGGAGAAGACAAAGCACCTGGTCCTTTTAAACAACAGGTAAGACAAACAGCTCCCAGTAACCATGACAGGAAATATCTCATTGTTAGCAGTGCATACTTCCAGCAATGCTCTCACAGTCATACAGAGAAAAGAAATGGCCACCAAGGGCTTAATTGTAGAAAGAACACAAATTTAGGCATGAAAAAGGTACTATAACTGTTACAAAGCAACCTGGCAGAAAAATGCCTTGTGACAGAAATTATGTCGATAGGAAAGACACTGTTCATGGGAAGCTGCCTGAGGTATTCCATACCAAAACAGAAGGGCAGAGGAACTCCCAAGTGGAGAGAAGGTACATATACACAAAAGCACAGAGTAACACAGACATAAGCCCAACAACAGTTCCCACTACGGCAAAGTTCATCTCTACATACTCCAGCACTGTTACATCCCAAATAACCATGCCATAACCATGCTGCGGCCAGCTATGGAGTTAAGGGATCCAAAGAAAGACATTTTCTTCCCATGATGAACCATTTGTGAATAGGAATGTTAATTATTTCAGAAGATGTACAATCAGAACAGATCTTTCCTATACTTAAGATTTTTGACTGGTCGGGGTTTCTGCAAAAGTAACTACCTGTTTCTTATTTCCAGCTCTAACTTGTTCTGAAATTAATATACTTGCATTATAAACTCAGAAGTGAGGCAGCGGGTATATCTGCAAGTAGGAAAACAAATGAAAGTTTCCTATTCAACCAAAGAAATTGACTATAAAGCTAAGCAAAAATATCAGTCTTTAAAAGAAACATCTACGTAGGTAACAATATTCTGGGTCACTGTTATTTGCTTATTTCTTGAGAGTTCTTATAGTTATCAATCAAAGCTTCTCTTCTTTGAAAGGTAGATAGGTTTCTGTACCAACATGTTTTTAGCATACATAAGATATTCCTCCAGAGAAACAGCAAACGCTGTTTAATAGCATAAGTTTGGTAGAAAAGCTCAAAAGCAAGTATAACTGATTTTCAACTGAATTGCAAGTCAGTGCCTGACTTTTCTGAACTCCAACACACTCATTCTGTGCCAGAAGACAAGAGTTAAAAGGGGATTTTTAAGCAGGGAGCAGCAATGTCCTCACCTGTTTCAGTAACACTGCAGCTTCAGAGCCACTCAAAGCCACCACAGGCCAGCTGACTGCTCAATGCCCATCTTCCCCCATGTGGTGCAAACACACACGTTCATGTGCTACACAAATCCATTAAGCAGAACAGATCACATCAGCGCAGAACAGATCTTGTGCAGCCATTAGCTCTGATGCTGTAGAGGCTTCTGATGGATCCATACCACAGACTTTGCCTTGTTGCAAGAAATGAGGCAGCAATGAGAGTGAACAGGACAGGGCTTGTGCGACCGAATGGCACCGGACACATTTCATACAGGTTTATGGGATGTAGGCTCCTGGAAGATCTGAGGCTGCAATCTCAAGCACTTGAACTACAGTCTCATTTTTCATAGCTACTCTTGGTAGTGTTGTTCTATAACGCCATTAACCTAAAGACTCAAGTAAAAGCAACAGTCTCTGACAAAAAGAATCTGCTCTGCTTACAGGAGACTCATCATCATTCTCCACTGAACTCCATATTCCCAGGCCACCACTCAATACTCTTTGCTAGTTAGCCTCTCCACTCTTCTAACTGTTTAGCCTTTCAAAAAAAAAAAATTAATAATCCGGCAAAGTTTTCCACACCTAACAAAGTCTTTCTATCAAAATCAAAGGGAAATAAGTGAAGAAAGCCAATCTTCGTGAAACAGTAGTGAAACTGGGCCACTCTGCAATGCTTGAGCTCAAATAAACCAATTTGAACTTTTTTCCAAGGCATTCTTTGACAGTCAACTTCTCTACTTTCATTTATCCTTCCCTTTATTCAGTTGAACCACCACTGTGATTGAAGTTTATATTGTACATCACCTCTTTCATGAGGTTTCTCGCTCCTTACCAAAACGCAGTCTAAAATACAATCAAGAAACCCACAAAGTAATCAGCTATTCAAGTGCACCCATACCCTACTTACCATCAGTAATGCTTATTCTCCATCAGAGAATTCAATATTTTCCCCAAAATGGCATCACCTGCTGATGCACATGTTACCTCTAATTCCATACAACTGCATACTGTCAGCTGAAGAGGCCGGTTCACTGGCTCTCCATCTTCAGTGCTTTCCCTGAGGTCAAGTTCAGCTATTGCCTCCGCTGGCTCAGCACACTGAAGATGGCATGGTGTGGCCACGAGCTAGTTTTTACATCAGATCAGCAGGCTGTCAGCTCCCCAGCTGCCTGCCAGCCACTGCAGTCGAGGGCAGAAGCTGCAATAACAGCCCTCTACAAGTCAATGCACAGTTATAGCAAGCGAAGTGTGTCCCATTAACACTGATCTCTCCAGCTGTATTCAAATCCAGCTACAGAGGAGACATCAGAATCAGTGCTTTACCAAACTCATTACAGTTCCTACTGCAAAACCACATTTCCCCTCCTAGCCAGCACAGTCATTCCCTGTGATGCACATGCAAACTGAAGGTAACCAGACCTATTAGACTTTATTAAAAATACTGTCTTGAGATTATTCACAACAGCTGTTTCCTCTTCACGCTAGTGGAAAACAGATGGCAACATAACAAGAGCTAGATAATTTTAAAAATTAACTCTAAAACATGACACTTGTACAGGATGTCTTCCACTCATGCATCTCCAAATGGGATAGTAAAAATAAATTGATGCCAAATGTCATTTTGCTAGTACAATATAGCATAATTAACATATCAAGAAGAAGAGCAAAACAAAAAATATTTCAAATTGCACAGAAAAACTGCATGTTGTGTAGAACACAAAGCCATTGCTGTAGCTTCCCTACAAAACCACTGAGAACATTGTTTATCTCCTCTCAAACACCTACAAAGCCTGACAGCATCAAGACACCTACAAAGCATCAAGATAGTGCAATTACAGGTGTGGAGAATAGGGGTGTTTACTTTTAACAATCATTAGCAACTTCAGTCAAGATTCATATGGGTGGAAAACAGCAAGGAAAATATTTAAAGTCATACTAATTATTTCTGTGAACATAATGAGGGGATTTAGTTTGTGTCAGTCTGGCTCAACTGCAGCGCATCAACTGCATTTCACGCATATTCCATCCGCTTAAGAGTAGAATTTAAGAAACTATAAATACACCACTGTAACAGTTTAAACACAGGTTGAGGGAGACCATGTATCATTGAGCTACCGCATTGAAACAATTCCTACCAAAACATCAGCATTTATGGACAGATAGCAATGAATCCTCAATCGGTTATGCTTCTACAGGACCAATTTAGAGCCGAAGGAAATATTTTGGACAAATGAAAGCTATGCTTCTGACCACCTACTTTAAGGAAACAGTTTAGGGTAAGTGGTTATCTTTTTTTTCTAATATGCTTAGCACTGAAATGCAGTATGCAACAGATCCCTGAACTACCAGCTCAGGTTTCAGGATCTACTAAGGACTCTGAGTGGCAAACGTAGAGTAATGAAGAAAACAATGCTTACAACACTTCACCATTTTTCTGGGCAGACTCCTGGAAGTGACTACTTAAGTCTGGTATACATTGAAGAACTTCAAGGTGCAGCTTTTTTTTCCTGGCAGAAGAATTTATTTATTTTAAAAGCCAACAAAGTAGTCCCTGCCATTCCAGACAACTTTCCAAACCCCACTGCAGATCTGCCGAGAAATACACTCACTTCTATTCTCCTACTCCATTAACATGTCTGGTACGAGCCTCCACCACCTACTCTGTTAACATTTCTAAAAAACTAGAAAGTAAATAACCAGAGCAGTTAGACACCAGCTTTACAGTGACAGCAAAATTGGTCTAAAAGAAAACTTATGTTTATGCATATCTGTTCATCCCCCTTCGAAAAAAATTCAAGCATAAAACAAACCACATACATAAAATTGTGCCAGATGGTTAGCACATTTAGAAACAGAGATGGTTCTAAAGTCAGCACTGGATACACTCAACCCTATAATAGACAGCATAACCCAAACCTTAGTCCCTGCGATTCTTCCACCCATCATGTTTATTGACGTTATTTGAAGCCAACGTGCCTCAAAACAGCAACGCTTGTGGTCAGAAAAGCATATATATATAAACTGAAATACTGTTCTCCATAATAATATATAGCATATATTAATAAAATACACTGCACACAATCATAACCTGCATAATATATACTGCAATAATTATGTAACTGCTATAGATTATAGTTTTTTATATTGTATAGTTACGTTGATGTCCGAAGAGGCCACCTAAAAAACAGACTAGACAGGAATAAGGGAATAAAGGTAAGTATTTATTTGAAAGGCCTTCAAAGGTACACCCTGGGCAGGGCAAAGGCTACTCCCAAGACAGACCCCAAGTCACGAGTTCTTCACACTTTTATAAGTTTGGTTCATTTGCATATCAGGGTTAATTCTCCAATTAAAACTTCAGTTACTTATGTAACTACCCCAAGTTTGCCTTCCTCTCAGAGGCTTTTAGTTTACACATTTTGGGGCCTGGTTTCCTTGAGGTGGAAACCTAGAGTGGCTTGTTATGTCTAAGCAGCATGAGAGAACAGTAGCTAACAGGCCACAAGAAACTTCAGAGTTACACACTAGGCAGTACAGGATCTGAAAAATATAAAAGTTAAAACCTAAGGCATCAACGTGTTATAGAGATATATGAAAACCCTACACAACTTGCAAGCAACTTTTACCTTTGAAACTCTTTCTGTTCAGCTGACATTTAAAAAACTTTTTTTTCATTTCTGACTACTTATTCTGCTGGGTTTTGATACAGCTTTATCTGAGATGAAAGAATTCTCTATTCTCTTTCTACAAGCATAATCAAATATCACACGTTGCTAATCTTTTACTAGATCATAAATACATCTGAAATGTCTGGAATAGTGACACTGTTTGGTGTATTGAAGAGCCAAGCAGTGAAAGAGAACAATTACAGCAAAAAAAGGTATTTCCTTCCACGCCATTTTATCTGACTTCCATTCTAAGAGTAGAAGACTGAATTTTGCAACTTGACCGCCACATTATTCAGCAAATTTGTGATCTCAAGCAAGACAGTGAAGTCTCTGACATACTCATGTACTCTCTAGCTGTGACTGTATGCATCAACTGCCTCTATTTATGGAAAGTGGGTACTAAATTAACTCTTGCCTTGGCATTTATCAGCTACAAGTTTCGTTCTCAAATTCACGGGATATCCTCTGTCCAGCACAGTCTGCCATTCCAAGTAAGTTGTGTAACTCCTGCTGGCATGGCTAACCAAAGTTGACACATGTTCATATTGCAGAGGTAAAAAACCCAAACCAACAAATCCTTACCGTCTTGTGAAACACAAAACTCAAGTAAATGACACCCTAAACCCCATTTCTCATTATCAGACCCACACCCAAACCTGTTCAAATGGTATCTCTTCCATTAGGTCTCTCCCTTTTGTAAAGGCAAAGTAAACATAAACACATGTATCGAAAATTTGTCTTGTAGATTAGGAACTGAATTTCCGAATCTTAAACATAAATCCTGCCTCATTTTCTTCAGGAATCAGAAGTCATGAATGCTGCCAGTCAGGCTTACATTTAAATGGAAGGAGATGGGGCACATGTACAGTTGATAACTGCAAAATAACCACCTAAAATAAATCTGCCAAGGAATCCAATTACATCATTGAGCTTTAACCACTTACAGTGTACTTGCAGGAATGAGAAGGACACCCATTGAACAACCTTCCTTCCTCTTTAACAAGCTTCCTTCCTCATCCTTTTTGCTCCCCGACAGATCCCCATTTCAAATGCTTTACAACAACCACCTGTATCATGTGGATTATCTAAAATAAAGTTCTCTCACTTGTTATCATTAAGAGCTGCAAATTACCAACAGCTCACACTCAAGGGAAGATGTTTACTGAATAGATAGTACAGCTCTGTGGTCTTCCCAGCAGGGAGGAAAAAGCCACTTAACGAGATAAGCCCCTCTTTCAACTTTTCTCCACTTCCACCTCCCTGCTGTACCCTTCAGCTCAAAGGAGCACCTAATCTAACTCAGTGCCAGAATGAACACTGCACTTACATAAAAGAACTCACATAAAACTCCAGCACTAATAGTAAAGACATGCTACAAAGAAACATTCAGTAATTTACTGAACACATCTCATGGGTGCTCTCTGCTACTTTGTTTTTGGAGATCCTGTACCACTTTCTTTACATAACAGTTGTGAACTTCCTTCCCCCAACCCTGCAACTGCTGTCTCCTTAATCTTCGCTTAACTTGATTGCCTGTCACATCCCTGCGCTTACACAAGCAAGATACCTTTAAACATATGGGAATGCTTGATGTCATGCAGCAAGGAATTACTAAACAAAAAAAATTGCAGACTTTATGTGCATCTCAAGAGAAGATAAAAATCTCTGAGCAATGTGATTATGCAGAAAAAGCCCCAGATGCATCTACTAGTACTCTAGTATGTGAATTTACCATGATAGGCATCCAGACTACAATTCAAAATATTTTGCATGACTTATCACTCCCTTTCCAGGAAAAAAAAAAAGATTAACAGTGATAACTTCTAACTCTTTCAAGCAGGCAGAACTAAAGAGGAAAATAAGGAACCACATGCCTTTCTATAAAACACTGGTCATTACTCTCCCTTCTGTGGAAGGAGCACATTGCAAGTACTGCTGTTATGAGACACATCACTGTCTTTGAAAGCAGCAGGAAACTCGAATGCAAACAGAACCAACCCTTTCATCTTAAGTACAGGTCTGCAGGGAGAACCACTGGTTGAGTTCATAAGCTAATTTCTACACAATCCTCTGTCTGCTGCAAAGACTCCTTCAAAACAGCTCCCACAGAAATAACACAGAGAAGTCTCTAAAAAAATCCTTCTGGGGAAGGGGGAAAAAAAAGAGGCAGGAAACAAAGGAACACTGAACTAACAGGTCTCTTCTGCTGATCAACAGAACGCTGCTGACATGATGTAAGGGCAGACTTGACACAGCCTGGAGAGAAGTAAGAGCATGCACCAGAAACTCCACAAAAATCAGACATGGTTTTCAAACCACAGAAAGAGGGAAGAAGAATAAATCACTAAAATATGTCATAAAATGAGAGCAAGATATTAGTCAAAGTACATGGATGAATAAAGGCACAAAAACACAGCTGCAAAAGGTTAAAGAGACTTTCAAGAGAATTTACTTTCTGTCCATCCCAACAGTCTAATTAGCAATCATTGTAACATACTGTAGCAATAGCTACCTAATACCTAGTGCCTCCCACACTTGCCGTTATCCACAAAGAGCTGTGGAAATACCCGCCATCCAATGCAAGTCAGTGGCTGCAAGAATCACAACGGGGGGCTGGCTCCCCTCGCACACAGGATGTGTTTTATTGCCTCAGTAAGTGTTACAAAACACACAGACCTATTTTCTGTTATTGCATCTCCACTTCCTCTTTTCACCCTTTACGATTCACACCATGGCTATCCCCAGGATCAGGAACTGCAGAAGGTTTTATGTGATTTAAGGCTAGCCCAGACAAGATCTTACCCAAACACGAGCGGTGCCAGGGCGCTGAGCACAGCCTCTCCCCCAGCCCTCGGGGGTCTGGAGGCCTCGGCTCCAGGCCAGCTGTGACACAGTGCAGCTGTGTAAACTGGGAGCAGGCTGCTGGGGAGGGAGCCCTGGGAGAAAGCACTGGAAGAGGCCTCACTGGGCACCCTTCCCCACTTCAGGGCTGCATTCCAGCTCAGTCCCTTGGCGCTTGTCAGAGCTCTGCAGGTTTGTCTGTGCCCAGCCATCTGCCTCACCGACCCAAACTCTGCCCTGATGACTTAAATTCTAGTGTTACATTGGACCTACTCATCACTACAGAGTTCTCTAGTGGTCAGCAGGCTCTTGGTTGGCTAACATCATGGACCTGCTCTACCCTTGTTTGGCTATCATATGATTCCCCACCTCACCGGCAAGATCATTGCCCAGCCCGCTTCGCTGTCACGCTCAGCTTCCAGCCTGCCTTTTTTTACCAAGTAATCCACTTTGTGCTTCGTGACAAGTGGAACAGGATAGCCTCACATTAAATTAATCTTTTGTTCATTCAGTTCTGCTCTAAATATTAGTAAAACACACCCTTATACCAGCAGGGCACTGGAGTTCTGTTAGTAAGGTCACAAGGATCAGTTGAGTATTCAACCACTGTTACTCAGAATAGGGCAACAACACTCATCAAGGCTAAGCAAAGGTTATGTTGTAACATAAGTGAACAACAGCTTTTCCAAAAGCAGGTAGAATACAAAATGCAATTTATGACTAAGGCTATAGCAGACTTCTCTACATTGTTCAGACTCCAAGCAACTAGAACAGAAGTTATTTGCACAAAACAATGCTCTACATCAGGACTGAGACCTTGGTAGTGCAGTGCTCAAAATTCCATTACTGTTAGCTTACAGAAAGGCAAAAACTGTATTAAATCCTGCAGATCAACGGGGAGAGTCTAACAAGCAGGGGAGGATGGGTACACAGGGGAAAGAAAAGAGAAAGCAACAATTTCATACCAGTTTCTTAATAATAGCTTCCTCTTTAGTTTCTATTCTTCAGACCCAAATAGGGTACTAAAGCTGTTTTCTGCTAAACTCTTCCTACTCCCCTCAACTGTTTCAGCTAAAACAGGCAACATCAACTCAGGAGAAGTCAGCTTGTCCAGCAAATGTCCAGATGTCAAAATTAAGTATTAGACAGCCCTTGGCTTTTGACCTTAAATAATTGAATCAAAATCCCCCAAAATCCCAGAGAACAAAAATCAGTATCTTTTCAGATCCTTGTGAGAGATACTTTCTCTAGTACTGCATTTCATTTCTCCAATACTGGTTATGCCAGGCAGGACTTCCACTGCAAAAGCCCCATCGCGTCAGAAAGACACAGAAGGCATTTGACTCCAAGTGCAGATTGACAAGAACAGGATTTTGAAAGGAAGGAAGCAAGACTTGGCTAGGCAGAGAAACAAAATCCTGCTTGTCCTCCCCTGTCCCTTCCCCTGGCAGGGCTCTCTCATCACTCTGCGCAGTGCTTAACCAAAGCCAGTTGATTCCATCTCTACGTATAGCTGGGAGAGGTGCTAGTGAGGCACCTGCACTCTACATCTCAGCAGGGAGAAGGCACATCCCAAATGAAGTAAGCAGGAAGAAAGAAGATTGCCACAATGGAGTAACGATGGCTGGATACATATTCAGGTCCAAGATCCTTACCACTTCCACAAAACTGCCTTCCAGAAAAATGTAGAATTAGATGGAAATTGGCACCATGACTGGTAAATACCATTTTTCTATCCTGTCCCTCGCTTAAGAGAGTCAACTCTGCCTGCAAAAAGGCTGGATGATTAAAAATTCCACTGTAAGGGTAAGGAATGCAGCAAAAGAGCTCAACAACAATGCCAGAGCAGGTTTTGAACTAGACTATATGGGCAGGAAATCAGGTATTCCACTACAAAAACAGAATACAGATGATGGCAATGATAATGATAATAAATTATTAATAATAATAATAGAATAATTACTCATTACACAAGTACCACCCATCCCATGGGCTGAAAGCAGTATAGTGTTTTTCTTTTAAAAGTAAATATATAATCCTGTAAAGGTAAGAATGTTATGTACACAAAGGGACTCAAGATTACAATGAACAACCCTCATGATGGTAACTCTCAATTTCAAGTGTTTGACTCTGGAAGCTCACCGGTGCTTAGCAGACACGGGTAAACAATACAAGCCTTTTACACACTGCTTCCAGCTGCCAGGAACATGAAGGAAGACATATGTCTGATATCATAATGTCAGAGTGAGACAAATATCCAGGCTGTTTTATAGGCAGAACAGCAGCTATGTGTTTCAGTGACTTTCCTAAATCAGGCTGTCTTTCAAATAATTAGCATAAAAACTCATTTATCATTAAGGCTAATTAGGCAATTAATGAACTTAAAAAATTACACCTGAGGAGACTGTAAAATGAATTAAATGGGCCAGGTCAAACTTACTGTCTTGTATTCTGAAGGTTTGCGGCTGAACCACCCAATCTGGATTATTACAAGAGTACAAACCAATTTTGTATCACAGTGATTACACTGTCTACAGCTAAGCCATAACTCCTGATATGATTCTGAAGCCTGAGTACAACTAAAGACCTTTCAGAGGCTTCACTAATACCACAGAAGATGTATAGCAGCATCCTTTTGAGTTAGTTTTAATTTACAAAAGTCACAACCTCCTTCCCTTCCCCCACCGAAAGCTCTCAATCATAGCCCTATAACAGAATTCACATTAGTCCCCATCAACATCCAACTAAGTGCTTCATTCTTCAAAAGAAATACTTAAACATACTCTTGATATTAAGCTATTTTGTTCCAAAGATTTTGCTTGAATGATTGCTGAAAAAAAAAAAATTAAAATCCTGATTAAAGTAAAGCTAACCCATTGGCTCAAAATCACGTTTAGAAGCTTTATATTGTCGTCATGTTCATCCTATGCTGGCCTATTTTAGTGCTAATCTCATGTTCTCAAAAGAAAACTATCATTCAACAAACAGAAAGCAATGCAATGCAAAGCAAAAAAAAAGAAAAAGTAGCACACGCTGGCTGGGCTACGGCTCATCCTTCCCACACCCTGTTCCCCCCGCAGCTGTGAAGGCTCAGTACGCCAGCACAGCTGGTTTCAGGTGTACCACAGAGGACAGAGAAGCAACAAACACTTTGTCAGGGGGAAAAAAAAAAAAAACCCAAAAACATGTACCCCTGTCCAAAATAATGGCAAAAATATCTAATAAATGCACATGACACCTTCACTAGACCAAAGCGCACTGTGCTTTGCCTCTGTCTAAACCCAACCTACCCCAAGAGAAATATCCCAACTATCTCCTGCAGGCTGATAGTCTAGAAGATATACACACTGCAAAATATGTTAGCATTTCACCATGACACTGAAGACACCAAATGTTATACCTACAATACAACAAAAGCACTGATAAATCACCATCACTGCCTCCTCCAGAAGTACAAACAGAACCAAATTCCTGTCTTTAAGGCACAGCTACAAGGTCCTGCCTTGTGACTGACTCCATATTCTGAAGGAAGCAGGTGGAAGATCCTGCCCACATCTTGTATTGTGGAGACATGGAGAGCAACAGGGAATCGGACCTAGCCCCAAACCCAGTGGTTTCTCACCGAACAAGTAGTGGGTTTTTCAGATCACATTCTGAAGCACAGAGTTAACCCCACGCGAGGTCAGAGGAGTTTTGGCATATCTGTCTCCTGGCACTAATTCACAGACATGTAAGCTCTTACTTGGTTCTAAGCCCTTCCTGGATAAGATATTCATGCCTGACCCCATTTCATTCTGCCACTGTGCATGGTCTGTTAAGCAGAGAACTTGCTCCTGTATGTTTCCCAATACAGTGTGCATGGTGGTGCTGAAGTAGGGACCCCACCTTACAAGCTTCTGGTGTTTCCTGTTACAGCTCAGTCACCAAACATTTTTTTTAAAAAAGAATTTGACACAGTACAACTAAACCTGAAGAAGATTCCACTGGACTAGGAGAAAAATACACCTTAAATTCCAGAGATTCATTCTGCACAAAAAAGTGAAGCCCATGTTCAAGACCATGCAGTACAAGTTTCCTCCAGGACTAGATTACCAACTCCCATTACCAGAAGCAGGGCACCAGCATACCAGAATTTTGCAGGTGTTACCAGCAAACTTCAGTAAAGACAACATTTTCCACCAGACTGTTACAGAGACTGGTTACATTTAATACTGAAGCTGGCTTTAAAAGTAATTCAGTTGTTTTTTTTTTTTTCCACTTTCAAACTCACAACTTTCTGGAATACTGTCACAGAATCAGGTGTCAAAACACACTGATTATCAGCCTGTTAGAGTTTCACTTCTACCGAAATTATTTTGCTCTATTGCAACATTCTACATTCCCCTAGGCACTTTTTATTCCCTGTCAAAAATCACGGAATCACCATTCAAAAACAGACAGGCAGGAGTATTGGTCTGAATAAAAATTAGCTTTCTTCTTCCCTCTCAGGCAATTTTGCTTAGTAGGCCTAGAAAATAAAAAGCCATGGGGGAGTAGGGAGAGGCACACAATCTTGAAATCTAGTTCCTTACAACTCTAACATGCAACACCAATTTCCTGAAGTCCATTGCAGGCACCACCCCACAGAGCACAGAGGCTGGCTCTAGCCACCAGTAGGAGAGGGAAGGGGCAGCAACAGTTCCCCCAGCTTTAGACAGGGCTGAATTTATGACCTTTGACCATGACCTCCTTTCTAAGCCATCATTATCTCTGAAGCACTACTCACCTAAGCCTATTCTGCAGCAACTACCTGGAGTTCCTGCCTCCAAGTATTGTACACTGCTAGTGGGTACTCTGATGTTCACAGTGGTCAAGCAGAGTCATCCAAGAGCTGCTGGCCCTCAGCATGCAGCAAAATTAATCATGTGGAACAATATACAAACACAGGGCAAGACAAATATTTACAGAACTAAGAGTAGTGCTGGTCACCTTCTACCTTACACTTACGGCAAGAAATGCTAATAGAGCAAAATGCGGTTCTTCAGGTATCTTAACGATTTGAAATTTTAATATTATGCAACATCAGCAAAAGTCTTATCTACACTATAAATGTGTCTACAAGTTTATAAAGAGGAACAGGCCATGGAATATTTGCAGAAATAGCTGATGGGTCCTTTCTGCTTATCTACCAGGGAACACTTCACACAAAACTCAGAACTTGAACATTATGTTCTTGGAGGTAAAACACAACTTACCATTTCAGGAACTGAACTAATAGGTTAATGAACCAGTGCTGCAGGGATACGTGGCCTGAAGGAAGTCTCTTAGGACCAGACTTGGTCTAGGCTACTAAGAACTTGCAGAGGTAAAAAGGAGGACCTTTCTGACAGTTACAACAGGGCACAAAATTTACAGGAGCACAGCTCCCTTGACTTGAGCAGAGCAGGTGCAAGTTTTCTATGACCTTTACTGCATCCCTGAAACAGGGCATAATACAGTCTAATAGCAACAATAATTACCTACAGACCAAAATGGCTTTTGGGTTTACCAAATTCTGAGCCACACTGAGCAGTACGGTTACCTATATACAAGTGCAGAAGATGTGAGAACCTTAAAAAAGGTTCTGTACCCACATAACGTACTGAAAGACACACAACTGCTGGAGTTTCACAGTTCTGTCACTATTTTTGCATACCTTGTGGGAAACAAGTAGCACTTCCCTCAGCTCCTTATGTAGAATAAATATAATGTGCAACTACCTCCATGTACAACCTATTCCATGTGATCAATTTTATATCTGCTGTTAGGGACACTAGAAAAAAAAAAACAAAGGAAGACAAGAAACTGTACTGATCAGATCTGTAGAGGAGTGACAGGTCTCAGCGCTAGCATTCCTTGCTTCTGCTAAAATGTATTAAAAGCAGTTAAAAGTAAGATAAATATTTCCCCAATATTAAGTTCTCCATGAGAGCAAATTCTGCCATGTCAGAGATATTCCACAAATCAAAAATGGAAGGGAAAACAGCAAGTGCATTTATAAAGATAAAAAACAATGCTTCCAATGCAAGTCCCATCATAAGAGCAGGTGCTTTGTGAACAAGTTTTTGAACACATATTGTACCACTACAGAGTTTTCATGACTACAGACAGCATGAAGAACAAAAGCTGTGATCTCAGAAACAGCCCTCAGAGCTGGCAAGTGGCAACAACAGGAGAGCCGACCACTGGACTAAGAGGAACTTCCATCTGTTCTGGAAAACTTGGGGCAGCCACTCAGATACATAAAGGATTCACAAAAGCAAAATTTTTTTCAGGAAGAACAGAACAACTGCTTGCAAAAAATGAGAGCAATTCTGTCAGACAGCTGCATCTCCTCTCTTTTTTACTGACTATGAATTATCTGCAACAATGCAATCCCAACCAGTAAATCTAACTTAAACACGGCTGTTTTGGAGAGGATGGATTAGTTTTGATTTTGTTTTAGACACAACTCTCACATTGTGCCACACTGTCAGAACTCAGTTTTCTAAGGCTGTGTTCATGTGTTCTACAGCAGTCACCAGCTTTTCAAACCAGAATCTAAAAGTAACTGTAGGATGTCACACCCTGTGTCTCCTGCAAAATGGATCTAATTTTCCATTACAAACTGGTGATTGTTCCTGGGCAGGGAGAGTGAGGGAGGGAGAGAGAGACTAAGAAAGGCAGCTTTTGTACAATCTACCAGATTTTTCTTCTATTTCTACCACCCTACTTCCTACAATTCTACAAGCTGAACGACAGCCAGATAAATCAACAGAATTATTTTTCACTGAAATATGACAACAAAGTATCTGAGAAGTTTCATAATACGGTTCAATGTCACTGTTCAATTACACTGTTAAACACAAGCACATATAACTACCTTTAAGAACTCACTAACTGCTTTAAAATGCACATCTTAGAAGATGCTAAGAAAAATAGCTTTCAGAATGTTGCACTGTAGTACTCAATGAAACAGGAAATGAGGAACAAAGAAAGGAATTTCATAGATTCCAGATGTACTCTAACACCAGCTGGGAAATACAAGCAAGAATCAACTACAGCCTTGTAAAAAGCTACCACTAACTAACCGTTTTCTTCTAGAGTTATTGAACAAAAGTAAGTAGCTGTAAACAATTTGTAAATAGAAATATTTTTAGAATAAATTGGAAACAGTAATAAAAATAAACTTCTTCCCCTCCCTCCTATTTTTAAGGAGTTTAAAACTCAGCTACCAGTTCATCTGGTTTTTTGAGTTGCTTTATTTAAACATAAGAAATCTGTATAAACAGCCATAACAGAAGCACAACTGTAAATAAAGTATTTCAAGTCGTCCGTTTTCCAACACTTGGAATATTAAAGCTGAATGAAACTCAAAAGCAAGGAAAACAAAAAAAAACAATAAAGTTGATTTATACTACATGCCTTCCATGCCATTGGAATTGAATGAAATTTAAATTTGCAAATTGCTATAAAACAAGTTATCAGTCACTTAAAAACTTTATTCCCACATCTATAAATTAAAAAAAAAAAAACAAGAAAAAAACCAAAAACCTACACTCCAGGTTAAAAATCCTGGAAATAAAACCCCTTCATAAGTTCAAATACCCTTCTGTTCCCTGTGTAACACATCTCCAATGTTTCATCTTCCTTTTTTTGAAACAAAAAAATCAGGCCTTTCAATGCAAACTTCTTCTAAATGGATTTTGAAATCTTAGTAACAAGTGTAGTGACAAACAGACAAGTATATTTCCTCCTAAAGTCACTGTAACATATGAAAAGAAAGCTTAAGCACGCATCTTACGGAACACAGATCTGTTGCACATGGAAGAATTGAGATACTTCATCTAATGTTCATCCACCTACTAGCAGCTTATAAAAGTACATTAACATTTATGCAAATTAAACATTGCATCAAATGCTACCTGTTCAAATCTACCAGTCATTCTTAAATAAGTGAAACCCTCTTACCATCAGATCACACTAATCCATTTCAGTCAGTGGCGTTGCAGTCACAGCTACACATGCCAGCAGGCAGGGAACAGCAAGATTCAGTTGTTGGGCTAATGAAGGGACCTTCGTTTTGCCCCAGTGCTCCCTGAGAGGTAATAACAAGCAAATGCACCAGTCTCTAGTCAAGCAGAAAAAAATGGTAATACTTAGAGGTCTGGAATGAAAACTGAACAGCAGAAATATTAATCAGCCTCAGAAGTCAGGCAAGTCAGACCAGGCTGTAAGTCTTCAACATTCATGTTCTCTCCTCAACAGACTTCAAAAATACAGATACACTACATTTTTTCCCTTTCAGGCAGAAGGGGGGAAAAAAAACCAACAAACCTCAAAGACCTCAAACTTTCCACTGAATATTTAAGGTGTTTTACAGTTGACAATGATCCATTAAAATTTGAGAAAGGAAAATTTGAGGGGAAAAATATTCCAGTTCTTCATAATTTTGAAGCTTCACATCTCATTTTGCAAAACTTTCACCCAGAAAGTCTTCTATAGGAGGAAAACAACATGTGAAGTTTCAGAGAAGTTCCTTTCCCCTTGGTAGAGGTTAAGCTGGGAGAGGAAGGAAGTTAGATTTGTTTTGTTTTTACTCCAAAACAAAGGTTTTATTCGGATCCTAAATTCAGTCGCCAGTTCACTATGCTGAAGAAATCAGACACTGCTAAAGAACAGACACTTCATAAGTTTTGGTAAATGTCAGTAAAATCAGAAGGTTAGAACGGGCAAGACCACAATCAGCTTTTCAGTTTAATAAAATATAACCTGTTATTAACTCCAAGCTTGAGCTTTTCCCTGGTGTAACCACAAAATATATAAACCTCCGGTACTAGAAAGTTTAAAAGCACAGCATTAAGACTTACTAATGCATGTTTTGCCTATTAATATAAGCCTTAGGTGACTTGCTCCCAAGAAGCATTAATATGGCAGGCACATATTAATTTTTCTTTGACATATTTGGCTGAACATCTGTTGGTCTGATCAATATGAGCAATGCAACTGTCTGATATTTACATCTTTTACTGTATGCAGCAAAGTCTACAAGCCTCTGATTTTATTCTAGGCTTCTTGCTTTCACAAGGGCTAGCTCTAAGATCTATCCTCCAAACACATCCGTTTGCAAAGCGAATGGTAACAACATGAGAGGTATTAAGTACCCCTCAACAAACAAAAGTGGATTTTGCCTCTTCCTTTCTCCTCCACCTCCTCCAAGAAAAAAAATTCCTACATGAGATACTCAAAGATTTAATTCGACTCTCACAGAAGTGCAATTACTGGCTTTAACAGAATTATTATAATTTACACTCCTGTAACGGAGATCAGTCAGTGAGAAAGGACAGAGGGAATTTTAACCTTATGAATACTATCAAAGGTATTTTTGATGAGGTTTTTTAATTGTATTTTCTAATCTTGGTATGTAAACACTCTCCGGTGTTTACATAAGAGCATCAGTGCAACAAATGACTTCATATGGTAACAGAGTGTTTGACAACATAACTGCATAAGTAGAAATCTTGCTTTGATGCAAAGAAAGAGGAGGGGGAATTCCGTTTAAGCATAAATATGATAATCAACATTAGGTGCCTCAGCTTTAAAAGACAAGTGTGTGATGGAGAAATGGGGCACCATTTGTGACTATTAACTAATACCAACTAAAACACCTAAACTTTCATAAACAGCTAAGGCTCCTGAACTGAGTGAGAGATTCGAATAGTTCTCAAGTGGAAGGTCAGAGATATAGATACATCAGTTTGTCAGATAACCCTCTTGCCATTCTCACTGGAGTTTTAACATCTGTTCTCCAGAGCAGCTGACCAAGCTGGTGTGTATTGGCAGCTAACAAATACAGCACCAGAAAACCTATAGTAAGGAAAGGGAGGGGACTGAAGAGCATAGAAAGAGTCAGGCAGTGTCATGACGCTGCCAGTACACAGACATGAAAGCACCTGCTGTCCCCTCCGATTTCCCACACATGCACGCTCCCAGTCAAGCTCTTGGATACTTGTCCAGAGACAGCTCTGACATCCACTGGAGTGCACAGATTCAGCTCACTAAAATGGAAGAAAATTAAACCTGAAAAGAAAATTAGATTGCATTCTTTGGTTCTGCTTTGCAAATTGAACTGCATTTTCTTTCCTGCGAGCAGAGGAGCATCAGTCTACAGCAGGTGTGCAAAGAGCATTTCATGACTGGGAGCAAGATGAGTAGGGAAGGGGAAAGACAAGACCTGCCTTCTCAGCAGCATCAAGCTACTAATTTGGGTTAGCATATCATGATTTCACGCTTTGGACTGCAGCTATTGAACAGAATTTAAGCAATATGCAAAACACGAAGAACAGCATCAGGCAGAATAGACATAAAAAAACAGAGCAAGAGAAGCTAATACTGGCATCTAACTAACCCAGCGATTTCAGAACTAAAAATTTGGTTTTAACCAATGATAGTGAAATAGTAAAAAAAAAAAAAAATACAAAAAACATCAATCAGTCTGAAGAGTAATTCAAAGCAATGAAGTTTTCAAAAGCATTTTCTGGAAAACTGCAAAGCTAAGACATCCAGTTCTTATATGTCTTTATGTAAGAGCATTTGGTACTCTGACCACCAGACAATCACTTCCATGAAGAGACAAGAAAATACCTACTTCTCATGAGAGAGATTAAATAACAGTTTTTTCAAATGTAACAATTCCAGAAGAAGACCAAAAAAACTAATATGTTTGCTTACTGATATCAGAGGCCCTGAGCAGATCTGTTTAACAGTTTCACTCCTGTGAATTTACCTCTACACTCTCTAAAAACCAAAACACATTGGCTTCCACCCATATACGAATCCTTTTCTACTTAAAAGAAAGTAAGGCCGTGAATGGAAGGCTATGGAATTTGATGGCAGGCTGGCAGCTCCAATCACAAGCATCTTCTATTTCTTCAAAACTACATTCACTGAAGCATTTTCCACTGCTACCTCTGCTTCCTTCTCTCACTCACAGAAAATATGGTCTCCATTTTTGCTCCAGCCATGGCTATTCCTGACAGTCCACAAACAGCCACGGCACTCTGCCTCTAGAAATAGCACTGGTCCCAGATCTTTTCCATTCAGCACATTGAACACAAGCTGGTCAGAACACAACCCAAATTTAGCAATTTCAAATACTGAACCAGCAGTGACAAATCTGCATAATCCATTCTGCACCTTCCATAGCCTGTGTGACTCAAGGCTTAATTAGCATTGGTACAGTCATTCATTAAGAACATTAAGTTGCCACTTTATTTTACCTATGCAACATCAGTTTAAGCTGTACTTGTTAACATTTTAATGTGAAGAAAAGATCTTGAGAAGTCTTCAAGGTGAAGACTCCTCAAGAAGAAGTATTCAGGGTGAGATGCAAATAGCTTTTCTTCCTTTCTTTACTTCTTGGTCCTCTAACTTAGAAACACCAAAAAAACCCATTGTTATCTTTATAAGAAACATTTCCCACTTCCTAAATAATTTTTTTTTTTTTACAAATATACATATATATATGTGTGTGTGTGTATATATATATATATACACACACACACATAGTGAGAGAGAGAGAAAGGTACCTGGGAAAAATTCTCTCATTCTAAAAATATCTATTCAACAACCTTTTGCCCCATTTAAATGGGAATAAATCCTTTTACAGTATTATGCAATGAACATATTAAGTCGTAATTACTTCTACAAGTAACCACTTAAGACAATGCACTAAATCCCAGCAGACAACATTAAAAAGGACATCTTCTCAAGACAAAATGGATTTCCCTGAACAACCTTAGTATTATCAGACTTAAGGGAGACCTTACATTTGTCAGGGACAAGATAAGTTTCTTCTTAGCCTTGGAAACACAGAGACATCTCTCAAACATATACTCTGTACCAAGTTTAATGGTGGAAGCCTGTAAATACCTTCTCTTGGCAACTGACCTGCTTAAACACCAGTAAACTAGCACTAAATACTCTACCTGACTTCACTCAAGACTCTTCTCAGTTTCACAAAGTTTAACTGCTTTCACAGTGTCTTAAACTACATAGCTCTGCATGAATTAGTAAAGAAGGCACACCAAGAATAAGAGGCAAAGAGATGGCACATCTACAGACCAACCATCCTCATTCTGTCAACTGGACATAAACAAGGTCTTACAGTTCCTAGAAAAAGGGGTGAGTTTTTAATGGGGTAAGCTGTGTGTGAAGCACCAACCTACATCAAGTAGTAGGCTACTTTTATGACAAATATTTCACTGCTTCATGATTCTGATCATACTTAATGCTAAGGATAGCTTATGCTGCTAGAATACCCACATTTTGGACTAAGAACTCAATATCTTGTAACCACAAAACGACCCTTCCAAAGGTGATAAAAGAAAGCTTTAGAAGTTCATGAATGTCTTAAATTGCAACAAGCCCTCACAGTGCACAAGTGGATTGTTATTACCTGTCAGGTCAACAGAATGATGAGCAAAAGGTTCTCCTCATTATATTACAGCCCCAGTAAACTCTCAGTGTGCAATATCCTCCTGTCCCAATTATTACTTTCAAACTATCAGACAAATAGAACTATAACAAGGACTACCACTGCTAGAAAAAGTACTATTTTGGAGCAGAGCCTACTGCCCCTAAGTATAACAGTACTAGATTTCAGGGACATGAAAAGCTTGTTAAAGTGAAAATTTACAAATGAGCTGTTACTTTAGATTTTTCAAGTATAAACAATTTCACAAAGTAAAATCTGGCAGCAAGTTCTCTGCTAGCCAGTATACAGCTTTCAACAGCAGAAACCCTGAACATAAGCTTTTATTTTTTCAACTGAAAGTTTAATAGTTGATGCCATTTAAGGAGAAAAAAAGTAGCAATTAAGTATAGCATATTTATTAAATATTAACAGTACAACAAAAGTCATGTTGTCAAGCAGAAAGACACTCTTTGTAGTTTTTCCAGCCAATCATCAGCCATAGAGCCTTATGTTGTTTCCTTTCAGGTTTTGAAACACTGACTCATGGAAATATCAGCACTGCACACTTCCTCAAAGTGGCAATCTTATAGGAAGTGTTTGTTTAGTCTTACATGACACATTGTTTTGTTTATGTATAAGGGATTCCGGTAAAAATAATTTTCAATTAAGGAAAAAAAAGGCATAAGCACAACGGTTTCAGTTATGGAAAGCCAAAATAAATCAATTTCAACTAGACATCTGAACAGCACATTCATTAACACAAGTACTACTTTCTTCTTTCTACTGTACATTGCTTCCTTGCAACATAAGCAGAAGTTACCAGGCTCTACCAAGTTCTTTCAATTCAATTAACCACAAAAGAAACTGGACAAGAGGCAGCACAGTAACAACTCCTCTTAATACTGGTACCCACATAGACAGAGTTCACATTGCTGGTCCACAGCTTCAGCATCTCAATGAGACATCTTTAGGACGTGCCACACCACTGTCAGTTCAGTTGAGTGAGGCAAACACACAGCTTCCTACATAGCTCAACTGTTTCAAAACTTCAGCATTTTGAAAAAAGGAGACAGATGGCTCAAGCTAAATCTAAGCATGACTAGAAACATTCCTCAGAACATGGAAGCACTTAGGAGATCCAGGATGTAATTATCCACCTAGCTAAATATGGCTGATTCCATGCAGCCCATCGCTCCCAAAAGAGCAAGTTATACGAGCAGAAGAAAATGCCTTCATTTACCTGCAGCTTCTTGGAAATACAGGACAAGCCAGCCATAGCAGCACATTACATTAGGGCATTCAAACATCTCTAGGCTACAGATGTTTTGCACAGCCAGAAGCCTCCCAACTGCATCAGCCTCCCCATGAAGAGAAGCATGCCAACATGGGTGTCCACTCTGTTTGCACTGATTCCTCAATGCAGCAATCCTGCATTTCACTGAATTTATACTAAGGCAGACCTGTATATCAGCGTCCCCACTCATGATTTGCCAGCAGAGGTGCTACAGAGAAGGAACACCTTATCAGATCAAGCACAGAATATTTGAAAGTCAGAGATCAGTCAGAGCTTGGCCATGAAACAAGCTCCCAAAGAACAGAACTGACCACTGCATGACAAATCAAAGCAAATTGACATGGGAAATGACTCATCTTTTTGCCCTCAAATAACTTCTCTTAATCCATTAAAAGATTCAATGCCTCCTGTCACTAGAGAAAAGAGAAACCTACAAGATATCCATGAATGGGAACTGCTAAAACACAAACCTACTCTTCACAATAGCTGAAAAAAGTAGCGTCCCTCCAACGTTCAACATCTTTTCAGTGGCGCCCAGCAACAGGAAGAGGAGCAACGGCCATAAATAGAAACACAGTAAGTTCCACCTCAACGTGAGGAAGAACTTCTTTACATTGAAGGTGACAGAGCACTGGAACAGGCTGCCCAGAAAAGTCATTAATGTCTCCTCTCTGGAGACATTCAGAACCATCCTGGACACATTCCTGTAAAATCGATGCTAGGTGACCCTGCCTTGGCGGGGGGTTTGCAGTAGATGATCTCCAGGGATCCCTTCCAACCCTAACAACTCTGAGTCTGTGATCTCCCTTCAGATCCAGTCACAGGACTTTTTGCAAGGAGCCTACAAGCTACCATATACAAATTCCAGAAGATTAGAATTGCTTTACGAGGCCGGTCTGACTAGGAAAACTCCCCCAACCCATCAAAGCAATCCTGCCACTTCCTATTTTTCTGACAAATTTCCGAAGAGACAGTCAGCTACAGAAAGGAGCGTGACTTTGGAAGACGAGCGGCAGAAAGCGGCGGTGCCACGCCGCGGGTGCGCGTCCCTTGGCCGCGGGCAGACGGAAGCGCTCGGCTCCGCCCCCTGCCGGGCAGCGGCGGAACAGCGGAGCAGCGCCGGGCATTGTCCTCAACATCCTCCGGGAAACACCTTCCGCTCTGACGGCCCCAGCGAAGCACCGCTGCGCCCGGGATGCGCCCGGCTTTGCCGGCTCGCTATGCAGGCTAAAAACCAGCGGGGATCCTTGCTGCAGTTCCACAGTAATCACGTGCTTAGCTCTGACAGGGGCTCCGCTCCGATAACTGAAGTCAGCAGCAGGATTAACTTTAGTCCGCGACATAATGAGATTGATCTCAAGACTTTCGCTGCTGTTATTATCTTCGATTTCTTCTACAATTCAAAAAAATTCCCACACTCTCGTGTCTCCAATCACTTAGTTATAACAACATCACTGTTTTCTTCTCAAAAAAACCCCAACTAATCAAACAGAAACACCTTAGCCACGACTCATCATCCTATACACGAGATGCGCTCTTACCCCTTTTGCTAAAAATCACCAGATAGAAACAACTCGCAATAGCAGCACTCACATCGTGTCCAGATTTCTCCCTTGTGAAAATATCTTATTATTTTCCCCTCCCTTCTTTGAAAAGAGACAGAGAATAAGTCTCCAACCATACTCTATAGTCTTACTGAATCTATTTTCTGGACGCATGCAAGGACATAAAATGAACACCTAATTTTTAGTTTATATGATAAAATTTTAACTCTAGAAACCGCTATTACTAAACTATCTGCTGACAATTAACGAGGAAACGATCCTAGCAATGGTCTCTTTGAAATGGTAACGCCACTATCCAATAATGAGATTTTCTACGTAATCTCACGTTTTAGTTTTATCTAACACGGCAATTAGTGGCTGCAAATCTGCTTCCGAACGCAGGGAAACGCAAAGGAACATTTTTCAAGAGCTTTATTAAGAAGCCACACGTCCTCGGTACCCACCGCTGTGAGCCCGGTGCTGAACTTCGCCACTTGCCCTGCAGCTCGCAGCCTCTGTGCCCCATCCTGGGGAGGAGAACTGCTCCCTCGGCATGTGGGACTGATTGTCTTACGGAAACGAGGGATTTCCCTCCCAGCCGGCACACTCAGAACTCGACCAGGGAGAGTTTAATCCGCTCTCTGACATCTGTCGCTTACTTTCTAATAATGTGGTTTGGAACTCGCTCAACAGCAAGAGGAGCGAATCTCCAAAAGCGCGAGTCGGAGGAAGCCGTGAGGAAGCGGCAGCAGCCCTTGCCTGTCCCCCTCGCCGAGGAAGGGGCTGAGACAGCGGCTCCTGCACACAGCCGCTTTTGGGCCGGTTTCGCACCAGCTTCGCCAGTGACACATAGTGCCGAAACTCGGTGACCGCCTTTAAACTTTTAGAGCGTAGCTTAGCAACAAAAATTAAAAAGAAAAAAACAAAAAAACCCACCCTAACAAAAAAACCCAACAAAACTCGCGAAATCCGCCGAATATTC